>CM053606.1:31895978-31909843 GCA_028646535.1 Procyon lotor
CCCCCCCCATAATACATCTGTTTATTATTGAATGGGGGCTTGCGCGGTTCTGTGATGAATTGTCTTCTCCTCTGTAGCGATGTCCCCAGACGGCTAGGCAGGCTGAAGTGTCTTCCAGGAGCATCTGCTTTTGATCTCTGGTCCTTTTAAATCTCGGGTTAAAATCTTTAGCCTGACGGGTATGGAAGGCCCCTTCTAGTGGCAAAGGAGCCTTAAAACCCTTGGGGAGGATCATCTGGATTCCGGGCTCTCTCCAGAGAGAGCTCTGTAGGACTCCCTCCTTGGACAGCCTGAAAGTGGATCAAGGGGCCCTTCCGCCTGGAGGGAGCCCCCACTTGGGGCCTGACGGCACAGTTCTCACCCGCAGGCACTGTGCCCCTTGGGGCTGCTCTCCCACCAGGGCTGGGTGCTGCCTGGAGACAGGCTGGACCTGAGCCGCTGGTCTCCTCCGAAATGTCGCTCCTCTAACAATATTGCTCTTAACCACCTCCAAACCGGGTGTGGCAGAGACTGCCACCTGTCCACCTGACCCCGTCCTCTTCTCTCTGGTGCCCAGCTAGCCTGCCTCTCCAGCCTCCCTAGCAGGTGGGCAAGGCCACGTGATGGATTCCGGTCGGTGGAGCTCGAGGCTGCTCGCAAGCCTGGCCCTAAGACCCAGAGAGGCTTCTTTGCCTCCAGGTCAAGGGTCCACAGCCGCTGAGAATCGACGACAATGGTCAGTGGGAGGATGACTAGGGAGGTCTCCGGAATCCCGGACTGGAGATGCTTGCACCTGGACACGCTATCCCCGACCCCGGACGCGTGGGCTCTGGAGCCAGGCAGTGCCCTGCCACCAGCCAGCTGGGCAACCTCCGCCACCACCTTTACCCTCTGAGCCTCAAAAAATGGGGGAGACCACGTTCATGTCTTAAAGTTATTAAATGGGTTAAAACTTCTGCATATGCCTAGCGCAGTGTCCGCTCCAGAGGAAGCCCTCGGTGAATTCGCCAGTTCGCTCTTCTCGCTGTCTGAGCCTTTTACTCCCTGGGTGGCACTGTCTGAGCCGCTGCCCGACTCTGCTGGAGTCTCCTCTCCTCGTCGGGACCGGACGCCCTGCCCACCTCACCAAGCTGCCTTGGCCTTCATAGCACCGGTCTGCCGGCGAACCTCAGGACGACCACCTGTGTCCCTTAGCCACAGCCAGCGGCAGGTGGTCACGATAACATCAGATGCCAGGGCTCCTAGCGGCCAGAGTAACTGCCGTGGAGTTGGGGGACAGAGTCAGAAGCCGGGGCGGCACCGCAGCTGGTGGGGCGGGGGTGGAGCGTGAGGGACTGGAAGGGGTCAGGGCAGCAAGAGCCCCGGAAGCAGCGGTGGCAGTGGGCAGGGCGGCTGTGGGTGGAGGTGCCAGCCAGCATGGTGTGAGGGCGATGGCAGTGGTCGTGGAGGTGGTCATTACAGTAGGAGCGGAACCCATGGTAGGCTGGTGGCAGAGGAGGTGACGGAGAGACGGTTGCTAGGCGCGAGCCCCAATGAGACCTCCTCTCTGTGACCAGGCCCCTGCTTTCCCAGGCCATGTGGCCGTGGCCCTCCCCGGGGCCAACATTGCACAGTGTGAGCAGGCAGGGAGCAGGTTAAGGGAGCGTCCCTTACCACTGCCGGATTTGTCCCGTCACTATTCACTGGGGGACCAATATTCGCTATTGCGGGCCCTGCAGCCAGCTTTAAAAGGCTAGAGTCTGCGAGGAATCTCACAATCTTCGTTCCGGGAAGTGGGTGGCTATGTTAGGGACACTTCCATGGCTGCCCTCAACACTCTGAGAGTCTGGTACACCACGGATGCTCCGCAGGGGGATCTCTTTCATCCAGCAGGTATTTTTGGGACAGAAGCGTAGGGTGTCGTGGTTCGAAGCCACTGCTCAGTCCCAGGCCGGGCTCTGTATGACAGTGGGCAAATTTCTCACTCTCTGCCTCAGTTTCTTCAACTGCAAAGTGGGGATAATAGTGCCTATTTCAGAGATTCATTATGAGGTCTAAATTATTATCACAAGTAGAGCACTTAGAAGAGGTGTCCGCACAGTGTTGCTACAGGAGCGTTAGCTGTGAACGCATGCCGGGGACCACGCTAGGGCGCTGGTCACATAGGGAGCCGCAAAACCAAGTCCCAGCTGCCTCGGAGTTGACGCTTCGGTGGGGGAACCGAAGATAAGCACACAAATATGCATGTCGGGTGGTAAAAGTACTAGGGTTATTCTATAAGGCAGGGTGTAGAGATCAGACCATGATGAGGGCTGCTATGTAGATAGGGAGGGCTTCTCGGTGCAGGTGACGTTTGAACAGAAGCTTGGGTTAAATGAGGTGGGAGCCAAGTGACCAGCTGGGGAAAATGAGATCTGGGCGGAGGGAAAGGCAAGTGTAAACATCCCGAGGCAGGCACATGCTTTGTGTGTTCAAGGAGGAGACGGACCAGTGTGGCTAGAGAGAGGGAGGGAAAAGGTCAGTGCTAGGAGATGAGACAGTTGGGGTCAGATAAGGCAGAAGCTCTCAGGCCACAGGGAGGGTATGGCCTCTATTCAGAATAAAATCGGATCGCTTCTCGACCTTCTGGCTAAGATCAAGTGCGGAGTAAAACTGGGAGGCCACGGAGAGTTTTAAACAAAGAAGCATGAGTTGACCCCATGCAATATTTTGACGGATTATTCTGGCTGCTGCGTGAAGTGCAGACTCTAAGGCTGGGCGAAGGGCGACAGGAGGGGACATTTAGGAGACCAGTTACTGCCCAGACCGTAGTGGTGGCTTGGGCCCCAGCACCAAGCAGGAGAGGTGGTGAGAAACAGGGAGTCCCGGACATATTCAGAACGTGGACGTGTCAGTGCTGGCCGACTGTGGGTGCAGGACATGAGAGAAAGGGAGCGTCTGAGAGGACCCTAAGACTTCCGGCCTGCCAGCTGCTGAGGCGAGGAGCCTGTGGGATTCGGTGGCAGGGAGAAGCGCCGGCCTGGCCTCAAGTTAAGTCTGAGGTGTGTGTTTGCCCCCGGGGGAGACTGTATCGACAGGCAGGTGTGAATCCAAGGAGCTCGTATGAAGGGGCAGTGGGGGCTGAAGACAGAAGCACAGACCCCCGGGGTGCAGAACAGAATGGGAACAAGGGAGGGAAGGGCCGAGGACCGAGCCCCGGGACCCTCTGAAGTGTAGAGGCAGGGAGATGAGCAAGAAGCAGCAAAGGAGACAGAAAGCTTGTCCGCGGAGGCAGGAGGAGAGCCCAGAGGGTGACGTTCAGGAAAGGAAGTGTGTCTGGAAGGAAGGCGTGCCGATAGGCTGAGGAGGATAAGGACCGCAGGATTTATTAGTGTGAATGGAGGCCCGGAGGTGCTCACAGCAGGAGGGGGCCTCTCCCGAACGTGGAGGACAGAAGCCCTGGGGGGAAGGCAGGCCGCCCAGCAGCTCCCGGAAGGCCAGCTGGTGGGACGGTGGCGGGAACAGGGTCTCCCACTTTAGGACCCTGGGAAGTGCAGTCTGACATCCAAAGCTTTTATAAAATTTTATGAGGGCATCTAGAGGAATAGGAAAGGGAAAAGAGGTAAAGTGCCGGGGACTGATTTATGCTCACTGTGGACTCACATAAAAGGTGCCGATGGCAGAAGGGCCCGGGAGGTCAGTGGAGGAAGGGGACCGCGGACCCCGTGTGGGACAGCGTCGGTGGCCTCGGGCCAGATGGCTCCGCAGCCGGTGGGCCCACCTCACCTCTCAGCATTACCAAGCCGAGTGGGTACCCTTACTGACCTCTTTATTATTTTCCGTTCTGCAGCTTGATTCAGTTAGTTATATATGAGATTCTCAAATGCCTGGATTTGTTTTCTCGGAGTCGTCCTCCTCATCCCAGCCTCTGGCTTTCCCGGGGACAGAGGGCTTTCCCAGGGCCTTCACCTCCCAGCACGTGGCAGTCAGACTGGAGGGGACATCCTCACTCCATCACTTCCAGGCCGCGTGACATAGGTCCCCTCGCTCACGGGACTTTGCTGGTTGTCGGCTACTCAGGAAAGTCTGGCTCACGTGCAGCCCCCAGGAACCCCCCCAGGCTGGCGTGGGGTCCCCGCACCCCCTGCTCCTGCCACATCTTGCCTGTGTTTGGATTGCCCGACCGCATGTTGACAGCTTGACTGTGAGCTCCCTGAGGGGAGTTCCCGGGACCGGTCTGTCACCGTGTACACGACACCAAGAAGCCGCTGACTATGCAGTTGTTGAATAAACGGCCTGTCGCTCCCTGGCAGGGTTGTCCCAGGGACGAAAGGGGAAAAGCTGTGAGAAAGTCCCCTGTGACAGGGCGGGGGCTCGGCAGTGTATGAACTGCCCGGATTTGTGAGCAGGGGGGGCTCTTAGATGGTGGGAGGGCTGTCCCAGGATCCTGGCTTGCGTGATGCGTCCCTGAAAGTGATTTCGGGGAGACCATGATCCTCCAGGCATGGCACTGTCTTCACGGTGGAGGACAGGTCTCTCAGACCCCAGCCCACGCAAGTAACATGCTGAGGACCCACTCTCTGAGAATTAATTGTGCTCTTCCTTGAACCTGCTCATGTTCTGGGCCTATATTCATTAATCATTCACTCACTCGTATTCTTCAAGAATTCACACAATATTAGTGAGTCCTCAGGAGGTGCAGGGCACCAAGCTATGTGCTGGGGATACAGCTACGGGGTGAGGCCACTGTGGACACACACAGCAAGGACACTAGAGATTCTAGAATTGAGGGCCAAGCTGCTGGAGTCATCCTGGATCTGACACTTAGTCCTGTGATCTAGGGCACGTTATGTAACTTTTCTGGGCCTCACTTTCCACATCTGCATAATGGAGCTCTAATGGCCCATACCCCACTGGTTTAAGAGAATTAAATGAATCAGTCAGATGATGTTCTCTGAACAGGGCCTGCCACACAGTACGTGCTCATGTGCTGGCCATTCTCACGCACGGAACCTGATGGATCTTCCCTGTCCTCACCGCGCCTATGCTCCGGGATAGACAACAAGCACATCAGCCCCGAGCGACCTGATAACCAGAAGCAACAAGTGCCACAAAGAATAGGGCGGGACAAGGGAACAGGAGGTGACCAGCGCAGGCCTCCGGAAACACGGTGCTCAGGAAGGCTGTCAGGGGAACGAGGTTTCCAGGCAGAGGGACAGCAAGTGCAGAGCCCCGGCAGTCAGGCCCACGGGCCCATCCACAGCCGGAAGCTACCTTGCCTTTCTTCCCTCCATATTCCCTTTCTCCCACTCCGCAGAGCACGGCAGCGGACAGCTGGGAATCAGAAACACCTGTGACTGCAGCCCACCTTGGGCTCCCACTCCCGCCTCCAATTTTCCCCCAGCCTGCAGAGGTCCCGTGCTGGTCGGGGCACGGCAGGACGGTGCAGGGCCGGCAGCCTGGGCCCTCGGGCTGCGGCTCGGACTTATTTTTCCCATCTGTGAGCCGAGGGGGCCGCGTCCTGGCAGCATGCGGACTCGTGGTTCTGTGATCTCTGGGGTGGTCCTGGCAGCAGGCGCAGAATGAATCGCAAGCACAATTAGTGGATTCCACGAGGAGCATGTCACTTGTCCTTCCACACAGTCCCTGGGACAGGACGAAGCCACAGCACCTGGCAAACTTCACAGGCAGAGGAGATGCTCTGGGGACAAACTGCACCAGGAAAAGCCTTGAGGTCAAGGAGGTTGGCAGACAGGCTGGCTGGTTCTTGTGGTTTTGCTCCAAGTATTTTTCTGAGCATCTGACCGGTGTCTGTGAAGGCCAGGACTCATGGGACCACAGAGGGGCGGGGCAGGAAGGCTCTCTCTCACATCTCCAGCAGGGGAGGCAGGGCTCCAGCCAGGGTCTTGACCTTGAATCCTACCTCCACCATACATTCAGGGTCAGCCCCTGGGAGCGACCTCCCCTCTTTGGGCCTCAATGTGCCCATCTGAAAAATGGGAGCAAGGATGATCCTTGCTCATCCTGCCTTAAGGAGTGGAGGGCTAGCCAATAACAGTGATAAGAATACTACTGCCCATTCACATCTGCCCCAAGTGGGACAGCCTGTGTATACGTCAAAGGCCATCTGGACCAGAGGGTCAGAGGGCCCGGTTCCAGATCCAGCCCTACATCTGCCAGCTGCGTGTTCTTGCCTGGTCACTTCGTACCTCCAAGTCTGAATTTCAGCATCTGTAACACAGGCTCTCGGGGCTGCTGTAGACGAACCGAAATGTGTGGGAAGCGCTTCCTCATGAGCTACAAAGAGCCTCGCGCGTATTAGCAGCTCTTATTATTAGTAGCATTTGACATAATTGACAACAGCAGGGCGAAGGCCTCTCCGTCTGTAACGGGAAGCTGGGACCCCTGGGCTCTACCAACACGGCGCAGTGCCTATGGGACGTAGCAAGTTCCCTCCTCTGGGAATAAGGCTGCAGGGCGGGGGCACTGGGAATATCTGAACTACGGTGTCACGCTGCCTTTGCGGGCGACCCAGGACCGAGGAGCACTGCGGGCACGTAGAGGGAGCACTGAGCCATGCCGACCACCGCCTCAGCCAGCTTCTCCAGCACGGGCAGGAGGGATGTGGTGAGTTAGAAAAAGGAGCACATCTTTCTAGTCGCTGGGCAGATTTTTTTGGGACCCGCTAAGAGACCATGTGAGCAATGAAGACGGAGGTCTAGTCTGCATTCCTTTAGCTTCTCCCAAACCCCTCAAAGAGACCCCGAGATAAGGACTCAAGCAGCCAGCTTGGGACGTGATCCCAGGAACAGTGGCCGAAAAGAGGAGAACTGTGACTGGGGAAGGGAAGGGCCACTAAATGGTCTGTTCTGAACAGATACCTACAACTACGTCTTCAAGGGGCTGACAGGTACTTGAAGATCCCTCTGGACAAAATCAGCTCCGGTAGCCCCTGTCCTACTCCAAGGATGTGGACCTGACACTCTCCAGGGAATTCCCAGCAAAGGGACATTTGGGTTCCAGGGGACGGTCCTCATCATAGCTTGAGCCCCACACCCGAGCACAGAGGATGAGCTCAGGGAGAGTGGGGGGTCTCATGCAGTCCACACCCCCAACCCCCAGCTTGGGGCCCCAGCCCGACACCCGCTTCTTGCTGAAGTTCCCGTAAAGCACAGCCCATACCTGGCCACCCTGTGTGAGAGCCACAGCGAGCTGTGGATTGCACTGCTGAGCAGAAGCAAGCATGCACATTTCCAAGTTCAACAACCCCACTGCCTGGCAGGGGGTGCCTTGGGACTGCCTGGCCTTGGACCCCACTGCTCCCTCCCACCACAGTCAGAGAAAGGCTCCTTGTTGAGGAGAGGAGCTGGTAAGGCTGCCTTCATGTCTCACGGCCTCAAGGCCCAGGTGTTTTGCTCGGCAGCAAACCAGAGGTGTCCTGGAACCAGCCTGGTTCAGACTTTGTCACCGCGTCCATCACCCCGGCCTGGCCGCGAGGCCTGGAGTGGCGTTCACTCCTGATTTATTTTCAGCATTCCTCCCTGGGAGGCTAGAGTAAGTCTCCTGGCGTGACAGTGGCCCTAGGGTCGTCCTCTCTCCTGATGGGGACCCCGAGGGCAGAGACATCCTCAGGGCCCGCTGTGTGTGTTGGGGGGTGGCAGAGACGGAGCTGGACCAAGCCTGTGCTCCCCCACCTTCCAGCTCTGCCTCATCGTACCAGTGTTTGCCTTTCCCTCGGGCCTGCCCATGTTCCCCGTCACCGGGAGGGAAAATCTACCCGGTACTTGGACCCCAGGCGCCAGGGCTCACCCCAGAGCCCAGCACAAGGTTACAGAGGCACACACGGTGATCTCCAGCCCCGAACCACAGGCTGTCCCTGCATCTGTCAAGTGCCACCTCCTCCGGGCCACTGCCAGCCCCACCAAACAAGCTATCTTTATGAAATAAAATGACTGCCCTTAATATATTAAAATAACACCTCCCCAGGAAGGACCTTGCGTCAGGGTTGCTGCACAAAGGGACATTCACAGGCTGGCAGAGGGAAGCCGGTGAAGGCTTGGCCAGGGGCCCAGAGGAAAGCGAGGATGGGGAGCTCGGGGCTCCGGGGTTACAGACAGGAGGGCGGGTTCGGGGAGGCACAGAATGGGCTGTGAGGCTCCAGCAGGCGGGACGGCCCTCTCCCGCGGATGGGGCAGGCCAGTGCTGTTCTTGTCCGCTTCCTAATGCCACAGTCTACACTGCCTCAGCCACCCCCGGGATGCAAGCAGGGACCCCAGCAGGCAGGCGTGGGTGGAAGAGGTCTCAGATGCCAGCACCTGCTCCCTGGGGACGCTGTATCGAGAGTGGGCACCATGGACCACACTGGGGTCCGCGGGGATCAGGAGGGCTTGGGCAGGCTGGGCTAGCAGGCCTGTCTGCGTCCTGGGCATGGGCTGGGCTTCCCTCTCTGAGGGGCTGCCCCCCACAGCCTGGACCCTGTGGTTCTAGATTCAGATAGACCTGGGTTCTGAGCCTGGTGCCCGGTACTGTGTCTTCTTGGGCAAAAAATTCCCACCTTCCTTGGTATCAGTTTCCCGAGCTGAAAAGTGGGGATCACGGCAACAAAGTCAAAAGATTTGTCCTGATGGTTAAACGAGAGAGTGCCAGTAACAGGAAAGCACGCGGGCGTTTTCTTTCCTTACACTCCACCACATAGTGGGATTTTTATGTAAGCTGAGACAGCGAACTCATCTCCCTCCCAGAGCTCGTTACAAAGGCTGAAGAGAAAATTTTAAAGATATACAAAATATCAATATAAATAACTATTTTATACATGCACACATAGGTAAAATCGCAAACGGAGGAGGAAGGCACCCACTAAAGTTTCTCAGGCCTCAGGGAAGGTATTCGAGATGGATTCCACCACTACATACTGAGCCAGTACTGGGTGCCGAGCACTGTTCTAGAAGGTGGGATAGCCAGCACACAACAGACCCAAACCCCTGCTCTCCTGGATCTTACAGTCTGTTGTGTGTCGGGGGTGAGACAGACAGTAAACAAAGGACATAACAAGTTGATCATAGGTAGCCTGTTTGGGTGGTGGTTGGGGGAGGTACCATGGAAAAAGGGGGGAAAGTGAGCAGGAGCAGGGGATTGGAGGTCTAGGGCTGCAATGTAAATACAGCATTCTTTAGGGTGACATTTGGGAGATGGGAGAGTTGGCCATGCCCCTTTGTGAGGGTAATGCATTCAAGGCCTGGGGAATAGCCAGCGCAAAGGCCCTGCAGCCAGAGAGTGCAAGGAAGCCAGAGCGGCCAGAGGTGAGGTGGGGCTGGAGAGCTGGACAGAGAGCTGGGCCAGCTACACATTTTGGGCTTCGTTAGGCCACTGTACAGCTATTTCTTAAACTGTCACAGAGCAGGAACCTGCCCTAAAGATTTTACTTATTTATTTGAGAGAGAGAGAGAGAAAGAGATAGCAAGAGAGAGAACACAAGCAGGGGAAGTAGGGGAGGGAGGGAGAAGCAGGCTTCCTGCGGAGCAGGGAGCCCAACGTGGGGCTCCATCCCAGCACCCTAGGATCATGACCTGAGCCGAAGGCAGAGGCTTAACCTACTGAGCCACCCAGGCGCCCCAAGACAGAAGGTTTTTGATGCAAGTTTTGGTAAATAGCAAATTGCACCTGAGGAAGAAATAGCTCTTACTCTTCTAGACAAGGTGGACCTGCTATATCATATCCTGTATCCACTGACTTTCCCTCGAACATACCCACCCTGATCTCCTTCACAGGGTTGTGGGAAGGATTAAATAACACTTGAAAAAAATGCCTTGCAAACCATAGCCTCCTATACAAATTTTGGATATCGGCCTGATACAAGAAAAAACAACTGATATTTTACGCTTATCCTAAAAGGGTTTTCCTTCAGTATCCATACCGTCCAACTCACTGAATAATCGTAACACCACCGCCCAGTCGTGTGGGCACACAGTACGTGCTTAGAACACTGTTGGTTGAATGACTGAATGAGCCCACAAGGGAAAGAAAGAACTACTGTAGAAAAGCATGCAGCCCCAGCTCGGATAAGTGAACTGGAGAGGGGTGTGGAAGAGGCAATTTGTTAGTGGGGGCTATGACAGTGCTGGAGGGCCTCCCCTGCCCCCCTGCCCCCCCATCCTAACAGTCAGGCATAACCTCTCCTGTCCCAGGAGGTGGCCGCTGCAATCCCTGCGTCCCGCTCCAGCTCTCCCTTGGCTGCCATTCACTACCTTCTCACTTAGCAGGTGCCATTAGAATGCTAAGACGTGTAATTAGACCTGATCTGAGCCTCCCATCTCACTGACCTCGGCGTGGCAGCGGTTGGCCCTGGAGGCAGAGAAAGAAACACATGGCAGGAGGAGGGACCCAGGGAGCTGAGGCCCAGCTCGGGGACTGAAGGGAGCCAGGGAGGCATGGGCAGCGCAGTCAGAGTCTGGGAGGGGCTCTGTAGGCTTAAGGGGACTTAGGAAGCCAGAAAGAACCTCAGCCCTCACTGATTTATTATTGGCAGTTCCAAAATCCAAAAAGCTCCGAAGAACCACTGGTCTTTGGTAACCTGACCTGAACCTACACGAGGCTGTACAGAGTCTTGGTCTATCCCACTTTTTGTGAATATCATGTTTTGCAGCCCAACTATTAATGTGATTATGGGTGCTGTTCTTGGCCCCAATGGGGTGTTAAACATCGATGGATATGCGTATCTAAAACCCAAAGAATACTGAATTCTGAGACATATAAGGGACTGGGGATCCATTCTACTCAGTTGCAGATTAATTGCTTGCTCATTCACTCGCTCATTCATTCATTCACTTGCTCACTCATTCATTCATTGAGCAAGCCTTCACTGCCTTCACCACCTACATTTATCCTTTTGCTGCTGGAGAAGAGAGCTCTGATCAACTGCTTACCCATTGGCAAGCACCCGCCGGCTTGATGGGACTTGCGTGATGTGACCGTGCTGGATGTGAGACCCGGAGCTGGGCTCAGACCTGCATCTCCTCCACCTGTTTGCTTCCTCTCCGACCCCTTTTCCAGACAGAGCTGTGGATACCAAGGGCCTCCTTAATAAACACTGGGCACACAAACCTGTCTCAGGGGCTGCTTGCCAGTGATCGCAACCTGTGGCCCTGGGAAGCTCACGAGATGGTGCCTGAGGGGACTGTTGGAACCCAAGAGTAGGGAGGCTGGGGAAGGTATCTTTCCCTTCGTGGGACAGGAGCCGGCCAGCCCACAGTGCCCGCCTCCCAGCAGGCTTACGGTTTTTAGCAGAGGGCCAGCCTGCTGTCGTGGGAATTCAAGGGGCTGGTGAGAGTGCCGAGAAGGGGCATTGGACGAGCCCGGCTTCACACTTTTAGTGACTGGGGTCTTTGCAATGACTCTACTAGTAGGGATTATAACTCCTTGTTCTTAATAGATAAACAAACTAAATGCTGCAGAGGCTCAGCTGCTGTCCAAATCATGCAGCTAGAAAGTGGCAGAGCCTGGCATTCCAAAGCCTGGGAATGTCCCCATAGGAGGCCCCACCCCTCTGCAAAGCAAAAACCCCGACATCTCTGAGGCCCAAACCGGTCCTGATCACCTAGTTTCCCCTCTCTCGATGCCCAGAACGTGGCTAGGGTCAAGGCCGAGGCTGGGGCTGGGGTCAGGGCTCAGGGCCTGATCTGAGGCTGGGCCCGGTTGTGTGGGGGAGTTTAGGTTCAGACTCAGACCACAGGACTGCACGTTTGTCTCCGTAAAATTAACTGACCATGACCCCGCTGGAGCCATCCTGCTCTCCCAGCCCAAACACCGTCTTTTAAGAGCGAAAGAGGCAGAAAGGAGTGGGAGTGAGCACCGAGGAGTGAGGAGACAGACCAAAGGGGGGTTCTATTCACCCTTTTATCCATCATCAAAACCCTCCATCATTAGGATAGCTGTGCCCGTCTGTCCCATAACATTTACAGACGATCATAAAAGGGAGGGTAATGACCGCAATTACAACTGAAGGACTGGTTTAATGAATATTAAACAGCTTTGAACATCAAAGTATTGAGTGAAGTGGAAACCTAATATCTCTCCTTCCAGCCCCTTCTGCCCGGCGAAAGGGCGAGGCAGATGGCCCGGCCCGCTGCGGGGCTATCAGGAACAATTTGCACGAGTCACCAAGTGGCACTTGGAGCAAGCCCTTCTGCCTAGAGGCCGGCCCAGCAAATAAAGGGATCTGCCATTATCTTCTCTGCAGCAGTCAATCAGCAAGGGAGGAGGGAGCCCAAGAGAAGCAGACAGAGTGTCCCCTCCCGGGGGGGTCTGCTCAGGTCGCACGGTAGCGTAGAAGATCCTGTGGGTTGGCAGTAGGGACCCAGGGCCGTGCCACCTGTTCAGCCTTCCTTCACATCCCACAGCCCTTCCGGGCCCCCTCCTGGTTCTGTCCACCCACAAGCCCTCTGCCTCAAAAGCAGCCTCCTTCCCCCCATCTTCGCTCACTCATTCGGGTACGTGGGAGCTGAACAACACAGCCCCTGTGCTCAGGGAGTTCACAGTCTAATGGCGGAGACAGGCATATAAACAGGTAGTTGGATGCACGGGGATAACAGCGGGGGCTCATGGGGAAGGAAGGGGAAACATGATCCGGCCAGGGAAGAGCCCAGTTAACAAGGCACGTCTGACCCTCATGGGACCCAGGTCTAGTCAGGGATCCGGACAGAGCTGCAGTCTGCGGGACCAGTGTCCTGTGAAATCCGGAAGGTTCCTCGACCAACCAGGGGAGGTTTCATGGAGGAGGAGCTGACCCTGGAGCCGGGCATGGAAGAGGGAGAAACTGATCCCCAGGCAAGTAGGCAGAGGGCAGCCCAGGAAGAGGCAACCCCTCTCCCATGCTAAGCTTCCCCGTCCTGCTCGCCTCCACCCCTCCCACTGCCCCAACACACCCTGCATTCCGCCAGTCTCCAGGGCTGCGCGGTATTTGCTGTTCACGAACAGCCGGGCGGCTTCGAGCCTCCACGGGCCGCACGGTCCAGTGCCGGGCCTGCTCAGGCTTCACAGAGAGTGTATTGGCAGGGGCGGGCTGATGGCCAGGCGCCGTGCCTGCCGCTTTCTCACAGGACGCCGGTAACCTCGAGGCCTTGACATTACTGGGGAGGGTTCTGAGCCCGTTCCGGAGGCCAGGTGCTCAGTACACACCTCTCGGTAACCAGGGAGGTGGGGCACAGAATAGGAGTTCATAAAGCGATTAGGGAATAAACGAGCAGCCTCCCCGCTGGCATCCGTGGAGGTCCTGGGAAGAGCGGACACTCTCCCTCCCACAGGAAGGGGACCCAGAGTCCCTCACACATCACTCAAGACCCTCTGCAGTCTGATCCCAGGGACCCTGCCGGCTCTTCCCCGCTGACCCCCAGCCACTCTATGCTCCGGGCCAGTGCTGGACACTCCAACCTCCTCCTCCGACGGAAATTCTGTAATTCAGCTGGGCCGCTAGCCACACGGGGCTGTTATGCCCTTGAAATGTGGCTAGGGTGACTAAGGAACTGAATTTTAATTCTGTTTAATCATAACCAATTAAACTTTAACCCATTTAAATTTAAATAGTACCTGCGGCTCGTGGCTACACCACGGAAAGCCCAGATCTACAAACTCCTCACGCTCTTCCGCATGCCAGGTTTTTTTCATGTCTCTGGGCCTTGGTATACATCATTCCCTCTGCCTCAAATGTCATTTCCCTCTGCTCAGGCTGGTTTCCCAGTGCAGCTGCAGATCACCTCCTTAGAGAAGCCTCCTCGGGTGGAGGGAGATGACCCCCCTGCTCTCCCACAGCAGGCTTCCTCCGGCCCAGCCCCTGCTCCAGTGCTGCCCAGGGGCCCGTCTCTATTTCTAGCCCCGTGATGTCTGTTGGGTGGTATGCTCTAGGGTATGCATCAAATCGCCTGGGGGCTCTGCAC
>CM053606.1:31909943-31920568 GCA_028646535.1 Procyon lotor
GGCCTCTGCACACCTACATGTGGGGCCCCTGCACACCTACACCTGGGCCTCTGCACACCTACATGTGGGGCCCCTGCATACCTACACCTGGGCCTCTGCACACCTACAGGTGGGGCCCCTGCACACCTACACCTGGAGCCCCTGCATACCTACAGGTGGGGCCCCTGAACACCTACACCTGGGCCTCTGCACACCTACACCCGGGCCTCTGCACACCTACATGTGGGGCCCCTGCATATCTACACCTGGGGCCTCTGCACATCACCCTATGCCCTGTCCTCCCCCAGAGGTCCAGCTGTGCCTCTCTTCCTCTCCAGTGATCGCAGTCTTCTGACTCAGCTGTGAACAGTACTGTAAGGAAAAGGGCCAGGCATTATTGCTCAGGGCAGAGATGAGAAATGAGGGGCTCCTTGTGGGGAGGGAGATCTGTCTGTCTCACCTCTGTGTCCCCAGTGCCCAGTACAGAGCCAGGCACAGAAATGGGATGAGGATTCTGTGAAGACTGGGATCTGCCTGGGGTGGAGTCAGGACTCAAGAACCCAAGAAAAGAATTAGAAGCCGAAACCCCACCTCCGCAGGGCAGTTGGAGTCTGTGATGGGGGCGGGGGTCTGAAACTGGTCTGAAGGCAGGTGGAGGGCGCTCCCTTCCCAAATCCCCCAGGGTCGCACATGCCTCCCATTACCATAAATGAGAATGGCTGTTAAATCCTGCATTAGGCTAAACACTTAACACCCAGTAAATATTTATTGATCACATGTACCCCTGATTAACCCCTGCTGTGCCAGAGGCTGCACCAGGCCAGGCTCTGGGATCTGCCTGCCTGCCTCCTTGAGTTAGTGGCTCTTTCCCTTACGTGCAGTCCCCGAGCATGCCCTCAGGGCCTCAGAGCTCCTTCAAGAGTTCACTCTGGGGGAAGGAGAATGATGGGCGCCTTCCCCCAAAACCCAACTTGAGCATAAAATAGCATGAGACATACACAAGAAGCTGAAACAGGGTACTGAAGGGGGGCTGATATTTGCAGCAAGGAAATGAGGGAAGGCTTCCTGGAAAAGGAGGGATCTGAGTCTGACCTTAAAGATGGATGGGAAGGATCTGGTAATGGGTCAGGATCAAGGAGACCATTAAAAAATGAGAACAGGTGACCAAAGGCTAGGATGGGGGGAGCATGGGTGTGGAGGAAGCAGCAAGGGGGAGGGAAGGAGGCAGGAGGCAGGGATGGTAGGCTGATCAGCAGGGTCCACATTTGGGGACACCAGGCAGAGGAGTTTAAATTTTATTCTGAAGACATATGTACTGTGAGTCCCTTCCCGGGAAAATTCTCATTGGAGTAAATCTCCAAACCCTGCAGGAAACCACATTAGGCCATGGAGCCAGAAAATGCTGCCCTGTGAAAGGTGCTCTAACCAAGTGCCTGGGATCCCAGACTCTCAGCAGCTGAGTCTCACTTTCATAGTGTGACCATGTGCTCCCTAGGAGGAGACCACGTGATCCCCTCACTCCTCCAGTGCAGCCTGGCACAAGAGGGAGGAGCGTCCCAGAATGCCAAACCCACCCTCAGCCCAGGGGAGGGCTCCCACCCACCACGCATCCCTGCCCTTCCCTCTGCCAAATGCCCCAGATCCCTCCTCATCTGGAGGAGCGCAACTGCCTCCGTGTCACAAACCCCACCACGAGTGCTCGCCCTTCCCCTTGAGCTCAGCATTGCCCTCCGTATATTATGTACTCTGCTTCAAAACATAATCACCCCCTCTTCTCTCCCAACAAAGCTGACTCCTAATGCTGCAAATGACAGAAACTGAATTCAGTAAGCCTCCCACGGATAATTAGATTTAATTCACTTAAGATTTCATATATTCATTTATTTTAGGGAGAAAGAGAGGGAGAGGGTGTGGGCAGAGGGGCACGGGAGGGAGAGGGAAGGGAAAAGAATCTCAAGCCGACTCTGAGCCTAGAAGACGTAGGGCTTGATCTCACAACCCTGAGCTGAAACCAAGAGTTGGACGCTTAACTGACTGAGCCACCTGGGCGCCCCTAGATTTAATTCAACAGAATTGAGTCAACATGCTGAAGCTGGAGCCTAGGACTTGGAGGACACACAGGTAGACCAAAGGCTGAGCCTACCCTGGAGGAGCTCACGGTCAAGGTCAAGGGAAGGAGAAGGGGCACGAAAAACTGTGGACCCAGGGAGAAAAGGAAAGTGCCAGATCAGACATTCCCAGGGCAAGAGGAGCCTGAAAGATCAAATTAGGTGAGGCAACACATGTGTAAGTGCTCAGCTCATGTCCAGAGGGCTGTAGGTTCTCCATAAATGGTTGCTAAGTTCAAATGCCATTCCTTGGTTTTCTCCAAGAATCCAAGCAAGTCCCGGGGAAAACTTCAGTGAGAGGAGCCATGAGAACCAACTTCCCAGAGGAGCAGGCCTGGCAGGCCCTTGGCAGCCGGTGATGGGGAAGGAGGTGCTGGCCAGATGTCTGAGTAGGGAGGGGTCTGAAGAGTCGCCCAGCTCAGTGCTCTTGGGGCCTGCTTCTCGCCGGAGTTCTCTGGGGAGTCAGCACTACCACCTCCCCACCCCAGACATCAGAAGTGAATTAGCACCCTGCATCGGCACGGCTCCCCAGCCACCCACGGCCCTGGCCTCCTCTGGCTGCCCTTCCGCGTCAGAGGGGAAATCCGTGCTTTCACCGTCTTTAGGGCTGACCCCTCGTGTCTCCTGCTCTGTGGTTCCATATAAACGCTCACCTTTCTCTGCTTCTCTCTCTGCCTGTCTTTCTCCCCCTCTCCCCTCCGTCCACCGTCTCTTGCACCTTGTCCACTGCCTGCCCAGCCTCTGGTCTCTCCAGCGGGTGTGGGGGGAGCACATAGAGCACACTCTCGGGAGCCGTCTCCTTAGGTGTTCGCAACACTAAGCCGGGTTCAGAGGGAAAGAGAAGAGGTACCAAAGCAGGGGCTTTAATTCTGGGCAAGGCCTGCCTACTGATCCTACCTGGAATCTTACCAACACCAACCCCGCCCCCTCTACGCCTGCCACTCTTAGACCCAGGCCTTAGCCCCGGGCTTGGAGGCCTTCCCAGCACTGCCGCCATCTCTCCATTTCTGGGCCAAGAAATGAGTTAAGGACCGCTCAGAGAGGGGCATGGGCCTGCCTGAAGTCACACCACAGGCCCGTGGCCGAGCTGGGATCAAGAGCCGGGTTTCCTGGCTGCCGGCCCTGGTGTGCCCAGGCCCATGAACGGTAATAGACCACTGATGCACTACGAGCGCGGGCAGGGCACGGGGCTCCCCATCGAGGAGAATCGTGATCATTTCATCTTGACAGCAAATCCTAGGAGGACACCCTTATTTTCCTGAAGCTCAGTGAAGGAACGTGCTGAAGGTCACCAGCGAGGACACCGTAGAGCTGGATTCAGCCAAGCCACGGAGTGCCGGGCTCCACGCCCTTTGCGATGGTGGGCTAAGGCCTTTCCAAGAACTAGGAGTTCTGATCACACTCTTACGTGTGCCCTTCCTTCCCTGCTCACAGCTCTATTCCTCCCCTGGGTGTGAGTGAAGATGAAGGGCTCCATCAGCCTCCCCACGGGGACAAGACCGATTGCCCACGTCTGGACCCACATGGCTGAACCCCTTGTGGGAACAGCTTGGCTGGGGGCCGTCAGCCGGCTGTCAACCGCCCTGCAGGGAAAGCGGGATTTCTCCAGGCTGTCCCTGCAGTTCAAAGGAACAGGGCAAGGCATCTTGGCTACGATGGCCTGTATTGGGACAGGTCCGGGAACCTTAAAAGCAAAAGACAGCTTACTAATGCAGCAAAGAAAACACAGGTCCCCTGGCCTGGCTCTTGAGGGCGGCCCAGAGCTTGGCCAGGGGCCACTCCCCCGTGCTGTCGGTGCCCTCTGGCAACAGGCACGATGTGCCCGAGGAACACATAGTTCTTGCTCAGTTTCGGCCCCTTCCGCAGACAATTGGGGCCTGTCGTCGCAGTCTGCCTGGACGCCTCCTGCGGGCACGTGCCAAGCAGCCCACGTGAGCACCGGCCGCGGCGCTGCTGGGAGGAGTCCGGCTCCAAGCGCACACAGTTTCCAAGGGCAAGAGTGTGGCAATTCAGGCTTATTCAGGCAGTGGTGCCATCACCTCCGGCAGCTGGGGCGGCAGGCCCAAGTCGCCTTGGCCAATACACTCTCATGCTTATTGGCAACGCTTTCTTTCGTGATGGGGGATTCGTTCATTAGCTGGGCTGAGCCGTGAACATGGCTTTTTACAAGGGAGTCTTATGGTCACTGGATTCTGACTTCTAAGCTCTCTTCAATTACTGAATCAAGGGGATATTTAACCAAGAACAGGTGGGCCCACCTCTCTTAAAGAAAATGCTCTGAGAATAGAAACTAATAGAGTTTCCAAAATGACTGGTTGAGCGCCCTTCTCTTCTGTGCCATATACCCCCACCAACCACCCTCACATTCCCTGTACCCCTTCCCCTTAATAACTAGGAAACAGGCTCAGACTCAGGGCTTGAGGTTATCCTGGAAATATGGGGGAAAGCTGGGATTTTGAACCTCATTTGTCTGATTTTGGGGTCTGGTGCTTTTTCTATCACGCCACATCGCGGAGGGAGAAGCTAGTGCCCCACGGTGCATCCATGCTTATTTCCTTCTTCATCCACCTGAAGGAGGAGGAGCCCAGGCACCCGGGGACCATGAGAAATGCAGAAGAAGGAGTCCTTATTCCAGAAAGCAAGCTGGCAGGAAAACCCTGACGATGTTTTGTTTGACCTTTTTCCCTTCTGTGGGAAGGGAAAAGGGAAAACTGACTTAAAGAAATGTGCTTTCTGGATCCTTCTAGCCATAGAGTTAGGTGATTGAAAGATTCAGTGGAGGCAGGATGGCATAGGGCCACCCCTAGCAAATTCAGGTGAATGGTACTTGGGTGTGTGCAGGGGAAGGGAAGAAGGATTGGTTTGTTTTTGCCTTTGTACTCCAAAGTTTCCGGATTTCTTTTCCTTTCTCATTAAAAAGTCATCGTGATGTGTTCTCTCCCGTGTGCCTGTGGAAATTTGGAAATGATCTAAATGTGCTCTGTGACCACTAGACGCGAGAGCATGGGTGTGTTTTCACTGCGGTGAAAGATGTTCTTAATATGTGCTGAACTGAATGAAGGACAGCGTGTATAGCAATGACCCCGTTTTCATAAATACCTATTCCTCTCCGTGCACGTATATCGAGAGACACACTGATGCGGGAAATGTCAGGACAGATTGGTCCTCAAATGTTGACAGCGGTTATTCCACCAGATGGTGGAATTTTACAATTTTTTTTGTCTACGCCTTTTATAAAGATTACATACTCTATAATAATACACACCAGTCAGTGTGAAGGTTTTTTTAAGAGAAGAAAATGAGAAAGAGAGAGCTCTGGAATCAGATCACTAACTGGGTGAACTAAGTCACAAAGTCCTCGGAGCCTCAGTTTTTTTCATCTGCAAATGGGGCTCATATCCCCTCCCTGCAGGCTTGTTGCTGTCCTGTTACTAAAGCTCAGTCTTGCCCGGCTCCCACTCTCTGCCCCCTGGCCTCTCCCGCTCTCCCATTTCCAGGCTCTCCCCACCTCCTCTGTCCACCAGCCTCTCTGGCCTTGGCCCCGGCCTGCGCTCACAAGGAGCCAGCTCAGCCGCGCACGAGCCTGTCAGTTTCCCCATCCGGGCAGGGGGAGCAGACCCACTTACAGGACACACATGGAGGCCAGCAGAGTGGGGCTGATGAGAGGTGAGAGCTTCCCAACCCTTCTGCCTCGTCTCCTGCTGCCCCCATTCCCTATCTTCCTGTCTAGCTTCCTGAGTGGCCTGTGCGCATTGCTCATCATTTCACCTTTTTTCCTGCCAGATCTTCTGCGGGGTGAGCTCTCACCAACAACGGACATCTATGAAATATCTACAGAGACGTTAGAGTTCTCACTTTAGCTGTATGAAGAAGGGACTCCTACTATGCCTGTTTTTCAGATAAGGAAAGTGAGGTTTAGAGAGGTTAAATAACCTGCCTGAAGTAGAAGGTCTAGGAAATAATTCAAATTCTTCCTCTTCCAAGACTGACTTCCCAAAGGGTGACGTCCTTAGAAGACCTTTCCTGACTCCCCAGCCCGGATCAGGGACCCCGCCAATCAGCCCCCTACCTCTATTTGTCTAGGACCATCTGGTTATTACTTGCTGAACTGAAATAGTAGTAATTAATAGCCGACGAGGTTCTAGGAGGGCGAGGCAAAGTAGTGAGTATCCCATCCTGCAGTGGGTCCAAGAATGAGTCCACAGCCCTCAGTTACAGGGCCTTGCTGTGGAACCGCCCAGGGGTGATGTACCATCTCCTCACCCTCCCTGGAGTCCAGGAGGCTTCTTCCTGGAGCCCACGTCCCTGGAACAATAAAGTAGCGTGGGTGTTTGGAAAATGCCCAGACCTGCATGCTGCACGACCAGGGCCAAGTCATTGCTCCCCTGAACCTGTGGCCTCGTTCAAACAACTGAGACACACATACCTACCTATACCTCGCACGGCACACGGTGGCCCAGAAGAGAGCCCACATCCCTTGCGGTGCCACGGTCAGGGTTCCCAGCTGTGGCTGATGGGACGTGAAGACACTGCCGGGTCCAAGTCCATGCCAACCCCTCTCCTTGCCCAGGCCTGGAACACCTGTGCAGCGGTGGCCAGCCCTCCTGGAGGGAAGGCTATGCCTCATGCGGCAGAAAAGAAAGAGGAGGCTATGCCCTTCCCAGGACAGGCAGCACCCAGCTCGGACTTTTCCACGGGAGAAGACAGAGCTGCGTCCCCTAAAGCCACTCTACCCTTTATAAACTCATTGAGACGATGCAGCGAGACGGTGCATCGTAGGGAACACCTTCGTGGGCCATAGCACATGGGCTGCGCTCCGATGGTTAGAATGAATTTTCTCCACTGCAGTGACCCTTGCGGAACCCCTCTGGACACACCTGGGAGAGATACTCAGCTGGCTGAGTCTCCTCAGAAACTGCTGGGACCCATTATACTTGACTCTCCCAGGCAATCTCAGGAGAGAAAGATGCAGACATGTGGGAGCAAATGTCTTCTGTTCATAGGGGGGAGAAAAGGCCGGAGACCCCTCAAGTCACTGACGTTTCTGGAATCACTTAAGACAATGCACTGTCGATTCTGTACAGGCAAAGAGCCTTTCGACAAATGCTAGCCACACATGACGTGTCCCCTACAAGGCTACGAGCTCCTGGGAGGGCAGGCCCTGGCCTCCTCTATCCCTCGTCTGCCCTCTGGGACCCAGGGCGTGATCTGCAGGGCCCAGCTTAGAGCGCGAGCGTAGAGCTCCACGCCCCTGAATTCTTAAGAATTTTAAAACGGAAGTGGCCGAGCATCCGAATGAGCCGTGTGTGGCTACGTGGTCTCGTGGCGCGGAGCCGGCCTGCCCCCCAGCGCCTCGCCCTCCAGCCCGCACCCGGTGGGCAGTCAGCAAGCCCACGTTCACCGAAGCAACCGCGATCTGGGCAGACGGGGTGACACCGGAACAGTCTGGTCCCCTCATCGCCGTGACCGGGCCGGAGGTGGCTTTGTTTTCTTTTCCCCAGTCCCAATTCTTTACATGGCTTGGAGGCGGGGGCGGAGGCAGGCACAGAGCTCCGGGGCTAGAGGTCACACAGAAAACACGCTTCTTTGCATGAGTGAGCGGGCAGGAGCGAGCGACAGACATTTCTGAGCCCTTCTCCTTCTTGTTTCTTGCCACAAGATATAAACTAATCTATTTAGTTAGAAAAACATGGTTTATTGCAATCTAAGTAATTTGTATTTCTTTTTCTACCACAAGATGTAAACTAATCTAGTTAGCTAGAGCAAGTTGGTTTAACCGAATTCAGAGTAATTACCCTCCAAAGCAAAGCGATGTGTGTGTTTTTTGGTTTGCCGGGCTGCTTTTTTTTTTTTTTTTTTCTTTCCTTTCCAGTATTCAAAGGTTGAGACATATATGCACTTATGATTAAATAAAACCCAGCCGTCTTTTGGTTTGCCGGGGCCTTGGCCTTTCTGGAGGGTCTCAGCCCCCATCCCCACCACCTGGGATTTCCCGAAAATGTGCTGGAGGTGCCATGGAAAATCCAGTATGTGCGCTGGTGGAAAAACAATTTGTAACAACATTTCCTGGAGCCCCGGAGTTCCAGCTCGCGGGGAGGGTATTTAGCAGACGCTGAGAGGGCTGACGGGGCTGCTGCCCCCAAGGCGTCCCCTCTGTGCCTGGGGCCTTACGACAGACAGAGGACCTCCCTCCTCCCAGGTGCCTGTCACACTCCCTGGCCATTACCCTCCCCACGGGGCAGAGGAGAGGCCTGGGGGCCAGGGGGAGATGACCTGTCTGGGGCCACGAAGCTGGGAAGAGCGCAGCGACCGGGCAGCATCCCTGTCCCAGCCACCTCCATGTAGATAGCTGACTGACCCCAAGGGGCTGGCAGCTCTTGGCTGTGAGGAAGTGGTTCTCACTTCAGTTCCTCCCCACCGGGCCCAGCGGCCTCTTCTGAGAGCCCCTCTTTCCCTCTGCGCCGGGCCAGCCTGGAGGCTTTCGGGGAAAGCGGTTCAGTCCTCCCCACGTCTCTTCTCCATGCTGCTCCCACTCCCTCAGCCCCGGGGGCTCCTCTGCTCCACTCCCACCACCTCCTCTAGGCACAGACCCACTCTCTCCTCAGCACCCGCAAGCAATGGGGAGGGCACAGCCTTTCCTCCGACTGCAAGAAGCCAATATGGTTTCCAGGGATTCTCCCACCGGAAGAGGGACCCTTGGGAGTGACCGACATGACACCACTTTAGACGGTAGACATACGGCCAATAAGAACCCTGGGCTCTGACCGATCAGCTGGTAGCTTCCTAGCATCCACTCTGCCCTTCCTCCTTAGATCAGAGGTCTCTTCCCCACTCGACTTTCACCCACGGGGTGCTTTGTGTCTGTTTTTGTCTCCTGAGTCCCCAGCACAGAGGTAGGACGGGAACACGTGGCGTGGTGGGCTTCCCATGACGTTGAGTCTCTATCAAGGCATCTGGCACAATGCCAAGTTCCCACTTCCCTGCTCCCTCTCCCTCCCACCTGTCCTGCTGCCCCATCACCTGACTTCAGAAGAACAGACATGTCCTTTCTGATTGGAACACCACGAAGAACAATAAGCAATAAAGGAACTGGGAGACGAGAGGAAAGAACCCACTGTGCGCTCACACAGGCCAAGGGTCCCTCATTTCATCTTCATGGCCAGGCCAATGGTCACCAACACCTTTCAGCGTGACCTTGGCAAGATGATTCCTGGCCCAGCCCTCCAAAAACCAGAAGCCGAGAATACAAGTCTGCCTGACGCAGACCCCAGGGCGTCAGGAGGAGGGCAGGCTCTCACCCGAAGCCCCTCCCCATCACCAGTGTTTTTCTTGGGACATTTCCTCCCCTAGGCTCCTTCTCTCAGGTTCCCGTCCTGGTGACCTGGACAGAGTTCGCTGAGCCTGCCTTGGGAGGAGAGCGGGCCTCCGCGGGCGCAACATGATGGACTGTCGGAATTAATGAAGGAAGGGGCCTGGAGCCAGCCCGTTTGCCCACAGGCAATTTTAGCAGCAGTGTGCAATTGGATAATTGAAATCAGGGGCGAGCGCTGGCATGCAAGGAGCCTGCTTCCAATACAAACACAGAAGACCACTCTAGCGCCCACTGGCCTCTCTCCCTCCACGGCCAAACCTTCCAGGGTGTCTGGACCCGGCAGCCCCCCACCCCCACCCAGACGGAAAGTGCCCCGTGCATTGGCACCCCTGAGGGGGCTGAGCCAGCAGAATCTGAAACTGGCCGCGGCGGGGGCACGGAGACGGAGTTACCCTTCCGGCACGAGCCGCGGGGGAGCCAAGTTTTCCAGGCCCCTTTCTTGTTCAGCCCACAGACACTGGCTGGGCCCCCGAGCCCACCCGGCTCCCAGATGGGTGCTGGGGTTCCACCATGAATCCACTGTCTGTGCCCAGGTCTGTGGGTAGAGACCTGGTTAGACAGTGGTCCCTCCCCTCCAGGAGCTTAGTCACGGGGAGGACAGATGTGCAAACAGCCCGCCCCAGTGCGGTGAGGTAAGTGGCACAAGGCAGCCGTGGTAGGGAACCGGGGCTCCTGGGAACAGGAGAAGACAGGGCGTTCTCACCTATGCATTCCAAGGACTCAGAGCAGTGCCTGGTGTATAGTAGGGGCTCAGGAAGCATGTCTTGTGACTGAAAGGAGACAACTGGGAAGGGCATTCTGGGCAGAAGAACATCACACACGGAAACTGGGAGGTGCAAAAGGTGGGCGGACCCACGTGGAAGACAGGCAGCAGCTCCCTGAGACTGGGCCTCAGGAGGCCAGGGGACGGGTGGAGCCTACAGACGCACCTTAAAGGCCCCAGACAGGTGAAAACGCCTGACCTGTGCTCGCTTCGGCAGCACATATACTAAAATTGGAACGAAAACGCCTGACCTAAGTTCAGACACAGTCCCTCATGATGGATCTGGAGCGAGACATGGGCATAGACTTTTAATAACCATGCATTACAGCCCAGGCCCTGCATTGGGGCCATTTACACACGTGTGTGTGTGTAAGCTACCACCCCTAGTCCCGGCCCACCACCG
>CM053606.1:31920668-31940795 GCA_028646535.1 Procyon lotor
GGGGGGAGCTCAGGAAGCAACAGAAGGATGCGAAAACTGCTGCGGACAGGCCCTGAACGAAGCCTCCCCTGCTCCACCATCCCCCTCTCACTCGTGGCCTTCGCTCATTCATTCATTCAACCCTCAATCACTCGGGAGCATCTATAAGGAGCCCACAGCAGCTGGGAGCCACGGAGACCCAAAAGTGCGCCCCCCGCAGGCCCTCAGCCTCAAGGCGCTCACCGTCTCTCAAGTGAGGAGGCAGCTAAGCAAACACACCTTACATGGTCGCTTACACACCGGAAAGAGGGGGTGAGGAGGGGCAGGGGTAGGGTCCCTCCAGGAGGGATTTCAGAAGGAGGGGGGACCTTCAGAGTCCTGAAGGTCAAAGTCCAGGTGGAAAAGGAGACTCTAACATCTGACACAGGGGGAGGAGCAACAGCTGCGGAGACAGACGTGGAACAGAACTTGAGGGGAATGGCCAGAAACTGCATTGGGCTGGAGAAGAGGGCTCCAGGGAGACAGCAGGCTCGGGGCTGGAAGAGGGAGGGGGCAGCAGGGTGGCCCTAGTCAAGCCCACTTCCCGTTTGCCTTCTCTCCATCCCCCTTTCCAAGCTTGCGCCCCTCCTCCCTCCCCTCTACCCCTACTGCAAATGTGACAAGAGTCACATCTTGAAAGCTCCTACTATGTCTCAGGGGGCCCAGATGGAGACGGAGTCCAGCACACAGAAGACCCACCCCAAACACTCCCCTGCAAGGTGCTGTGTGGACTCAGGGAAAAGCCCACGCATCCGCTTTCAAGGCTGGTTATTAGGATGTTACCTTCGCTCCAGAGCCCTCCATGGCTCCACAGTGCCCTGAGTGGACCTCAGACCCAGGCTGTAGCAAGATGCCGCGTCTGCATGCGTGTGTAAACAATGCAATCCAGCTGGCAGTGAGAGGCTATCAGCCCCATTTACAGAGAGGGAAACAAGTTCAGAGGGAGCCATGCACGTCCCGTAGCTGGTAAGTGGCGGAGCAGAATTGGAATCCGGGGCTGAGTCCAAACCCAGTGGCCGTCACTGCTATCTTAGCAGATGAAGACCTTTGTTGTTGACTTTACTAATCCTCCCTCCCGCTCTCCTTTCCTTCCTTTCCTCTGAGGCAGAAGAGCAGTAGTAGAGGAGGCCACGTGGAAATATGTACCCCAGATAATCATCTGGAAGGCTGGCCGCAAGCCAAGATGCAGCGGGAAAGAAAGACGACGAAGCTCTTCGCACCCAACCAGGCTCGCCACCTCCTGCCCCCACACAGCTGGGGAAAACCAGCGACCACAGCCACGGAGTCAAGGCCAGAGGTGGGCAGCTCCGGGAGCTGGGGCTGGGCTGCCGCTCGCAGTGTGCTTCCTTCTGTCCAGGCTGACGGGGGCGGGGGCGGAGGGGGGTGGGCAGCGCAGGTCCAGCGGCCCCTGAGAACCTCATCAGGCGCTAAGGGACAGTCCTTCCTCCTCTCTCACCAGGAGAATTGCTCATCCTCAGAGGCCAGCTTGGCTGCCACCTCCCCTGGGGGTCCCCTCCAAGCCCACTCGCCCTGAGCCAGTGCCTACCTCCTGGCTGCCCGCGCCTGAAACAATCATTTTGTGCTCCATGAAATGTGAGTAGGGGCTCAGTGCTCTGCATCTGCTTGCTAAATGAATGGCTCCATAGACAAGTAAATGGGCCAGTGAATAAACGATTAAATGAGCGAGTGAAAAATTGAGGTCGATAAATAAAGAGACGGACAAGAGAAGGAAAGGGTGAGTGAAGGAGCACGTGGCTGGCTGGCTGGGTGAATGAATGGCGGGCATGTATTTGGTCCTTCCCATAACGAGCTCCCCAAAGAGACAGAAATCTCTCTGCCATAGCGAGTTCCAGAAATCTCCGGTCACCAAACAGTGAAGTTTCCTGTGGGCTCCCTGAAGCTGCAGTCCTCCTGCAGGGAGCAGGAGGCCAAAAGGAGTGGCCTTAAATCCCTCCCAGGGAAGCCAGAGAAAGCAGCTATGCTGCTGATCAGCTCAGCCGGTGCCGGCAGCTGACCTGGGAGAGATCCGTGCCGCTCTATGGGCCTTCGTCTCCTCTCTGTAAAAGGAGAGGGCTGGACCAGGCCAGGCAGTTCCAGCAAGCCCACCTAGTTCTCTGGGGGGCCCCAGAACTAACTGGCAGCAAATCAGAGGGCAAGAGAGCTACAGGGTAAGATACTGGCTTCCCCTGTCCTCAGAAGGATGCAGGGTCTAGACCACGTGATTCTGAGTCCCAGCAGTTTCATCCAAGAGTGCTGCCTGTGGAAGGTGGCCCGAGGGCAAGGGGGGTCTGACTGCTCCAGGAGCTTCCCCACCCACCTTGCCCCGGGGCTGTGCCTCTCTGGAAGCTACTTGGGAAGCTGAAAAGTATTCCTCAGGATGGCTCTGCAGAGGGTAAGCTGTGGTCTTCTGAGTCCGGTTTCCGGAAGTAACTAAGACTCTTGGAGTCAAAGCACAGAGAAATAGAATGTAGCCTCACCATGCCCTGTGCCCAGCTCCCTGGAGGTGCCTGTCCCTGGGTGTGTCCGAGCACAGGGCTGTGTGTAACAGGTGCCTTGCAACGAGCGAATGGCTGAACGAATGGATGACGTGGTGGGAGGTCTGGGGGACCTCTTAGGCATCACCTGGTCTCTCTCTGATTTTCTGATGGCCCAGCTGGGTGGGGAGTGGAGGATGGGAGGCTTTCCCGATTTCACAGAGTCAGAGATGCATCCAGAACCTCGACCCACCCTCTTGGACTCCAAGTATGGGGTTCCTTCCACTACACAGAGCACCCCACCATGGCAATTACTGTTTTATTAGAGGACCTGAGCCTCTGCTTCGAGGTGCGCACGCTGGACATGGGGCACCACGCCTGGCCAGCCGCACTCACCCAGGGTCTCTCCAGCTGGCCCTCGGCATCTCATCTGTGCTTGGAGCACAGATGTGCCCCAGATTCCTGAAGATGCCACACGGCACGGGGCCGGCAGTGTCAGAAGGCAGGTCCTCGGTGCGGCCGGCAAGCTGAACAGATGCTTTCTCCACCCTTCCTGACTCTTCCCTGCACCCCCCAGGCTTCCATGGAGCATCCGGACTGTGGCGTGCTCAGGATTTGTCACAAGATAGGAAACACAGAGTCACTGTCCCCCTTCGGGGGCCCAGGCTGACGCCTCTCTCCGCCCACTCTGTAGCAGCATCTCCACCCCATTTAAAACCGGCCTGGATTTTTGTTGTTATGTTGCAAAGATGCTCCTGAAAAATGGATGGCATGGGGCTCAGGGAAGCCAACTGTCTCTGAAATCCTCTTGGGCTCCTTTTATTTGCAAAGCATGTACTCTGTGCATGGGAATGTTCTAGAAATCTGACATGGCCAGGAGGCTCTGGTAGTCACCTCTTACCCCCAGGACCCAGTAGAGGACCCCACATCCAGACACATAGAAGCTATTCAATAAACGGGTGCAAACAAAAGTTACGGGGCTGATATTTATGGAGTAACAAATCTATGCTAGGTTCTGTACTCTAAGCCACACCTCAACGAAAACCTAGGTCCTGGGATTCCCCAGCTGGCTGTAAGGAAACATGCTCAGAAGGGCCAGGTAAGCTGCCCGTGGCTACACAGTGAAACGGTGGAGGAGCTGGGGTTCAGACTCAGGGACGTCCATCTGCAAAGTCATGGCCTTTCTGCTTCCTACGCCGCTGCAGGCCCCCAGCTCCCCACGGCGCCATGCCCTCTCCTCTGGCGCCCCATACAACTGGCAGTGTGAGTTGGTGGGCAGCTGGGGCTCAGCACCTAGCTGAGATGCCGCTCGCTCCCTAGGTGGGGGGCAGTAGAACCAAGAGGCTGTGGGTGGGATGTCACCTGAGGCCAAGAGCAGGACTGAGTGGGGGACCAGGGGTCAGGGCCTGGTTGGGGCTCAGGTGGCAATCATTCAGTCCTAGCCTGCAGGGCTGGAGCTGGTGGTCAAGCACTCAGAATGGACGAGATGGGTCACTACCTGGAACCTAAGCTTTAGTTGTATTAGCACATGCAGAACCAGCTGAATTAAAGACCACCAGCCAGGAATGTGCCGGAGATGCAGTTCAGCGGGCCCGGGCTGCCTCCTAGCTTCGCACATCACTGGTGGGGTAAGCTCAGGCAAAATGCCACATCTCTCTGGGCCTCTCGGTGCCCTACTTCATTAATGGGGGACACCTGCATGCATTTTTGATTCTTCCCTTGTCCTCATCTTCCAAGTCCAGGCAAACACAGGGTTCTGTTGGTTCTGCCTCCGAGATGCTTCTCAAATGTCTTCTTTGCTCTCCATCCCCATGGCACTTCCACGGCTTGAGTCCCCATGGTCTCCTCGCTGGAAGTCTACAATCACCTCCTAAGGTTCCCACATCTCCTCTGATTCCTTCCCATCTACTCTCTGCAGTCCACTGATGGCAACTTGCCCGAAAGACAAATCTGCTCATATGACTCCCTTGCTTCAAACCTTGCAGGGGGCCCTTATGGCTTTAGGCTACAATTAAAGATCCTGAATGGGCTTAGAAAGCTTGGGGTGGAACCTCTGCCTTCCTCTCCAGTCTCAGATAGGTTCTCCTTCACTTGCACAGTGCACAACCTGTGGACACTGCCAGCTTCCATCCAAGTCTCAAATGTGCCAAACCTTTTCCCACCTTATGGCCTTCATATGCGTGGCCCCTTGGCCCCAAACCCTCTCCTCTTCCACCTTCCCCTGACCCACCTGCTCATCCTTCAGGGCTCAGCTTGAATGTCACCACCTCAGAGAAGCCCCCATCAACCCTGACCCTAGACCACATCCCATGCCAGTCATCCTCACACACCTTGTCCTACTCATGCCCTGTGAGACTCACCACCCTGGACCCTAAATAGGACAGATTCAGGTAATTACTCATTCAATGTCTGTCTTTACCACTGGATTCTCAAGAGGGAAAGGACTGGGGTGGGGGGTGTGACTTGCTGGGCCTAACCCAGTGCCTGGCACAAAGTCAAGGTTCAACGTAGTGTATTTACAGGATGATCTGATTAATCCTAGCCATTCCCGACTATTCCATAAGGCTGTTAGAGGATTGTGGGGAAGGATGGCTGAGAAAGAGTTTTTTCCTTTATCACTGGCTCTTCAGATGTGAAATGGTGTGTTGTAAACTTTATGTATTAATTTTGGCTGGGTACCTAGATATTTGGTCAAAAGTTTTATTTCTGTGAAGGTATTCTTTAGAAGACATTAACTTTTAAATTAGTAGACTTTTAATAAAGCAGATTATCCTCCATAATGTGGGTGGGCCTCATCCAATCAGTTGAAGACCTTAATAAGAAAAAAAGACCCACTTCCCTGGATGGACAAGGAATTCTGCCAGCAGACTGCCTTCAGACTCAAACTGGAACTCTTCCCTCGCTCTCCAGCTGCAGGCCCAAGCTACGGCTTTTGGACTTGCACCTCCACAATCATGTGAGCCACGTCCTTAAAATAGATCTCTCTCCCTTACTCTCTGTAGACATGTGTGTGTGTGTGTGTGTGTGTGTGTATTTCCCCAGAGAGAAAGAACCCTATGGGTTCTGTTTCTAGAGAAATACCAACAGGGTTCTGTTTCTCTAGAGAAACCTGACTAATGCAAGTGGTGCCTAGATTTATGGTCTAGAATTTTCTGAGCTCTATTTGGTCCTCAGACTCCCACTCAGAGGGGCAGCTGTAGAGCCTGGGGTCTGAGGACTCGAGGTGAGATTATGAATGTGCCACCGACTACACGGTGGCCTCCCCTGCAGCTCTGGCTGGGATCCCCCAGGGGAAAGGGTCCCAGAGACGATTGCCCTGTTTACTACTCCCCACAGGGACTGTGAGGTGGGATCAAAGCAGAAGACAACACAGCAGTGCTCTGTGAGCTTCAGCTCTTCCCTGCAGCTAACATCCGGTAATCGGAATGCGGACTCCTGCCCCAGGACGCGGTCCACTGAGGAGCTCAAGCTGAGCCCGCATTCTTTAAGAACAAGAGGGGCAGCGATCGGGGACCATCCACTGGTAAAAGATGCCCCCATCTGCCAGGACAGAGCCCCCAGCCCTTCCATCCCCTGCCTGGCCCCCACCTTCTCCTACTTGACCCCCAGCTGAGGTGGGCTGCCGGACGAATGGCGTGGCATCTGCCAAGAGTAATTCTGCCTGCACTTAGCCAGCAAGAGGAATAGAAGTGACCATGTGGGGAATACAGAAACTCAGGACCTCCTCCCCCTGCTCTGCTTACCCAGCTGCTTCCTTCAACAAGAGGGGGTTCTCCTGGGTGGTGGCAAGGACCGGACCAGTGCTCCCCTGCTTGGTGGTGGGAAGGGTGCAAGGGGCCATCCTTACCCTGTGTCGGCTGTGGGGCTAGGGTGACCAAGGACCTGCAGTTGGGAAAATGGCAAGGCTCTGCCAGTGCAGGACTCGGGCTCATTTTGGGGCCACGGTCAAGTGTCAGGTTGTGACCTCAGGTGGCTTTGATTCTTTGATTCCCAAGAAGTTACGCAACCCAGCAAGTGCCTGCGCCTCATCCCGATGTTTCCAGCACACGGACCATGACTCTTTGAAACCCAGTCCAGAAATTGCAGCTTCTCCACATCATAAAATAGGCCAGAAGCCTCTCACGACTCCAGTTGTTACTGGTCCTACCGCCAGTCCCTTCCTGTTACTTTCCTTCAAAACCTCCCCACCCATCCCCGGCCTCCTCACTGCTCTTGAAGACGGGGCTGGGACAGGCTCTAGTCGTGGCCCCAGGAGCCTTCTCTCCTTTTTAAACAGAGCAGAACTGAAAGAGCATCAGGAAATTAAATTGGAAAAGGGATGAGAAAGAACAGAGGTTCGGAAGAAGAATGTTCGTATGTTACATGCAGAATAGTCCTGGTTAACATTTCCCTTCGCGAGACTCGAGAACTGGTCGCCAAGAGAACAGGAACATATTTGCCCTGCGGCAGCAGCTACCACGCGCGGACAGCTGAGAACGTACCAAGTTCTAGTTCACGCGGACTTGTCCATCTAACCCTCCCTGAACACATCCCAGGGAGGTTATAACTACTCTCCCCTCCTCTGTACGTAGCACAGAGGAGTCTGGGGCCTCGTGTCCTGCTTTGGTGTCGACGAGATCCTGGGGGCACAGAAAATCTTGCAGTCATTCGATTTATTCTATGGGATAAAGTCTTTCCTGGGGGTGCAAGGGATGGAGTTAATATTTCTTTGAGCACTTACTACATGCAAGCACATGTTTAAGCCACTGGCATTATTTTGTTTAGCTTTTGTTATCTGATGGGCGTCATCTTTTTTTATGGGGAGGAGAAGCATGCAGCCCCAAAGTCTACAAGCCTGCCAAGGTGCAGTAGAAGGGTCTCTGCCCTGTCAGCTGCTCACCATATCGCAGAGGAAAAGGCCCCCAGGCCCGGGACGTGCCACCCCACACCTCACGGCAGCACGGTGCGTCCGCTTGCCCCCCGTGACTCCGTCCTGCCAGAAAGAGGTGTTTCCGCCTCTGGAGGGGAGCAAGGGCCACCTGAGGGCTCTGGCTCCCAGGAAGGAGTTCTCACGCCTCTACCCTACTTGGTCTGCCAGGGCTCCCCTGCTTAGGAGGACTACTGGTCCTGGCAGCCAGTTCTTCGGTCCCCTCTGGCTGACCACCCAGACCGCCCAAGGCCCTGCCACTGTGCTAAGAGGCTACGGGCGGTGCTCAGAGTTAGGTGGTGGGTCCCGCTCCGGCAGGGAGGCGCAGCTGCTGCTCTCCAACGGCCCCGTGTACAGAGGGATTGGGGAGACTGGAGGGTGATGGGTGGGGCGCAGCTTCCAAACATTTTTATAAAGGAAGGAAGCCAAGGTGACTTCTCTGGGGCACGCCGCCCTGCAGGCTGGTGCAAAACTTTCAGCCCCGTTCCCTCCCTCCTCCGGCCCCCCTGCTTCCGAGAGCCCATACCAACCACCTTTTCTAAATGCTGACTGTGTACCGAGCGGTGAAATGCAGATGGAGTGTAATGACTAGTTCCTAGGTTCTAAAATCTACCCATAAACAAATCCTTGCTATCCACGTATCTACACAAGGTCCTGTATTAGGCACGTGCTAGACTGTTGGCTGCAGGCCAGGTCACAGAAAGGAGAGATGGAGGTGGGTGGGAAAGCCCCCTGGAAGGGCCTTGGAGGCTCTGGAAGGACCAAGATGGAGCACCGCGTGAGTTCAGGCGAGGGCAGCCACTGAGTGGGCCCTGAACAGGCCCGGAGCACGTGGGCTCAGCCCACCAGAGGCGCCGGGTGTGGCCTTCCTGCTCGTAGGTGACTCAGTCCTGCAGCCCCATCTCCCTGACGATACAGGTAAATAAGAGGCCTGTAAATCCATTTGCAAACATTCACTCCTCCAGTGCCTTCTCCCCTCCAAGTCCACAAGCCTAACGCTATCCCGGAGAGCACGTGGATGGCAGCGCCTCACGGAGCAGCCATGGGCGAGACGGCAGACTTCCCAGGTGTAAGCCAACTCCTCCTCCCGGGCTCCCCCCTCCAGAGGGCCGCCACCCCCCTCACGCCACACGGGCTGCAGGGAAGGAGCAGGCCGACACCCCGGCAGCCACAGAGGATGCTGCTGCTTGGCCCGAATGAACCACCCCATTAGCGGAATTGTGGGACCACCCTGAATGGGAGATGCCTCTTGAAGATGCTGACACCCAGAGCCCAAGAAGAAGAGGCTGCCCAAGGGAGAATGCCCCACCTCCCAGAGAGACTTGGAGGAGTACAGGAAAGAGCACTGGCCGGGCACTGCCAGGTGTGGGCAAGCCCTGTGCCCTCTGAGCCTCTGGTCCTTCTAGAAAGATGGAAACAGCCTCCTCGTCCCGACCTCTTCCTGGACGTTGAACGGAATGGAAAGACGTGTCTTGAATGATCCTGGATTGAGAAGTGCTTCCTCTCCTCTCCCGAGCAAGAGTCAGTCTCCGTGGAGAGGTAGGCCCTTGGGAGATGACCCAGCACCCTGGGGTTCCCGTGCAGTCCGTGGACCGGAGGCATCGGCATCGCCTGGGAGCTTGCCAGAAGTGCCGCCCCCTGGGTCCCCTCCCAGCCCTTCTGAATTAGAATGTGCATTTGAACAAGACCGCCAGGTGCTTCATGGGCGCATGAAGAACCCTTTGTTCTAGTCCATCGAGGCCAACACTCATGTTCCGGGTGAAGAAACTGAGGCTCGGCGGGACTGAGTCACTTCAGGGCACACAGTTAGTAAGTGGTGGATGCGGGCCATAGCAGCAACGTGGTGCAAAGGGAGGATTACAGGCCGGCTGGCTTCAAACCCCGACTCGGCCATAGTCGCCCTGTGACCCGGGAGAAAGCTGGTTACTGCATAGACTTCACTCCCCACTGCCCCCAGCTCCATCCACCCACATATATATGGATTCTTTTACACTGCAGTGCTCACGGGACAGACTCTCCCTCGTCCCCCGTTCCCTAGAACCCGGCCAGGTAGGTGCTCAGGTGTGGAGCAGAGGCTGAACTGCAGCCCTTTCCAGTTCCTTCCAAATCACACTGAGACTTTCTCCTCCTCCCTCCCAGAAGGTGGCCCCTGAGCCACGGTCAGCTGAGGTTCAGTGTTCAATTTTCTGAATGCCTTTTGGTATCTGGCAGAAGACACCAAAGAAGAGAAAGACCAGGAGGCTAGGTGATTTATGAGGGAAGTGCTGGCTCTGACACAGTTTGAGCCCCAGAGATTAGGGTAGGCAGGAGCAAAGTGCGCGGCCCCTTCCTGAGGGGCGGTGGGATTTTTCTGGGTATCTGCACCTTGATCCCTTTAGATCAGGGCCTGGCTCCTGGCTGAGTCCAGCGGCTCCCTGGCTCCACACCCTGGGGCAGGAAAGAAAGGAAGGAAAAAGAAAAAGGAAAAGGAAAGGAAAAAAAAGAAGGAAGGAAGGGAGGGAGGGAGGGAGGGAGGGAGGGAGGAAGGAAAGATAGAAAGAAAGAAAGAAGAAAAAAGAAAAGAAAAGAAAAAGAAAGAAAGAGAGAAAAGAAGGCCCCTGTCAGTTTGGGGGATGGGAGAGACAAGAAAGCCATGAGTAACCAGGCCTGCTTTGTCCACCCTCCTCGTCCCCACTCTGCTCCTCAGCGGCTGCTGGTGGACGAAACTCAAAGCCAGCCGCGTGACGGGAGAGACACACGAACCTCTGCCTGTAGGCCAGGAGCATACAGATGGAGACTAATGTCCACTGGTCCCCTGGTCCCCCTCCCAGAATCACTCATCCCCCAAAAAACATCTTCAGGCTTCCAGTCCCACAAGTCTTGTCTCTCCCCCACTTAGGGGCCTGTGTCTTCAGGGCCTAGCGGGTCAGAACACCAAGTCTTTCACGTTATAGATAGGGAAAGTGAGGCGCAGAGAGGAAAAGGGACCGATCCAGGGCCCTGCATCTGTGGACTCCGGCGCTCCCCAAGACCACACCCCAAGGGTCTCATCAGCACGTCCGTCCAAGTGGAGGAAACATAAGGTAGGTGTGGCTGGGCAGGAGCTGTGGGGCAAGAGAAAGTTCTCGCCATACCTTCCGGGGGCTGAGCTGGAGGCTTTCCAAAGTTCTCCCTGCTCTAGAACATCCTGAGACTCCACACAAGAAAGCCAAGGAAGAAAAATCATCTAGATACTTCCAAATAATGAAACAAAACCTACACAACGTAAGTGGCTTATTCTGCACATAACCCACGCATTCACTTTACTCATTCCTCGGTTATTCGGATCCCTCCTGCATGCCAGGTGCTGTTTTAAGTGCGAGGGGAAAAGCACAGAGTAAAAGAGGAAGGTCTCAGTCCTCACGAAGCCCACATTCTGATGAAATCCGTGGGCCATATAAGAGCAAACAGATGCCGCAAACTGAGGGTGCCACAAAATCTCTGCCACACCTCCCCACCAGCAGGTGAGGAATCTCCGGCTCCTCTCCCGGAATCCTGGAGGGTTCTGGGGCTGCTCTGCTTCTCTGAAACTCAGGGGAGGCGCTGCTCTGCCCGTTTCCAGGCCCGGGACTCACAAACACTGGCAGCCCCACTTCCTGTCTCCTAGAACGCTCGCTCCTGGAGTCCGGAGCCAGCCCGTGAGAAGCACTTCTGGGGACACCACGCGGAGAGCCCCCGAGACTGATTGAAGGGGGTGAGCACCCCAGCCGAGCCCACTCTTCACCGTACCTGCCTTCTGGAGCGGGCCTCCCTGAATTCCCCCACACCAGCCCCGCTGCCCGCTGAGCACCCCTGGGTGACCTCAAAGGATGGTGCTTGGAGCAAAATGGCCCAGGTGCTTCTCGCCCCCATCCCTGACCTACAGATCATGAGCATAGTAAAAGGACTTTTGAGCCACTAAGTCTAGGATGGTTTCCTATGTGGCAATAGAGAGTGGGATGGTCAAGTAGGGACAAGCATTGGGAGAGAAAAGAAAGCAGAATAAAGGGACAGAGAGGGAAAGGGGGATTACTTTCCAAGGGTGTGCCTCTCTGGAAATGTGATATTTGACTAGAGGTCTTCACAAAGGAGGAAGCCAGCCATGGAATGAGCCAGGGAAAGAAAATGCCAGGCAGGGGGCAGTAAGCACAAGGGTCCCGGACTGGGAAGGAAATCAGCTGGCTTTCTTTCCAGGAACAGCAAAGCAGCCACAGAGGCTGGAGGAGGCGAACAGAGGTGGGAAATGTGGTGAGATCCGGCAGGGTCAGATCCCAGGAGGCCTTACAAAGAGCATGGAGAAGGCTTTGTACTTTATTCTAAGTGTGACTAGAAGATGCCACGTAAGGCTTAAAAAGCAAGGGGGCAATATGATCAGGATAGATGAGGATTCCCATGATTTCCGCAGGAGGAGAAACCGCAGGAGAACCAGCACCAAAGCAAGGACACTCATTGGGAGGCTACTACAGCTCAGCGGCGTGGCCCGGGCGGGGGTGGCGGCAACGGAGAAGGTGGCTGGAGACAGGATTCAGAATTTAGGGAGAAGGAGGGCTGCCCAGACTTGCCAGGATGGCTTGGATCTGGGAGTGGAGAGGAAGAGAAGGATCAAAGGTGGCTCCTTTTGGCCTGAGCCGTGCACCTAGATGAAGTCTTGGGGGCACTGGAAGGAGCAGGAGGGGTACCCGACATCAAGAATTCTTTCACTAACGTGGGAAATTTCAGATGCCTGACAGGCACCCGGGAAGAGTTGCCAAGTTAATAGTTGAACATACTAGTCTAGAGCTCAGGGCTAAAGATAGTCACTCAGGGGTAATCCTCACGGCGCTGGCCAGCTCCACACTTACCGAGTCCTTACCAATCCAGGCCTCAATTCTAAGACCACTACGTGTGTCCGTGATAGAAAAGGACAGCATACATGGAGGGCAAACATGGGGTTCAGGGCTGCAGAGTTGGAGGACAGTCCCTGCAATGTAGGTAGAAGAAGAAGGGCCACCAAGGACAGCACTAAGATGATGGATGCTTCGATCTGACAAAATGGAGGTCACATAGTGGCTTGAGCGGAAGAGGTGTCAGAGCAGGATGTCAGAGGGGCAAGGTTGGGAAGGGACTGGGGAGTGGGGAGCAGGCCAGGGGCAGTGAGTGCAGGTGAGGCACCAGAGGAGCTCAGCTCTAGAGGGAAGCGTTGAATCTAGAGAGTTGTTTCTGGATGGGAGACAACGCAACTCGCGCAACTCACACAACTCGCACGCATGCTGAATGCTCCTCAGAGAGGGGAGGGGACTCCGGGAAGAGACAGGATTTGCGCAGGGGAAAGGGGTGTGAAGGAGGAACCATGTGACCAAGCAGGTGTGGTTAATCTGTAAGAGCCCGAAGGTTCTGGTGCTCAGACAGGACAGATCCCCGAGGTGGCCCCGGCCCAGCCCCTTGGCTGGATGGCGGGCTGACTCTGGGCGACTCCCTGCTTCCTCATCTTTATGTGGGCATTAATTACCCCTGTCCTACGGGGTTGCTGGCAGGATAACACAACCTGCCCGCTGCCAAGTGGCTTGCTCAGAGGATGGATGGTTCTAGCCATTCAGGCCTGGGTCGTAGGACAAACCTCTTTGGGTCTGAGCTTTGTGGTTCAGCACCAGCGGGGGAGGAGGAGGGGGGCTGTTAGACCAGGAGTGTTGAGCCTTGTCTGCAGCCTCCTCAGCAGACAGGACCCTCCTAGAGGTGGCCCGTCTCCTGTCGGTCCCCCCTGGCACTCCATGCTTTGCTAGTAAGGAGCTACTGAAGGTCTCACACACACAGTTACCATCCCCTGGGCCACACTACCTGGAACATCATTCTCCACCTTACCTCCTTAACATATCAGCTCAGGTGCCCTCCCTCCAGAGACCCCTCGGAGCTCCCTCCAGGCTTTTCTCAGTGCCCTGTCTCTGGGCTTAGCATCCTGGCATTGCTAATGCTCTCTGCCCATCTCTGTTGCTGGACTGAGTACTCCTTGAGGGACAGCATGGTTTCAGTATCTTCATGACCCCAGGGTCCGCCCCAATGACAATAAATGCCCAAGCTTTTCCCAGGAAGCAGCTGGACCTGGGGGCAGCCTGATGGTGCAAATGTTCGGTACCTGTGCCGTCTGGTACAGCAACGGCTCAAGGGGTGTGTGTGGCGCTGGGGCGGCTGAGAAAAGGATGCGGCTGAGTTTCAGTTACAATGGTCATGGATGGCACAGCACACACAGAGGGCAGAAGGCAGGGGCTGGGGAGGATGGCCATTGTGAAGCACTTGGTATGTGCCAGGCCTTGCCCTCTGTTTAACAGGTTCATCTTCACAGCGATCCCGGAAGATGGGAAATACTATCATTCCCACTCTGGAGTCTTGGAGAGAGGCGGGCAACGTTCTACAGTCCCTCCACTTGCAAACCGCCCAGCAGGTCTGAGTTCCAGCTCAGCGGACTGACCACACTCCCTCTCCTGGGTCTGGCCCTGAGGCAGCTTCAGCAGAAAACCCCCCTGCACTCCCCTACACCCCTCCCGTAGTCCCAGCAGCGCTCACGGGCCAGGAGGGCCTCTGCAACCCACAGGCCATGGATGTCTGGGGACACGGGCCGAGGGTGGTGGGGCAGGTGGGCCCCCGGCTGCCTGCTAGCCTCCTGCTCCTTGGATTCCCACTCGCGTGAGCGGCTTTGGGGAGTTCTCTGCTGCTGTTGTAATTTATTGTTTCTGCTCTAATGATTGCTCCATGTCTGATTATAAATGCCTTCTGGCTGGGGGCCCAGATTCAGAAAATTCCCATGATCTGCTTCCAAAGTTGATGGAGCCACAAATGGGACTGATGTCTCCGTTTCGTCATCGGCCACATTTCCAAGGTGGGTGGGGGTGGGGGACATGCGGAGCCAGACACAGGACTCAGAAGAGGATTCTGGTGGCCTGGAGCTCTAGGAAGCGTCCCCAGCAGGCATCTCCTGCCTGCTGGAGAGCCTTCGAGGTGGCGCTTGGAGGAGCCTGCCCCCCACTCTCAAAACCGAAGGCAGAGTCTAAGTCAGAAGCAGGTTCCTAGGGAACCGGGCACACAGCCCAAACCTGCCAATGCCCTTCTCCCTGTTCCTGGCCAGCTCCCCATCCCCCTCCAGGAGGGCGCTTTGCTGTCACCTCCTGCCAGGTGGTTAGTGACTCTCTGCTCCCTACGAGCCCTCTGCCAGCCCAGCACGCTGGAACAGCGATCACATCGGCTCCCGATCAAGGCTCTGCCCCTTGCCAGAGTCTGTGCTTCATGCACTATGTCCCTTATCTTGTCTATGCCTCACCCCACCCCTGTGGGGGCGAGATTGCCCTTACCCACATTTGAGACAGAGGAGGGAGCAAAAGCTCAGCGAGGTTAAGGGACTCGCCTGAGGTCAAAGAACCGTCCAACAAAGGGTACACTGCACCCATTGCGTTAGATGGGAATTTGGAAGATTCGCACGCGAGACGTCAAGCTCACGGCAGCTGCTGACACACCTCGGCACCGTGTGGCGCCTCGAGGGAAGAGAGAGCTCCTGCGGGTGGGGGGGAGCAGGGGCAGGTTCCACCCCGCCCGACGTGGGTGCTCGGGACCTGACCGCTGATGTGCTTCAGGGGAAGAACGGCGTGCTGTACAGAGCGGGCAGACAAGGAGGGCGGCCACCTGTTACTGGCAGTGTATTTAAGAACATTTGAAAAAGCAGGGGAACGCGCTTCAGGAGCAAGCAAGACAGGACTGCAGAGAAAAATGCCGCATCTCTGGCGTTTTCTGGGTTAGTCCTAATTTCAAAAACCCTCTCCCACCAGCCACTTATGTCACTGGGATGGCCTAGAAATCCCAATATGTAGGTCTCTAAACCGTTATGTCCTAAATGATTTCTCACGCCCAGAAGAGGCATCCCAAAGGTCCCACCAACGTCTCGTCATTTCGGATTTGGGACATAAAGCCACACAGGAAAAGAGGACCGACATTAGAGGCAGGCGGACGCATGTTCAATTCCATTCTGCCACTCTGTAGCCACGGAATCCCGGACCAGTGACTTCCCTTCGCAGAGCTTCCAATGCAAACAGGGAGCCAAGAGCTGCTGCTTTGCAGGGCTGTTAGGAGGAGTCAACAGGAGAAAATGCTCAAGGATGGTGCCCAGCCCCCCAGAGGGGCTCAGGAATTATGAACTCTCTCTTTCTCCCTGAGGTGACAACAGAGAAGAGAGAGCAACTCCTAGCGACAGACTCAGCTGCAGGCAGAGGGTGCGATGCTCCTGTAGACCAAGATTGGAGAGAAGCTTGGCTGCCCTGGGGCCGAGATCATGAATCGGATGCTTCATCACTTACAGACTGACAAAGAGTGTGGACCAAACAACAGTCGACCCTGAGACCAGCCCTACTCTGGGGCAGAGGGAGCCAGAGAGATGGCCAAGATCCTGCCCTCTTCCCAGCTGGGAGCCCACAGGGGGCTGGACTCGGAAAACAGGAGGAAAGGACAACAGAGGGCCTGGCAGGTGTGAGGGGAAGGAAAGATGGACATGTGGGGACCCAGACGCCAATGAGGACTTTTACTAGGACTGGAGAAGTCAGTGGGGGCTCACGGAAGAGCTGGATCTAAAAGAACAGGCAAACCTTGCACGAAAGCTCATTTCCAGTTACCGCGGGACAGCACACACACAAAGGAGAGGGCATGAGAAAAAAAACAGAACACGGAAAAATTAGATTGTCATTATATTTTAGACCCAGAGGGGACCTTAAAAAAATCCACTACACTCCCTCCTTATCAAAGGGATTCTGCTTCTCCCATTTATGAGCTGTGCGGTCTTGCCAAGTCAATGACCCAGTGCCTCGGTTCTCTCATCTGTAGAATGGGGACGATACAAGTGCCTACCGCCGTGCTGTAAGGAATATGTGCATGGAGACCACTTACAACACACTGATCTGAACACAGGGATCATCGTCATCATTATTACAGGAAACGCCCAGAAGAGGAAAGGGATTCAGAGGGAGTTAGAGGCAGGCCCCTACACTTTCATTTTTCTAACAAGGACAGGATTTTTAAAAACAAGCTTCCCAAGGCATGTGGGAGCGCAGAGATCCCCAGCGAGGGAGCAGGGTTCATGGAGACTAGGCCAGTGTTTACCCAGAGGCATCTCCTCTCAAGGCCGATTGTCCTGCCTCTGGCTTTGCTGGTGCCAACTGTCCTTGAGCGAAGCTCTCGCCATCTGCAGGTGACGACAGAGGGTTACAACCCAAGCCTAGACACCAGGGAGAGGAAACGAACAGCCCAGACGTGGTGAGGGGTTGTTGGGGGGCGGGGGGGTGCACAGCTGTCAAGAGTTCCCCTTCCAAGAGGAAATGGGAACCCCCCAGCTCCCACCCCGATCCCACAGCGGTCTCCAACAAGATTACCATTCTCCGGCTCTACCACTCATTATATCTTTTGCCAGCCGCAAGCGGGACCTAAATTACATATCATAGCCACTAAGCCCCAGGCACGGGCCCACAGAGCAGAGCTTGGGGGAAATTAGGTGAGGCGAAAGGGAACTCAGGACTGGAAAAGACTAGAAGCCAAACAAAAAAGGGACACTCGGCCCACTCACAGGCTTTTTCTTTCTTCGAGACACTGTGCCTATGATGGGGTTCAGGCTACAGGTGTAGAGGACAGGGCAGATGGAGATCAGAGCAGAAAGGGGCAAGGGAGAAAGAAGAGAGAGCTCAGAATTAAAGAGTCACAAAACCTCTAGGGTCTTCTAGACCCAGCGCCATCCCTCTCTGGAACAGTCCATAAAGCTTTTCTCCTTCCCATCTGTCTGAAAACTACGGTCCCTTCCGTCTTGAACCTTGGGCTAAACATAAATGGAAGGTGGGGGATACGGGAGTACATGAAGACACATGCTTCTGTCTGCCTTCTTTCCAGAACCATTGAGAAAAGACAGGTTTCTCTCCTGCCTCGAGAAACAGTGTTTCCTGTGACTTCCCCTTACTAACAACCCGGGGGCTCCCACGTGAATCCTGCTCTCGGGGAGTGGGGTTGGGGAAGGGAGTGGAAGGTCTCCCACGATCCTTTCAGTGGGATCCAGCGTCCCCATCTGTAAAATAATGGAGTTAGGCCGGCTTCACTTCAACTCAAGCACGAAGCAAACGGCACTTGGGAAGCATGGGGTGGGGGCTGTGCACCTTACTTCTTGGAAGAAGTGGGATAAGGGATTGACTTGGACAGGTTCTGAGTCCCACAGAAAAGGGAGAGTGTGTGCATTTGTATGTCTGTGCACGAGCATGTGTGAGAAAGAGAGAGAGAGACGGGCAGACAGACACAGCGGGTCAGGAGGAAGAAACAGCTTAGGGAAAGACACCCCATTGCAAGAACGTTGCATTCCTAAAGCCCCCCCCCAAGATTCTCCCACTAGTTTAACGAATCAGTTCTACTTTCGACAAAATTTGGAGTGGGGAGATGAGATTGGTGGCAGAGAGTTTTCAAAGTTTGGGGAGTTGAAACCCAGTAAGAGCCAGTATGACAGCAAAGAGAAGGCACTCGGGGCGCGGCTGAGGGCACGGGACACAAGGGGGGAAGGACGGACAGGGATGACTCCTGGGGGAGTGACCATAAATACTGTGTTATCATGGAATGGTAAGAAAAGATTTTATTTTTATTTATTTAAGATTTTGCAGCGGGAGGTGGGGGGGGACACGAGTGGGAGGCAGGGGCAGAAGCACAGGGAGGAGCAGGCTCTCTGCTCAGCAGGGGAGCTCCATCCCAGGACCCTGAGGTCATGACCTGAGCCAAAGGCAGCCGCTTAACCGACTGAGCCACCCAGATGCCCCGCAAAAAAGATTTTAAATGACAGTGATAATAATAATAATAATAAATAAGCTTGCAATACACAACAGCAATGAGAACAGTGGTGTAGGCTTGCTGGGGGCCAGGCACTGTGCTCTGTCTGGATCTCTTTTTCATCCCCTTAGCAAGCCTTTCAGACACGGACTACTGTCAACCCCTTTTAAGGATAAAAATCGCAGTAGCATTGAGAGGTTAAGTAAGTCCCTCAGAATCACCCAGCTCGTGAGAAGTGGGCCAGGAGTCCAGCGCTGCTGTTAATCATGAGACTATTTCAATGCCTCTGTCACAGATGGACAAACTGAAGCCCCCAGAGGACAACCGACGGACTCAGGGCCACACCATTAGGTCTGTCTCCACCTCCCCATGTCTCACTCCAGCTTGTATTGAGAGCATGTCACGGACCCGGGCCTGTTCCAGCCCAGGACCCCTCTTCTGTTCTTTGCCACAGCCTCCTCCCTAACTTTCCTGGTCCATCTTCCACATTTTACCCAGACTGGTCCTTCTGAAAGCCAAGCAAAGTTAAAAACTCTGCAGGGCCTCAGCGTCCCCAGGAAAAGCACCGCCCAGAAGGCCTATCATGTCTGGCCCCGACCTCATTTTCCAGCCTGAGGTCCCACCCATCCCTGATGCCCCTTCACCCCCAGCCTCAGGCTTCTCCCTGGCCCTGGGCACCCTGAGCTCACACTCTCTCCCTCTCTGTCTACGACCCCCTAAGGCCTCCTCTCTGTCGTGTCAACTCTTCAGGTAGCAAGCTTGGAAATTCTCTCCTGGGCCCCGAACGGAATGAAAGATGCTCGCCAGCACCCAGCTCCCTACGGGACTTGAATGCAGCAAGATCCTACTGTCCTCGTCTCCCGGATACCAGGTGATTACCCGTCCCCCTCGTCAGACCGTGAGCACCTCAAACCAATGAAAGGATGATGGCATATGTTGGGGACTACTATAGACCATTACTGTCTCGATTTTCATTCATGGGGAAACTGAGGCACAGAACGCTAGAGGAGCCTGTCCAGGTTTGCACGCATTGGAAAGCACTGAGCTAGAGCACAGCTATCTGATGCAGAGGCCACATGTCCACCACCATGTCACCGCTCTCAGCCCCAGTGACGGTCACGACACATCCCTCTCTAGAACTGAAGAGTGGCAGCGCCGGCTCCGGCGTCTGTGCCCTGCCCCCATCAGCCAGCCTGGCCTCCGGGGCAGGACCCTGCTGCCCAGCCATGCACCGAGTCACATGTTCCTGACGCAGACGGCGACGAGACCCGAGCCGGTTCTTCTGTGCGCGATCAAGGGACAGAGGCGGCGGGCGGGAATAAAAATAGACAGGCTTCAGTCAGAGAGAAAAGAAAGTGAGCAGTGTGGGAGGGGAGCTTGGGGGGCATGGCAGTCCAGGAATTTGGAGGGGAAAAATGCCCATAATGGCATATTTTCCAGCAGTGAAAAACATTAAGACCCACTTTAAAAATGTAGTTCTCACCACAGCTATTCCTGGACCCCAGCCCAGAAGAGCAGTCGGGGCGTATGAATGACACTCCCTGCCCACACTTACCCACTGCCGGCTGTCTGATTCAGTCACAAACATCTTGTTCTTGGGGCACCTCCCCGGGCCCAACCCTGCGCCCCACAGCCCCTCAGCAGCACAGAGTGCCACAGACCCTCCTCGCTGATCCCTTGCCCTAACTCGGAGACCAGGGAGAGCAGAAGGGACCTGGTCAAGGTCCCAGGACCTCCATGGCACAGCCAGGATGCTTGTCTGCATTTTCAGGTTAGAGTCCCTGAGCTTCTGCCACCTTCCATCTCAGGTGTCTCGTTACCCTCCCCCAGCCCACCTGACTCCCTCCTAACACACGCACATACCTGCATGCACACTCAGACACACATGTGCTTGTGAGCACACAGAAACACACACACACACACACACAC
>CM053606.1:31948817-31969780 GCA_028646535.1 Procyon lotor
ATCCCAGGGTTCTGGGATCGAGCCCCACATAGGGCTCTCTGCTCAGCAGGAAGCCTGCTTCTCCCGCTACCATTCCCTCTGCTTGTGTTCCCTCTCTCGCTGTGTTTCTCTCTGTCAAATAAATAAAAAAATCTTTAAAAAAAAAAAAAAAGAAATATACCATATTAATGTTAGATCTCAAAAAGAGGGCAAACTGGGTACTATCTCCTCAATAATTCTGCAAATCCAAAACTGCTCTAAAATTTAAAAATTTAATTAAAAAAAACACAGGTTAGGTGACTGTAAGTAAGATATTTTCATGGAAAGATACCTCATGTCTCTTTGTAAGAACTCACTGAGCCCAGACTCCAGCAATGACGTCAGAAAAGAGAGGAATTCCTTAAGTGTGTTAAGCGGTCGGGGCCACTGTGTGCGCGGCGATGCTTTGTCAACCGCACACCCTGAGATGTTGTGAGGGCAGGCGTCAGCCCTCCCCTCGCTGAACTTCCAGTGGTTCAAAATGAGGCAAGTTGGGGTCAATGAAAAAAATAACAAATCTTGCCCTCTCTGAGGATGAATCACATTTTCCCACTGCTCTTAAGTCAACCCAGCCGCAAGCACAGTTCCGGCTTAACAGCGAGCTCCTACCCAAGCTGGGGGTTCAAGTGCCACCCACAGTGAAGCTGGTCCAACACAATACTCTCTCCCAGAGGGTCAAATGGTATGGTACAGACTACAAATGGCACGATGGGGCAAGGTCATAGCAATCATGACCTTGGGGCAATCAAGGAAGCCTTCCTGCAGGAAGGGCCAGGCTAGATCTAGAAGAAGAGACAGGATTTACAGAGACAGGATGAAGGAGAGAGGACACGCTGGGCCACAGTCATAGCATAAGCAGAGCCAGGGTGTCTGGGTCCACCTGCAGGGAGCGGTCTGACAAGGGCTGTGGAATCCCCCAGGAGAGCCACGAAAGAGGAAGTTGCTAAGCTGAGCCCAGCTGGACCAGAGAAAACTTTGAAATCCTCCCAGACTTTGAAGGCTGGGAATCAACACCTCTTCCTTCCTGAAATGCCTGGGTTACTGTAAGCCCTCCCTCCACCTCCCCCAGCTCTCACACTTGGCTTCCTTCTTCCTTTTCACGGCCGTTTGCATTGCTGTCCCATCTTTTCCACCTACCTGTAAGCCTCCCTGGGCAAGGTCCTTTGCTACCTGCTCTAGAGGGTCTTGCACATAATAACGGCTCAAAAAAACATCTGGTGAGGGGTGCCTGGGTGGCTCAGTGGGTTAAGCCTCTGCCTTTGGCTCAGGTCATGATCTCAGGGTCCCGGGATCGAGCCCCGCACTGGGTTCTCTGCTCAGCAGGAAGCCTGCTTCCCCTTCTCCCTCTGCCTGCCTCTCTGCCTAGTTGTGATCTCTTTCTCTCTGTTAAAAAATAAAATCTTGGAAAAAAAGAAAGAAACATCTGGTGAATGGCTAAAAGGAAGAGAGCTTTAATGATGGGGCACAATCTAAGACACCAGGACCCTACACCTCCTGCAAGGGGGAGGCCTGCCAGGTCTACAGAAAGTCCATGCTAGATAGAATGGATGATGCTTCCTCCACCATCTCACTGGTCCCTAGCCCCCTCTCCCCAACTTTGCTTTCCTTCAGCACTCACCCTGCCCCTGAACCCCTGACCCTGTTTCTTGTTGGTCACTCTCAGTCATTCAACAAACATTAGCTGGCTCAGCACCTACTGCGTGCTAGGCACGTTCTAGGTGCTAAGGATACAAGTCATACATGCAGAGATTTCCACTCTCACGGGGTTGACATTCCAAAGATCGGGTGAAGGGCAAAAGGAAAATAAGTAAGTAAAATATACGGAATGCCAACTGGTGACAGGTGCCTTTGGAGGAAAAAGGCAAGGAAGAAGGACTGGGAGTTTGAGAAAGTGATTTGAAATTTTTAATAGGGTGGTCATGGGGAGACCTCGTTTGAGCAAAAGCCTGAGGGAGGTGGGGGCAGGGATTTTTTTCCTTCTGTGTTTACTGACCCATGCCTAGTGCCTAGAGCGGTACCTGGCATGCAGCGGGCAGGGAAGAATGAGGGCGGGAATGAGGGTGTGGGGAAGGTTAATTAATTTTTTAATTAAATTTCTTATTTTTAGTTTGATATAATTATAGATTCACATGCAGCTGTCAGAAAGAATACCCTTCACCCCATTTCCCCCATGCTGACATCTTACGTGACCATAGTACAATATCAAAACCAGGAAAGTGAAATGGAGAAAAGGTACCAACGTGAGTCAGATTCCCCAGTTTGACACGTATGCCTTGTGTATGTGTGTGTGTGTGGTGTATTTAGTTCCATGTAATTTTAAGGATTAATCCATTTTTAATGCACAATGAGGAGGCCACCTGGAAGTGTCCAGAGTTGAAGGAAAGGGGATGAAGTGAATGACTGTCACTGAGAAGTCTGGGCACCATCACATATGTGATCTCCATTCAACCCCCACGGCCAGCCTAAGAAGACAGATATTCCAATCCCCATTTTACACATGTGAAAACTGAGGGGCTCAGAGAAGGAAGGTATTTATTGGAAGCCACACGGTTAACAGGCAGAGACGAACCCAAAGCCATGACTGTCTGGTCCCTTCCTAGGGCTCTTTCCTGAACACAAGGGCCTGCATGGAAAAGCAGAGGAAGGAAGGGCCCAGCCGAAGGCCAGGCTCCAGCAGACACTGGAGAAGACAGGCAATGACGGAGGGGTTGACGAAGAAGTCTCTGGGATTCTAAGTCAGAGAGAACAGAAGTCTCACTCATGGAAAGAAGATTGGAGAGCTAGAGGTTTCTAAAGGAGGTGAGAAGGGGTACAGCCTGGCTCAGCGCGGACCTGCTGTGTGGTCTTGGGCAAGTTGATTTCTATCTCTGGGCTCACGTCCCTCACCGGTACAGGAGTGAGAACGGCCCCCAGTCCCGTTTGCTCTAAGGCCAAACCAACTGCCGAAACCAGAATGAAGAACTCAACCCAACCGCCCAGACCGCCTGTGGTCTCCCATCGAGAATGACTGGCTCGCTCTCCCAAAGATAAAAATGCCGAATTTAGGTCAGCACACGCAGAGAATCTCACTTTGTTTACAAGAGGCAGAGAGTGTGTGTTCCTATTAAATGCCTTCAAATCTCAGCGATGATGAGAGACCCAAGGCTATTTACCACTTTGGATATTTACTTTCCTCATATACAAATCAGCTCGGGGGCCGTCAGAGCCGACGGCCCCTCACACGGCAGGCCTCCCATACCCCCGCTCCTCCTCAGTGCCCACACATGGTTTGCATTTATGGGTTTTAGCAGCTTTCATTTATATTGTGTGAGGATCACGGAATGACCAGCAAACAGAAGCTCTGTTCTGGGCCCTGGGAAAAAACCACGGAAGTGTGAGGACGAGGGTTGGGGGGCTGGGAAGATCCCTCCGACCCCAGAAGCGGATCCCACCCACGGGGTGGCCCAGTGGAAGCCCCGAGGGCCCCACGGCAATGGGGGATCAGCGAGAAACCACAGCCCCACAGAGACGGCTGGAGGGCGAGAGGTGCTCAGCGGCCATGGCCACGCAGAGCCACACGCCCGGGTGCCACAGTGGGAAATGCAGGCCGCTGCCTAGATGTTTAGCCTCCTGCAACCAAACATCTGGAAATCTGGGAACAATGTGGGGCGCAGTTAGGGACTTTCTGTTTTCCTCCCGGACGCTCAGGCAATGATGTGTAGATAGAGCTGGTAATTCTACAGTGACACCCAGCATCCCTGCGTGACACTGGGGCCAGGCCTCCAACAAATTCATCAGGGGAGGCTCCTGCCCTCAAAGAACTTCAGTCTGTATAAACATATAAAAGACAATAAAATAAAAAATGCCCTTTCCCAGTGAGGTCAGAGCCAGTTTAGAAAGTGGCTTTGCAGCAGCAGGGGTGTGGTTTATGGTCTACGGAGCACACTCACACCCGCTAAGGGCTGTCTGTGAGGGGAGGGAGCTGCCCGGGTCACGCTGCTGGACTCCCAACCCAGTGCTCTCACTATTTAAGACCATTTATAGACCACAGAGCCCTCCGACCCCCACTCCGGCTTGGGGAACATCCAGGAACCACCTGCCCCATACCACCCCCACTCCGAACAGGTGGACTCCCCCAGGTCAGCCACCAAAGGGTCACATGAAATGCAAGGCCCTGCTGTCCTACAGTAACTACGTTAGAAATGGGGGTGAGGGACTCAGACTCCCCCCCAAAAGGCCCTGTGAGACAGAACTACGGCTGGTCTCATTCAGCTGCCAGATACTTTTAGGACCCAGTTCTGAGAGAAAACACCCCAAGTTCCTTCCTATTCCAGAAGCTGAAAGTCTTCCTCTGGCCCGGCAGGGAGAACATCCTGGATCTGATGAGAGAAAAGACCCTCCTACGCCAGCTCCTTCCTTCAAGCCAAGGGGCTTAAGAATTTCCAGACTGGCCTGGGTCTGATGAATGAATGAACTGCAAAGTATGGGAGTCGGGGACAGTGGCCCCTCCCTGGGTCAAGCCCAAACTTCTTAACTGGTTGGTGAAGGCTCTACGATGTGGCCCGTGAGCCTCTCTGGCCAATCCCCTCGTCTCCCATGGCCCCTGCAGACATTCTCCCCGTGTGAGTAAGGACAGTCCCTCGCCTGGGATCAAGACCACCAGCCGCTGCCCCATTCAAGCTGTTCCCGAACCCAGGAACAGCACCTGTCCTCCAATATGAGCTCAGGTGGCATTATACTAAAGCCAAGCCAGGTACCGATAAGGAGGGGGTCGTCTACTGCCTACAGGTGGAACATCTTCACCAGCAAAGACAGCTCCTAGACGGCAAGGATGCAGACTCCTCCCCTTGGTAGCATCTGTAGGGCTTGCAGAATACCTGAGCCCCCCCAAAAGCCCAGACGCCATGGGGGCGGAGTCTCAAGGTAGGGGCTCAACAAGGACACGCAGGTAGGAGCCGATACTCTGTCCAGCTCCTGTCACACACTGAACAGGGACTCCGCGGGGCCAGGGGCTGGGGGCGGCCCTCTGTCCCATCTCCCGCTCCCGCACCCACAGTAGAGAGCTGGGCAGAGCCGCGATGTTACAGACGTAGGCCTCCACTTCTTCTGGGCCCTCAGCCTGCCCTGCCATCCCCTCACCGGCCAAGGCCAGCTTCTGCCCTCGGTCCTCAGCAGAGTCTCGCTCCTCTCCCAGGTCCAGGTCCTGGCCGAAGCCCCTGCTCCCCCTCTTCTAACCAGAGCTGTAGCCTTCCTCAGGAGGGAACCTCAGAAGTCTCAACTGCCCGCCCCTCCCAATCTCTTGTACCCCTGGTCTGGAAGAAGCACCCCGCCCCCGCCCCGACTCCAATTCCTTTCAGAGGCCAATTGAGAATCCAGGCTCTGCTGCCAGACTTCCTGTTTAAATTCTAGATCCTCCATCCACTGGCTGTGTCACCTCCGGTAAACGAATTAACCTGTGTCTCGGTCTTCTCCCCTGCAAAATGGGCTGAGAAACCGTAGCTGCCTGGGAGAGGCAGTGAGGATGAGATGGGGCAGTGCAGGCGACGGCCTCAGGCCCAGCCCTGGAGCCCCACAGCGAGCCACCTCTCCCCTCCCGTCTCCTCGACCGCGACTTCCCCTCCAGCCCCAGGGTCATGGCCGAACCCCAGAGCCTCGACCTGAGCCTGGCACAGCGTCGCTCCCAGTAGTGCTTGTCCGACAAACAAACGAAGGCACGGATGAATGGACGGACAGTTTCATAGGAACTAAGCCCACTGGCTATGCATTGACGGGGTGCAGGTATCTCTTGCTACGGGAAATCACGTTACATCACTTCTCTTTTACAGATGACCTACATTAGGATCTGTTTTCACCAACCGGAAGAAATCTGAAGAGAATTCTTTGGGAAAAGGGGCACAAAGGGAAAAGAAGCATGCCGAGTTTGGTAGCGGGCCATCAGAGAGGGGCCCGGCCCGCCGCGCTCCAACCCCGGAACCACACTAAGCATCTCAGCACCAAGCCTCCGCAGCTTCGGGAGGTGCCTGGGAGCACCTGTGCCTCTCATCTCGGGTGATTATGTACACCCGTTACAGCAAGATGTGTCCTAACGTATCAGAAAAGCTTGCGAGGTCATTTTCTAGGTCTGGGAAGGCTCACAAGTTTTTCCACATAAGTTAACCATAATTGCTTCTTCGCTTTACGCGGTAGGAGCTCCCCACTGCAGGATCGCAGGAGAAACCTGTATTTCTCTCTGGGAGAAAGAGAAGAGGAAAAACATCTGCCCACCGGGTACTACTGAGAGCACAGAGCATTTGGGAGCTAATAAAAGTCCTTCCCAGGCTTTATCCCTTGATTGTCTCGGAGTTGCTGCTGTTAACATTCAGCTGATCTTCGTGGCGGAGGTAAAGGACCCTTAGATAAGGAATCTCCCCAGGTCATGATCGAACCCGTGACAGAGCTGGGCTCCGAGCCTGGGTCTCCAGCCTACATTTTTCAATCCCTCCGTCTGATGTGTCCTTGCTCCAGGGAGCAGTGGGAGATCACAGGGAAGCCAAACCAGAAAGGATGCAGTCAGACATTATACACCACAGATGGTCGGCAAAAAATGATCACACCCTGGGTGGTCAGGCCCCACGGTTCCAACCAGGTCAGCCAAGCACACCCATCCCTGCTCTGGGTGATGCTCAGTGGCTCAGTGCATGAGAGCATAAGGGATCAAGGACCATCTTCCCTGTGGGCTGGGTCTCACCTCAAGACAGTGTGAACATGAGCCAATCACAATAATTAAAAGGACCACGACTTCAACCGGCCCGGTTAACATTCAGCACCTCGTGCTGCATGCCAGGCCCTCAGTGAGCTGGTTTATGTGCATTACCTCATTTACTCTTCACAACACACCAGGGGGGAAATACTATGTGAACCCCGTTTTTTCATTTGTGAAAACATACCCCAGCCCTGCAGCCAAAGTGGTGGAGTGGGAATTCCGACTCCAGTCTAGTCTCTTTCCTAATGTAGCAGAAGATCTAAGTACAAATCCTGGCTCCACCATTTTGCACAAAGTACTTAGCCTCAATTTCCTCAAAATGCTGAAAATAATAGCTGCCTTTCAGGACTGCTTTAGGAATTTACTGTGATACACCAGCGGCCCGGCACATAACAGGCACTAAATAACAATGGCTCTCTTGGGAGCCGGATAGGAAAAGGAAGAATCAAGCTGAACAGAAGGAGAGGCAGAAATACTTTTCTCTGCCTGCCTTCGGCATGTTCCCATCCTGGCAATTCTGCTTAACCGTCCACTTGCTTTTTGCCACTCCCCATCTCCAGGGCCCCCAGCCTCTTCAACCTGCAAGATCTCCACCAAGAATCCTGCATTCCTTTCTCACCACCCTCCCGGGAAAAACTACACTGATGGGAGCAGAATATAATAGAAAACCACCTGCCAGACTCCCGGCAGGCCTAGGCATGAGGTCCTGTCATGCTGGGTCAACTAAACATCTCAGTCAAGGTCAAGCACAAGGATCAAGTATTATTACCACTGCGGTCCGGCAGTGTCTCAGTTCACCCATCTCACAACCAACCCACAGCTCTTCGATCGGCATAGACCTAGCCCCACTAGCGGGTCTGGTGAAGATCTCATAATCGAATCGATGCTTCCAGCCACCCAGCTGGAGACGCAGGGGGAGGGGAGCATCGGGAGTCGGAAAACGGAAGGAGAGGCAGGAAACTGAAGTGGGCCCCTGGTAGGTGTCCTCCTTGGGGAGGGGAGGAAGAGCGGTGAGGCGGGTCAAAGACGAAATTGCAAAGCGGGATGCAAATGATTGGAATTACCTCTGACGAGTACGCTTTTGTCTCCTCAAACTCAAGGCTGAGCAGTTGAAGAAATTGAAACCCTATGAACCAAGGCTGAGCCAGAGAGATTTCCAAAAGGCTTTCTCTGCCCGCATCTTCTTTTTCAAAAGGGCTTTAAAATGGGGCCGAGACTTGAATGAGGAACGGCCTAGAAGGCGCATTAAGTCCCCAGGAGATAATATTGGCCAGGAAACTTTAAATAACCTCAATAGGGAGGAAGCAGGTAAGTCCTTGAAACAGAAGAAGCGGAAGGGAAAAAAAAAAAAAAAAAACTTCGCCGCTTTAACTTTGCCCTGAGGCTTCCCCGGCCGGGCTGGCCCCCGGTGGGCGCGGCTCGCCCCAGGTGCGGCTGGGGCCACCCGCCGCGGCCCCTCCCGCTCGCCGCGCTTCGAAAGAAACGTGCCCTTGAGCTCGCGGGGGTCCCGGGAGCTGGCTGCGCGGCCCGGGCAAAGCGGACCCAGCTCCCGGACCGCCGGACTCACTCCTGCGCTCGGCCCCGAGGGGGCGGGCTGCGGCGGCGGAGGGCAGAGCCCAGACCCACGGTTTCATTCGGCCGCTGCTGGCCGCAGCCCACGCAGCAGGGCCAAGCGGCACCGCAGCGGGTCGCGGACGCATCGCCGGCCCCTCCCCCGGTGTAAGCACCGCCAGTCTGCCCGGCCTAGTACCCTCGCAGCACCGGCCCCGCTAACTTTTTTTACTCCTTAAGATCTCGACTTCATCTAGGCTTCCTCCGGGAGGTCTTCCCAGATTTTCCCAGGACACTGCTCCCCCAGTACACCAAGTTACCAGCGGCGACCTCCCCCAACGTCCTCCCCACTCCGAAAGGAAGCAGATCCCAGAAAAAGCAACATTGTTCTTGCTCACATTTAGATGTCCAGCACTTAGCCCAACGTCTGGCACAAAGTGGGAGCTACAAAGCACTTCTCATGCTAATTTTAAAAATCCTGCAACCTGGGGGTGTTGGGGCGACCTCTGGCCCAAGGGCAGTGTGAGCTAATGTTTCCTGAGTGGGAGTTTTGTGTCTGATACTGTACTACAGGTCTTTAAGCAAGAAATCCTTGCCGGCGGAGGGGGGGGGGGCGGGCAATGAAGTTGACTAAGGAGGAGACTTAGGCACAGGAAGGTCATGTACCTAGTCCTAGGTTACTAACACTTCCAAGAAGTGCGGTGATCCTGGACACTAAAGGAGCCCGGGGCTGTCCCGAGCCAACCCCTGGAGACTTTGCAGAAGTGGGGTTTCTGAGCGGAGTCTGTGCCCCTGCTGTGTAAATAAAGACTAAGTCTTATTTCTAAAGGTAGAGTCAGACCAGGACGTTCCTCTGAACGAGAGATGCGGGGAGGACGCTTTACACAAAAGATTTAAGAGCAAATGAGAAGTAAATCTTAACACTTCCCCCTGCTCTTCCTAACCCTATGGGAAGAAAAGAGTGAAGTCCAAGAATGAAAGGTGACAAATAAGGTCTCAGCACTCAGGGCAGGGGTGTATTTGCCCTGCCTGTAGGGGAGGGAGGGAGGAGGTGGTCAGGTACTGATCTGAAATTCCCCACCTTGCCGTGTAAGGGGAGGGACAGACCCCAGCACCAGGTGCCACAGCAGACCCTGCACCTGTCCTGCAGTCCCAGTCTGTTACCAGAGATGGCACAGGGCTCTGGCTTGCATGGGCCTTGCTTGTGACCTAGCTTTTATCGGGGTACTCAGGTATTGGCGGGGGAGCAGGTGCAAGTCACCCACTGAAATAGTCTGAATGTGTCTCCCTCACCCCAATTCACATGGTGAAGCCCGAACCCCCACAATGATGGTATTAGGAGATGGACATTTTATGAGATAATTCAGTTTAGAAGAAGTCTTGAAGGTGGGGTCCTTGTGACGGGCTTAGTGCCCTTATAAGAAGAGACATCAGAATCAAAGAGAAATAGCTCTTTCCCACTTTCAACTCATCTCTCTCTCTCTCTCTCCCTCTCCCTTGCTCTCTCCACCTCTCCCACTCCAGTCTCAGACTTCCAGCCTCAGAACTGTTAGAAAGTAAATTTCTGTTGTTTGAGCTGCTCAGTCTATGAGATTTTGTTATTCCAGCAGTCAGCAGACTAAGACACCCATCGATCCTCTGAAGACACAATGCTATCTTGCAATATATACAAATGTCGAATCAGTATGTTGTATACCTGAATGTTATGTTAATTTACCTCAATCAAAGAAAGAAAGAAAGAAAGAGAGAGAGAGAGAAAGAAAGAAAGAAAGAAAGAAAGAAAGAAAGAAAGAAAGAAAGAAGACCCACAATGCTGAAAGCCAATTACATCATTGCGTCTAAACACAAATTGCTGAGTTAGGAACAGGTAGCATCTGCCCACAGGGAACAATCTGGTGACCACATATTAAAGTCTGGCTATAAAGGGGCATTGGAAGAGTCCAGCCTTTTAAAATGACTGCCCTTAGGAATCCTTACCACTTCAGAGGAGTCAGAGTTAGCTGAACAATAAAAACTGGGAAGGGCTCTCAGGTAGAAGTAGAGGCAGAAGCCCTTTCGTGGAGGCGTGACCAAGGATTGTGTGGGAGGGAGGGAGGGAGGGAAAACTAGAAGAGGTCAGCATCACAGGAGCCCAAAACCAAAGCAGCCAGTAAGGGGTAAAATTAAACATTTTAAACTGAAAATAAAGTGGGAGTGTGGTGAGCCTGCAGAGGCTCAAGTGCTCTCTGGGTAGTAAAGAGGACGGAGAGAAGAGGCCTTTGTTTGCAAGTAACAGATGAGGAAGAGAAAACAAAGTGTTCCAGGAATGGGGAGAGAGAGAGAAATCCAGTTGGGCCCATGGATGTCACAAAGTCCTGACCAAATGGGCCAGCAATGGGACTGAACTCTCCTGCTGTCTCAGGTAGGAAGTCTGAGGGCTTTCAGTGAATACAGAGGCCAAGAGGGGGCCCCTTCTTTGCATCCAAGGCTGCCAACACCCCAACCACAGATATACCACAAAGCCCCAACTTTAGAACTGGAAGCACATTCTATCTAATTTGGTAATCACTTGTGAACTTAGCTGGCCCTAGATTTTGAATTGCGGTCTATTAGTAAAGAAAAGACTGTCTTGATAATATTTATAATATAAAGTAAAATATGTAAGTGTGGAGAGAATATCATAAAATGTCATAAAAAGAAATTCCACAGAGGGAAAAAACATACGCGGCTGGGTCATCAGGGAAAGCTTTGGCCTGAGTCTTTCCGAGCAGATTAGATTTAGGAGCATTCCCAGAAGACTTCCTGGAGGAGGCACAGCTTTGAGTAGAGCCTTGGAAATAGAATAGGATTCAGAATTCGAAGAGAAAGGGAGGAAATTCCTGGAGAGGGAGGGGGCTTAGCAAAGCAACAGCGTTTCCAAGCTTGGGGCAACAGTTTTGTGTTCCAGCGGATATACTGCGCAGATTTAAAAGCCTGTGATTTCAAGGAGCTGCTCCGAGAGACGGCTTGGCAGCCTCTGAGCACAACTGAAGGCTGGGCCACCAGCTGCCTGTGGATTAAGTAGGCGGACAGAGAGCCAGTGATGGGGGATAAAAGGGAGTGAAGTGGATACTACTTAGAAGCAAACTCGAGGGGGGAAGTACGCTGCCAGGCCACGGCTGTCCTCGCATTCTTCGGCTTCCTGCCTTGGAAGGCTGCATTACCAGGCGACCTCTTCCTGGCTTTGCGAGACGTCCAAATGGGAACTATTAACAAAGGCACACGCCCATTTTTATCTCCGTCACAGAGAGCTTCCCCGCTCAGGCTTTCTCCCTGTGGCCCGGGATCGGGCTGGCGGGCTGTGGGAAGGAGATCAATGTGTTTGCCGATGGGGCTTCTTGGAATTCTTGAGGACTGGTCCCTTCCAACTCTAAGATTTTTAAAAGTCTGTGTCTGTGAGCTGAAAATTCTTCAAAGCTCAGCGGCTAGGATTTCATGATGTGAAGATTCTTCGAGTCAAAAAATGCCTCTGAGCCTAATGTTCTAAGATTTCACCATTCTTAGATTCCCTGAGCTGCCGGGTCCTGGCGTAGGATTCAGAGAGTGTGTGCAAGTGTGGAAGACTTCACGCTGTGAGCTTCTGATTCTGAGACTAGACTCTTTCATGACATCTTGGTCACCTCTGGCTTTCTGGCCTCGTTCTCCTTTGATGGTGGTACCTAAGCCATCCTGTGTGTGTCTGCTCCTGGGTTTGTTTTCCTCCTGCCATATGTTGGGAAAATGCTTTCCGTGTTCACGTGTGAGTTACCCAGGTCAGAGAGAGCACACAGAGCCTGCCGAGCCAGCGGGGGCTCTTCGCAAACAGCTCTCTCCCTGCGTACAAAGGATCTGGGATGCATGCCCAGGGGTCAGTGCTGGGGGTCCTCAGAGGGACTTCCACACCAGGTAACAGACTTTGGCTGAACAGCTCCCAACCACAGGGCTCCAGTGGGAGAGAGGCCGAACAGGTGGGACGGGCTGCAGAGGCACAGGGCGAAGCTGAGGCTGGAGGAAACCTGTCTCTCAGTCTAGGACCTGGCTTTACTAGACCAGGCTTGTTCTGATCCAACACTGACTGAGGCCCTCGCTCCCCCTGGGTGACTTCTGGGGAGAAGAGGACTCAGCATGGCCTGGGAGCCTCGGGGGGTGTCTGTTCCCTTCATTGCTGGAAGGGCACAGAGATCTGACAGGAGGCCCGAGTAGGGACCAGCGCTGCAGGCTCGAGGGACCAGGGTCAGTGCTGCTGTGGCTGCCGCAGAGGCTCGGGGGGTGGGAGGACTTCAGAATGGCCGCTCCTGGAGGATGGGAAATGAGAGACGGGTTCTGAGAGATGGGCACATACGACAGGAAGAGAAAGGAAGAACAGTCTCCTTGCGAGGTGTGGAGAACGAGGACACGGAGCACACACAGGTGCTCCGTGCCTCAGTTGCTACGGCTGTAAAATGGGACTAATGATCCCCACTCTCCCTGGCTGGGCAGCAAACTCTCTGCAGCTAAAGCCTAGGTCATTCCCAGGTCTGCCCCCAGCATCACACCGGCCCAGCACAGGAAGGTGCTCTGGCTGAGTGAGTGAGGAAGCGAGGGAGGGGGAGGAGCCCCAGAGAAGGAAAGGCTCTGAGGCTGGGCAGGTGTCCAGGGGCTGTGCCACGGCAGGCTGGGCTCTCCGCTCCGCAGACTGGCAGTGGGAGGCAGTGGGATCACCCACTGGAACCAACAGGCTTTCAGACAATTAGGTATCAGCAGCGGCCTGCTGAAGATTAGACTGTCAGCCCCGCCCAGGCTCAAAACTTCAGGGTGGCCCCCGGCCTTCAAGATATGGGGGTCAGAGATGAGCACCAGAGGAGTCAGAACTGGGCCGACCCTGGAAATTATCTAGCCAACAGTCGAGGGACAGAGGGAGCAACCGAGGCCCAGAGAGGGAAAGGACTAGCCCAAAGTCACAGGCAAGGTAGGAATGAGGTCAAGGCTAGAGCCTGCTTTATATATGACCTACCCACTTGATGATGTCCACACTTTGTGTTCCTATAGGAATGTACGGAGGGAGCTATTCAAGTTCAAGGAGGAGGTTCTTCCCTGTGGCTTATATAATCTCCATTCATTCACTCATCCCATAGTGCAGGATGGCAGAAGGGAAGCAGGATAGTCATATCATGGAGTCTGACCATTCATTCATTCATTCATTCATTCATTCTTCATTCCCCAAGTATTTGTTGAGCACCTAATAACGTGTGCTGGTCCCTCAGAGTATAAATACAGGCACTCTGATGATAAGGAGACTCTTCATTATTCAACTGGGCTGACTTAGCCAGTGTTAGGGGCACATCTTCACAATGATCCCTTGGAAAGCTAGGGACTCCTTCCAAGGAAGCATCTCATGCGCAGAATGTCTTTGGGAACTCCTATTTTAGAATCACCTTCAAGTCCAATTTATAAGCCAAGGAGAAAACCAATTTTGGCCCTTTTCAATGATCTCTGTCGTATTTTATTACATTTTTGGCAAATAATGATGATCTCAACTCCAACACACACACACACACACAAGTCACAAAATAATGTCATCTCACTACTAAAAACAAATATGAACTCATCTTTCAGATGCCTGAAAAGCTTGGGCTCCAGCATTAGACCCACTGAGCTGGAATCCTAAGTCCCCCAGTCTGGCTGTGTGAGCACAGCCCCCATTCCCTGTCTGTGAAAGAAACATGATGACTTGTCACATCTCCGTGAGGACCAGAAAGGAGGTACTCATGAGATCTAATGCAGTGCCCTGTGTGGAGACAGAGCTCAATCAATGATGGTTTCGTGGTTTCTAACTCGCTAGTGAGGGGACTGAAAAATTTTACACACACTCTGGATGCCCCTGGCCACCGTGCCCGATGGCTCAGGCTTTTTTATACACATCGGGTGGGTAACGTCGGCACGTTTACTACAACAAGGGCAAGTACAGCGTGGCAGGGTCCTTGTTACATTGTGCCTGGAGAAGTACAGACTTAGAGGCATTCTCATCCAGTGTGTCCACTGTTCCCAGCGGGGGAGGACTGGCCCTCTAGAGGGAGGACAGTCCCTGATCAGCCCCGTGAGCTAGTGGCAGCCAGTGCCAGTCTCGGGGAGGCAGCCGACGGAGCTGATGGAAATCTGCAGGTCCCAAGACTGTCACAAGATCTGGACTCAAGGCTCAGGCATCCCCAGGTCCCCGAGGGCAGGAGCCGCCACCACCTGATTCCAGTGTTGCTTTGTTCTGCCGAGGATGGGCTGTGGGTTCGGCTGATGGACAAGGTGCCACGGCGCAGAGATAAGGCATCCTGTGTAGCCTTCCTCTTCCCCCGTCTTGGAGCCCCGCCCAAACCGTTTCCCAAGCACAGGACCTACATCGAGATAGTCATTTTATGTGCTCTACCACCTCCCACCGCCTCAGGAAACCTGCTCGATTATGGAAGGCTGGTCAGCCCTGCCCCATCTGATAGATGGCAATAAGGTTATACGTGAGTGGCTTTAGAGCCACAGCAGGGACCAAAACCCAGAAGCAAGTCTGCTCTCTCTCAGCCACTGTGTGAGCTAACACTTCACCATTCTCGCTTCAGCCCCATAGCCAAACAAAATACTTTCTCTGTAAGTAGAAGTACTCCAAGAAGGAAAATGTTACGTCCTGAAGCCCTGAAGGGAAGAAAGAAACAGCAGAAAGGACTGAAGGAAGAATCAGAGAAGGACAGGAAATAAGGAATGGGCATAGGGTAGCAGGAAGTGGGCAGGCTTCGTTTAGGGCCAGCTAGACTGGCGACGTTCCTCATCGGCCATGTGACCTTGGGCAAGTCGCGCAGCCTTTCTGAGCGCTCACCCAAGAGAGCATCCAACAAAATGGAAAAGCATGCCTCCCCCATGCAGGGGGCCTGGCAGGTGGAATGGAGTCTTACCGTCCCGTGGAACATCAGGCCTGGAAGGGGCTGGAATAATGACCTAATCCTGGCATCTCATCTCACAGACAGCAAAAACCAGGCCGAGAGGGAGGGGAACTGACTTGCCCAAGGTCACACTGCAAACCCACGTTCATGTTGGGCCCAGCACTCTCATTTTATACTGAAATCAGAGAGCAGAGACTCTTTCAGGGCTCCACCTGCCCACAGAATCCTAAAATGTACGCTTTCTTTCTCCACTTAGCAAAGGAAAAATGTGCTATTTCTGCCTAGAAGAAAATATAAAAATGTGAGAAATACTAAAACTCAAACTAAAACTCTAGATCTTAACAAAAAGGCTCTCTCTTTTAAGGTTCCTTTTTCCCGCCTTCCCCTCTCCTTGTTTCCCCGCACCAAATATTTTGCAATAACGGTAATGCTGAGAGGAAAGAAAAAATAAAAATCTGATGCACTTAACAGATATTTCGGTACAATAATGCATCACAGATGTTCATATCAAACTGTGCACGCGCACATACAATTTTACGGAGAAGGCGGCTCGTTTCTGACTTTGGGGTTGAGGACCCTTAACACGGCCATCCGGCCAAGCCCTGGAATCGCTCCCCTCCAGGCAGCGCACAGCTGCCCACGGGGATGAAGGAGAGATTTCAGCACCTCACTCCAAAATGATAACAGGACAAATTGGTGGGGTCGGACACCCTGGCAGGTGCTGAAGGGTGTGCAGATCAGGGAACCCAGAGGAGTCCTGTTTTCTTTTGTTCCGGACTTGCTTCCTACAGCCCTCTTGAGGAGCTCAACCCAAGAACAATTTTAAGAGCGGGCCCAGGCTGGTGGATGGGGTGGGCGCATTTTTGAAACCAGAGATTTGAGTCCGTTTGATCTTCAAACATGGGCTTTGGAGACTGTCAGCGGGCTCCTTGCTGGCCGATAAATGGCTCTCAGGAACTTTTCCTAAAACATAACTTCATACACTTGCCAGCAAATGTTTTCAACCTACCAAAGCTGTCGTTTGGTTGAATAGCAGCGCTTCCAGACGCCGAAGAAAGATAGTTTTGTTGTTTTAAGAGAGATAGATTAAAGCCAGGGGCTCTTGGACCAGAGGGATTTCTGTGCTCCCTCCAGCTCTCCCCGGATTCCTCTGCGGTTGGTACAAAGAGGGTGCGGACAGTGATCTCGGCTGCCCCACCTCCCTGGCCTAAAAAAGATATCGAGGCCAGACATGAGGTCTCTGAACAGAGAGGCCTCCCACAAACCTGCCTCCAAAATGAGATGGGCGGTGAGCACTGGGGAGCCCGACACAGATAATATCAGCTCCCGAGGCTGGCAAGGGAAAAGTCACTTCAGACGGAGAAAGCCGCTATGTTCAGAGGTTTCAGCGCCCGGGCCAGAGAATGCACAGGATTTTCCCCCGTGGAGAAGGAGTCAGGCGTAGTCAGAACCCCGCGGGGCGTGACTAACTGCCCCAATATTCCTGCCACCGGGGCCCTCTGGGTAAGGACTCCACAATTATGGGAGAGCCAGCAGGAGAACCGACAAACCCGCCTTTCATTTGGCCGGCAAATCAATCTGGCTTCTTACCTCCCCGGGGACAATATTGCATTTCCCCTGGAAAAACAAAGGCCAGAAGATCTCCAAAGGGGGATCGGTTTCGGCCGCTGTTTCCCTGGGGAAGAGCGTGCAACATCCTGGGAGCGGCAAGCAGGTCTGGTCCCAGTGGTAGTTTCTAGCCTGGCCAACCTATGAGGCTGCCTCCGGAACCGAAGCGCGCCGTGGGGGCCACACCCCCACCTCCGAGCCCCATTTTTGCACCTCCTTGCTCGAGCCACCAGCCCTGAAGTGGAGCGCCACCCCCCCACAACCCCTCAAGATTGACAGCCTGTTCTCCAGGCACAGATGTGAACTCATTGTTCCCAGGGTCTCCGAGCTGAGTTTGGGGCCAGTGAGTTGCAAGTGACTTCTGCCCACAGAGATGGGGCTTTTAATGACATTTTGCTGGATCGGGTCTCTGGCAGACAGAGACTCTAAACCCCCGAAGCTCTTCCCCTCTCCCCGCCCCTGCTCTTGGGTCCAAAAATCACGACTGCCAATCTTGAAGTAAGCACCCTGCTCTGAAATTATTAACCCCAAAACTATCCTTGTCCGCTTTCTCCAGGCCCAGGGAAGCAGTCCGAGGGTCATCTAGAGCCATGCAAGGCCCGGGCAACTCAGCAGTGCTTAACCCCCAACAGCCAGTCGGAGCCTCGGGAACACCAGATCTGCGACACGTCCACTGCCCCCAAAGCCACAGGCACCACGACTCCCTCTGTGCACCCTCTGTCCACACACACTGCTGCCCAGGTGGGCCCGCCTAACAGCCTTGGGACAGCCTCCTGTTCCTGAGACCCGGGGGGCCCCGGGGAAGCTGGACACAAACTCACAGCTCGCTCTTTTTGTTTTCCTCACTCTGATGCTCCCAGGAAAATTCTTTCCGCTCAGGCGAGCACAGCAAGTGGGCAGTGCCTATCCCCAACAGGTAGTACCACTGAGACAGAAGCAACACCCCAACTCTTAGCCCGAATTCTAGCACATACCAGTTTGCCCCCCACCCGCCACTAAAGCCGCCCGAGAGCTGCCGCCGTGCCCAAAAGAGCCTCTCCCTGTAGAAGGCGGCGAGGGCGCCAGCTAGAGGGAAGATGGCCATCGGAGAGGACGACGGCGGGGCTGCCCGGTTCGGCAGAGCGCCTACCTGGGAGAAGTTGAGCCCATTAAGCGGGTGGCACTGCTCCTCCACCCGCTCCACCGCCCCGGTGCTCTTCTTCATCCTCTCGGCCTGCTGGGCCAGGTAGAGATCCAGCACCGGCACTCCTCGGGAGCGCACGTCCGTCTCCGTGAGCGAGTTGACCATGAGCATCACCCACACGGGCCTCTTGCGCTCCCAGTTGCCCGCGATGGCGTTGAACAGGTAGTCAGCATAGAGCCCCTTGCCCCGCTGCGCCGGCGTCATCCACGAGGGCATCATGAGCTTCACGTAGTCCAGGTGGCGCTTCAGGCGCCAGTAGAGCTCCCGCGGCAGCACGTCCTGCAGGTTCTCGCCGTGCGGGAGCAGCTGGCAGCTGGCCAGCGCCGAGATGGTGTAGGGGTCGGTCAGGTCCAGCTCAAAGTAGACGCGAGCGCTGGCCTGGAAGGCTGCCTTGGAGTTGTCCGGGATGAAGTCCCACACGCGCGTGTAGGGCACGTGGATGGTGCCAAACAGGTACGCCGGGGGGTCGCGCCGGATCGTCCACAGGAAGGAGTTCAGCTCCCTCTGCTGCAGTGCAAGAGAAGGCGGGCAGTGAGGCCGCAGGCAGCGCAGGAAACCAGGGGTAGCCCGTGGAGAGGCGGGTGGGGGTGGGCTGGGAGGCAGAAGCCCACATGGGCTCGGGGCGAGAGCAAGGACTTCGGAAGCAGAAAGACCCAGGTTCAAATGCTGCCTTTGCCCTGTCTTCGCTGCACGATCTTAGGCACACTGTTCCGCTTCCCACAGACTCAGTTTCCCCATCTGTGAAATGGGGGTGAGAGCAGCCACCTCAGGGGAGGGTGACAAGACACAACGTAAGTAAGTGAGCCCTAAGAGCAGCGCCAGGCACAGAGGAGGCGAGCACCGAAGGAAGCTCTCCTTACGATTAGCTTTTCCTGGGAGGGCCAAAGACGGCCGCAGCACCTGAGAACATTCGCGCCCGGCTAAGCCAAACCTTCACCGATGGTGTTGCGTGCGGAGGGTGGGGGAGAGGGGGACCAAGAGTCCTGCTCTGGCAAGAAGGGAGGAAGTCATATAACTTTTAAATCCAGCCATTAGAAGATATATACCAAGAGCACTTTGAAAGCAGAACACCTATTAAAAATAGCACACCTATTTAAACAGCTACTTCCCATTCACCAGGGTGGATAGGCGTTCTTGTTGGAGGGCAGGCCTGGGGTGTAGGCTGCTTGGCTCCCCACAGATGAGAGAGCGCTTTAAAAGCTGCAGGCTAAATACGGCCTCAGGGCCCTGGTTTGGGAGGGGAAGATTCCCCGGAATTTAGTCCCCAAAAATGTACATACCCTGGGGCTTTCGGGCTCCTCCCCTAAAACTCTGTACCTGGCCTCCAACTCTGTCATCCTCTACGACCCAGGCTCTGAGGAGGAGTGCTTGTGGGGGTGAGGAGGGGCACAGACACAGGGCTCCTTTCTCCAGATGGAGCACTGGACCAGGGCTTGAGGCGCATGAGAAAGAGTTTCTCCCAGGCAAAGTCATTTTCTAACCAGAAAAGCCTCTGGACGGGCCATTGACCACCTGCAAGCTCGAGGTCAACCTATAAAATTTTTCTGCCTGATTCCAGCACAAATGCAAAGCGTGTGACAGGGTGGGTGGGAGATCATTACCTTATTTTACGAACAACTAAAAATCGTGAATCCCGGTATACCAGAGCTAAATTTGCCCTGAGCTCCCAGCTGGCCACCGCCCTCCCGGTTCCCACACAAATCACCAGGCTGGAGGCGCACCTTGCCCAAGGTCAACTAACTCCCTGCTAACCCGGCAGTGAGCGAGGACCCTGTAAAATCTTTTCCTGTTCCCTGGCCTCCAAACAAGTGTGATTTTCATTGCATTAGTTTACACTTTGAGGGAGAGAGACTGAGAGAAATCAAGGGATTCCGTAGTTGAGAAGGAAAATTTAAAAGAACCAGTAATTATTCAACCCCCAAGGAGATATTAGGCCGGCATGCCATGGCACTTCCTTTTCCTCTCTTCTGGAATCTTCCCCCTTTTCATGAAATGGGGGCAGTTGGGAGACTGGGTGCCGGGGCCTGGGCTGGAGAGGGAGAAAGAGGTGGGAACCAGCTCCAGGGAGAAAGTTTGCCTTAGGTTGGGGTGGGAGGACCGGCGATATGGAAGCCTGCGAGGGGGACAAATTGGAAATGGGAGAGAGGAAAGGTCTGATGGAAGCAGAACAGAGAAGGGCACGGGATGGTAGAAACAGAGTCATAAGTGGGCAGAGAGCAAGCAGAAGGGTAAAGACGGGGTAAAGTAAGAAAGAAGCGAGTCAAAGGGGCATGGGGAGGAAACGTCCAAGCAGGACTAGGAGCGAAAGTCGAGGAGAGCCCGAGAGCGTGAGCGTGCGGAGAAGGAGCTGGAGATGGGCGCCCCATCTCGACTCCAGGCGCGGAGCTGGAGCCCGGGCGGCAGGAGCAGGGGAAGGGCGCCCGAGGCAGCGCCGGGCGAGCGGAGATGGAACGGGCGGGCCGAGGTGGGTGCGGAAGGCAAGACCCCCCCAGCCCTCGTCCCCACGGGTTGGAGTGGCTAGGCGGCCGGGAGAGTGGCCGGGCAGGCGCTCGCTCACCGATCCGGGCGGCCGGCACTGTCCTCCGTCCGGGGGCTGCGGGCGGGCGCGGGCGGTGGCGAGGAGGGCGGCGAGCAGCGGCCCCGCCAGGGCGGTGTGCATCCTGCCGGGGCCCTCGGGGCGCGGGGACCCTCCTGGGCGGCGCCCCCTTGGCGGGGCTGGGAGCCCCCAGCTGGGCACGGAGGTTCCTCTGGGGCGCGGGGCTCCAGCGGCGGGATGCTGGGAACCCTCTGGGGCGGGGCTGGGTGGCCCTGCCGGACCTGGGGGTCCCTCTGGGGCGGGGCTCCGTCTGCTGGAAGAGGGGGGACCCTCTGGGGTGGGGCGGGGCCCCTCCCCAGGCGCGCAGCCCGGTTGGCCGAGCCCGGGGTTCTGAGAGCGCGCGGGTCCCGGGGCGCGCCGACGTCCCGGAGCTGCGTCGCGGTCCAGGGG
>CM053606.1:31969880-32011266 GCA_028646535.1 Procyon lotor
CGGCGGGCGGCCGCGCGGCCGCTGCCCGGGCTCCGCCATGCTGCTCCGCGGCCGGGAGGGAGGGAGGGAGGAGGGCGGGAGAGCGGCGCGGAGCCGGGCCGGGCGGGGGGCTGGGGCCGCCGGGGCGGGGGGAGGGGAGGACCCGGCGCGGGGGGCGGGGGGCCGGGGCCGCGCCGGGCCGCGCCGGGCCGGGCCGGGCCGCAGGGAGTCGGGGCGAGCTCCGCGCCCGGGCGCAGCGAGGCGGGGTCTGATGGGCATGGCAGGCGCTCGCTCGCTCCTCTCTCGCTCCCTCGCTCTCTCGCTCCCTCGCTCGCTCCCTCACACACGCGCGGAGGGAGGCGAAGCCCGCAGCAGCCACTTCCCCACTTTCCAAACTTCCCAGCGCAACTTTTTCCTCTCCTCCCCTGCCCGTGCCTCCTCCTCCCCCATCGCTCCCCCTTCCCCTGGCCCGCTCCCCGCCGGCCGTAGCTTCCCTGCGCGGCCACCAGGGGGCGCCCGGGCCGAGGCTCCACTCGGCCAACTTCTGCGGGCTCTTACGTGGACACGGCTGGGCGATGAATTCGGGGACGTGGACCAGCATCCCCTAAAGCATCTGATGCGCAGATCCTGGCCGGAGTTAACAGCGAAAGAAGCAGGAGTGGGCAGGCACTCCCAGACTGGCTGGGAAGGCAGCACTCAAAGGAAATCCAGGGAAACTGGTAATTACAACTTTGTATCACACTGTTTCTGGCTAACACTGGCACTCGCTTAGTAGGTGCTCTGCAAACTCTAGTTGAATCAAAACAAAACAAAACAACAAAGTGATCTTCCTCACAACTCCTTGGCACCTTCCACTTAACCAGTCTTCTCTCGTTAACTTCCTTGGATCCCTGTAAATTCCCTGAACAGGGAAGATTCAGACTCCCAAATCCTTACACCATGGGAATTGAGAGAGCCCTTAAAACCAATCTTCTGTTCCTGAGAAGCAGATGGAGCTTAGAGGAAACCAAAGGGCAGAGCACAGGCTTTTGGGCTATTTTCAGCAAGTGGAGAAACTGAGTCCCGGGCACCCTTGCTTAGTGCTATTAATGAAAGTTCACTGATTCCTCCTATATTGACAACAGAGACCGAGTATGGGATTAGGTAGAATTGTCAGGAGCCCATAGCCTAGAGAGAAAGGCAGGGACAGTCACGCAAAGAGGCAGTTAAAATCAGACAATGAGTGGCAGGACAGACAGAAGCACTGCGAATTGGGAACAGAGAGGAAGGTCTCCTAACACAGCTCGGAGGCTCAGGGAAGACTCCTGGGAGGGGTCTTAAAACAGAAGGCCAGTGGCAGGAGCTGAAGTTGTGTCTTCCGGCCACACTGGGGAGTTTGTACTTGACATGTACTAGGAGATAGCGAGGCATGGCGGTATTTGAAGCAGAGGGTGGCTGGGGCTGACCTGGTTCTTTGAGAAGGCACGAGTGTAGGCGGTGAGTGGGGGACAGAGAGGTCAGTGGGGAAACGGGCGGTCAGTGCAGAGGTGACCCGACTCGCAGCCTAGTGCTCTCCCCGCACGCTGGAGCTCTCTTGTCCTCAGGCACCAGATTGAACAGCTGGAGAATGGCCACTCTAGAAGGCTGGGCAAAGAAGACCAGGCTGGGCCGGCCCGGAGGAGCAGATAGGCTACCGGAGCGCAAGATCTGGGCCTTAGGGCAGAACACGGAAGGGAGGGAGGGGAACACGAGAGACTTGCAGGTTGAACCACATGAGATTGCAAAACAACTAATGTTGGCAATTTCATATGGTTCAACCAACTAGGTGTCCAGAGCGACCTCAGTCTCAGCCGAGCACACACCTGGCAACAGATGCAGAGCAGGCCAGAGGGCCCGGATGGTGTGAGAGAATAGTGTGGCTCCATGTGTCCCACACACAGAGCTCGGAGAACTGCAGCTGTGACAAAAGAGACGTCCTTTAAAGAGCCCCTGCTCCCCGAGGCTCCAGAGCTCCCACTGCGCTTGGTAAGAATGAGGTGAAATAGTTGGGAAGTGGGAGGGGGAGTTGGAAGACATAAGGCAGACAGAGGATAAGAAAGGACCTGATCAAGTTAAAAAGGCACCCATAAAATTAAAGCGATGGGGCATGTGAAGGTGTGCGTGTGTGTGATTTTTAAAATGTTCCAGGGCTTTTTTCCCTAAAATTATAAAAGTTTCATTGGTTAGTTGTCATGAGTACCAGCTATGACTTCTTCCTTTGTGGCCCTATCTTACGGCTGTGTGTCCAGAGTCAAAACAGTTAACCTCTCTGTGCCTCCCTTTCTGCATCCAGTTTCTTGTCAAATATATATACATATATATGTATATATATATATATATTTTAAAGATTTTATTTATTTATTTGACAGAGAGAGAGACAGCAAGAGAGGGAACACAATCGGGGGGAGTGGGAGAGGGACAAGCAGGCTTCCTCCTGAGCAAGGAGGATGTGCGTGCGGCTCAATCCTAGGACCCTGGGATCATGACCTGAGCCGAAGGCAGATACCCAATGACTGAGCCACCCAGGTACCTTTTTTTTTTTTTTTTTTTTTTTAGAGTGAGAGAATCTTAAGCAGGCTCCACACTCAGGGCAGAGTCCAATGCAGAACTCGATCTCACAACGCTGGGATCATGACTTGAGCTGAAATCAAGAAAGGGACGCTTAACTCACTGAGCCAGCCAGGGGCCCCTCCTGTCCTATTTTCTAAGTCAATGTGTGCACAATACTTTGGATCTCCACCAGCATTGTTACTGATATTGTTAATAAGATGCAAGAACAAACAAGTTTTTCCACTCCTAGCTGGAAAGAGAGTTGAAAGCATTCATCCACACAAGGTAATAGTATTGTTCATGATAACTAGATGGGACAAACAACCCAAATGCCCATCTATAGATGAATGGACATACAAAATGTGATGTATTCTCATGCTGGAATATTATTTGTCCAGAAAAAGGAATGAAGTACCGATACATGCTACAATGTAGACCAGTCTTGAAAACATCACACTGAATAAAGAAAACCAGTCACAGAAGGGCAAAAATAATATGATTTATTCATATGAAAGGTCCAGAGGCAGAAAGTAGATTAGTAGGCTTAGGAGGAATGGGGAGCTTGAGGGACCTGGGCTGAATGGTACTGGGTTGCTTTGGGGAATAATGAAAATCATCTAGAATTAATTGTGGTAAAGTTTGCATAACGCTGTGAACATACTACAAACCATTGAATTATACACTTTGAATGGATGAATTGTATGGTATATGAATTATATTTCCATAAAGCTGTTACCAAAAAACAAAGAACAAACAAATTTGGGGTCCTAGGAGAGGGTGCTCCTCAAGACCAAGGGTCTTAGTGTTTTCCAACAGTTTTTTTTTTCTTCCACCTAGTGAAGCGAGATAAGCCCTGGATAAACAGTCCGAAAATCCTGGAGATTCACTGTGCTTCTGCTAATGCTTCCCTGAGCAGCGTCAGGGAGTTCCGTTGGCCTCACTGGACCTCGGTTTCCCTACCATCGGTATGAACAAGTTCATGGTGAAGATAACCCTTAAGAGTCTTCTGTGTCCAACACTAGAGTTCAGAACCCCATGGCCACTGCCTGCCCCTGGGCTTGTAGGCAGTATGGGAAAGGCACCGGGTTCAGGAAGCAGGCAGCAGACTCAGCCATCTGCTTCCTCTCCCAGTGCACATCCGGCCCACTTTCCTTTTATTGCAATTTAATGAAGTTGTTCAATCAGATGGGTACCAGGAATCTGTAAGCTGTAACAGCCTGGGCGACACAGAAGCCTTGTAGCGTAACTAAACCAACAAAATCTGCCTCTTGAGCAGATCCAGGAGCCCCAGGTCCGCCAAAGGGCATCCCTCAGGGAAAATGAGGGGCTCCCTGCTCGGCTGACCCAAAGGAGGCACTTTGCTCTGGGCCCGAGGGCTGCCCCCTTGGCCAGCCATTGCCTGGGTCGCTGGCCCCACTGGTGTTTTCAAATGGGCCCCACTGGGCCTGACTTCCAAGTCAGCTCCAATCCCAGTTGTGCCCATCTCTCACCCACCCAGAGCTCTGCCTTCTCCACCGCAGCCTTCCTTGTCTGAAAGTTAATCGTTGATGACTGAAAGACAGGAGTGCTTTGGGGGTGGGGGAGGTGGGGGAAGGAAAGCAGACCCCGCAGGGTTGACAGTGCTGAAGACAGTGTAGAGTGATGGAGAGAACTAGAAAATATCAGACACTGAAATGATTCGGAAAAGGGCATTCCCTCATGGACGTGGGGAAATAGACACAGGATCTACGGTATGGATCGGAGTTGCAAGATGGCAATCGGAAAACAAGCAAGCAACAAAGCAAAACAAAAAACAACTTAAAAAGAATAATTTAAAAAAAAAAAAAAAAGCCCACCTGTGGTCCAGCTCAGCAGAGGTGTGGAGAACAGGAAGGAATCAGCCTTCAGGCTGTCCTCACAGAACTTGCCATCCAGGGAGGGAGAAGAGATGCAAATCATGTGATTTGAGAGACACGTGGGGTGTGGGTATGTGTTTGGGGGAGCAACTTCAGTTGATAAAACCAGCCTTAGGAGAAAGGAAATCAGCAAAGGTCTTTGTAAGAAGGTAATACAAATAAAAACCAAATAAATGAATAGATGAATGAATGAATACACACACACACACAAAGTTGTCCTTCAAGGTTGAGTGGGATTTGGACAGCGAGGATGAGGAGAGGAAGGTCATTTCAGACAGTGGGAAGATTGTGTGCGGAGGCATGGGAGTATAGGCGTCTGACGTATTTGGGGAACTGTGGATGATGAGGGGGGAGACCTAGCATTTGAGAAACACCGAGAAGGGTTGGAAATAAGACTGCATGCATGACTGTGGGAAGCCGTTCGTCTCGCCCTTCAGAGGATATAATCTTCTCAGCTTGCTCTGCATGAGTTGCGGGTGGGATTGAAAGTGACCCCACGTCAGGTTCTGGGTGAGATGCGTGCGGGCGTCAGGGACACAACGGTGCTGTGCACTGACAACTCGCAAACCCCTATTGCGTCCCCACGTGTACCACAGAGTGTGGTAGGCATGAGGGAGTGTGGTCCCGACCTCTGGCTATTGCAGTTTGAGAACAAGATGGAAATACTCAGGCGGCCAGTTGCAATGCATGTAAGTGCCAAGCGAGTGCTGCAGAACTGTGAGTCCAGGAGAAGTCAGGTAGAATTGCAACGTCAAGAATGTCTTCCAGGAGCAGTAGGGTTTGACTTAGGCGGTGAAGGAAATGTAGCATTTAAATACATGTAAAGAGAAAGCAGAGGGACAGTGGTGGGGCTGGTAATCGAACATCCAGGCTCAAGAAGAGGGCGGGCTGGAGGGCAGACTTGGGCAGCACGGTCGGGGAGATCGGCAGATGCAGAAGGACAAACAGCTAGGGGTTGTCGTAGACCTTTTATTTAACGGGTCTCGGCAACATTGTGAGACAGATATTTTTACCCCCATTTTAAAGATTAAGAAACAGAGTCTTAACTCTGTCTTAAGAAACACAGCACATTCAAGTCACGCAGTTGATGATTAGAGGCCCGGACCATCTACTTCTTTCTACAAAACCACTCGCTTCCTTTCTGATGCAGATGGGAAGGTAGCCCGGGTAGAGTGGGCTGACTGGGTGTGGCTTCTGAACACACACGCACACACACACACACACACACAATCGCTGGGGGACACATTCACACCGCATACCGCACATCCTGGACTACCTCTCCCGATCTCATTAGGACATGGGGCAGTTGTCCTTTGGGAGACTTTTGCCTTTCACTCTAGCCAAGCTGTGCCAGTCTCCATCCCTCCCTTTAGGATCCAGAAGAAGTATGGAAAGGGGAAAAAGAAATGTGATGCCTGAAACAAAATACCCCATCGAGCTGACCACTAAGTAGCACTTAGACCCCAAGTATACACACAGCTGCTTTATGTAATGAAGGCTATAGCCGGTGTTCCTGGATATAAAATAACAAACCACATATAACGTTTTACATTGCTGTGTAATTAGCACGGATCTGTGAGTGTGTGAGCCGACCAGGGGGAGAGAAGGGGGGCTCAGGCCTCGAGCACAGTAAGTCGTGGAGTAAAGACCATGTGCTGTGGGGCCAGAAAGACAGGAGTGTGAATCCTCGCTCCCTCTCTCTGTATCCCTGAGGGCACTAGGGCAGTTCTTGAGGGGAGGATGCTGCTGATGCTTCCATACACAGAGGTTGTAGGAAGACTTTGGGCCACTTCTTTAAACCCAGTGAGTTTCCAATTTCGTATCTGCCCATAGGAGTAAACGTGTAAGCGTTACAAGAAAATGGTTTTGCCCTTTTTGCCCCCACGGGAACATTTGGCAAAATCTGAAGATGTTTTTGGTTATCATGCCCGGGAAGGTGCTGCTGACCTCTGGTGGGTAGAGGCCGGGTGTGTTAAGCATCCCGCCGTGAGCCGGGAAGTTCCCATCTATCCCATCCGGAATACCGGTCATCCTGAGACTGAGGAATCCTGCCTCACAGAGTGGCTGTTTGGAGGTTCTCATCTTTACGAACTTCTGAGAACTTACTGTGTGCCCCGCACCGTTCTTTATCACTTTATTTAAATGGGTTACCTCTCACTCGTTTGTAGTGAATTGATGAGGGAGATACTAGTATTATCCTTATTTTACAGATGAGGAAACTGAGGCCCCCACACCTGCCCAAGGTCACACAGCCGGTCATCAGAGGAGCCACGGTCTGATACAAGGCAGGGTGGCTCCAGAGCCTGCCACGTGCCCGACGGAGCTCCTGCTCAGCAGGTGCCTGCTTCCGTGCCTGGTGCGTGGTAGCGCCGAAAGGGCATGAGAGGATTCACTCGTTCACTCATGCAACGCGTGTGTGTGTCGAGTCTAATGAGTGCTTGGTGCTGACGAACTGGGGAACGAGAAAGGTGGAGTCTTTGCTCCCACAGACCTTACTTCCTAGTTAATGAAGACAAATCATAGAGCAGCGACCGTTGCCAGTGGAGACAATAGGAGTCATAGAGTGTCCGGTGAACTAGGAGGAGTTGGCCAGGAAAAGATCTGTGGGAAGAGCATTCCCAGCGGAGGGCAAAGCCCCAAAAGAGACAGTCACCTTTGGTGCGTTTGGGGCACAAGCTGGACGTGTAGGGCACAAGGGAGAAAATCCTAAGAGATCACAGAGAGGTGGGAGGGGCTGGGGGACGTAAGACTCTATGGGTCAAAGGAAGGCGCTGGAATTCCAGCTTTGCCAAGAAGCTAGAGGAGGTTTTTAAAGAAGAGTGACATGACCTGATTTGCATTTTTAGAGGATGGGTCAGACGGTAGTGTGGGCCTCAGGAGCCCGCTAAGGACTTTAGGGCAGTCCTTGGGGGTGAGGATGGTGGGGGGTCCAACCACAGAGGTTGTAGGAGAATGAGGAAAGTGAGCAGATTTGGATCATACAGTTAGAGCCAGATGTGGCAGGTGGGCCATGGGGGTGGCGGGGCCGGACGAATCAAGAACACTGAGGTTTTTGTCCTGAGCGATTGGCTGCCTCTACTGAGAGGGGAAGGCTGAGGGAGCAGACCGGGGGGCGGGGTGATGAGAATCCAGTTTTAGGTCATGTTAAGTATGAGCTGCCCGCTGGGGTCCATGTGGAGGTGCTAGGGAACAGCCTACACGTGTGTGGGGGGCTCAGCCGAGCAGTCCAGGCTAGAAGAGCTCCTTCGGGTTCCATTGCATAGGTATGCTATTTATTTATTTATTTTTAAAGATTTTATTTATTTATTTGACAGAGAGAGAGAGATCACGAGTAGGCAGAGAGGCAGGCAGAGAGAGAGGGGGAAGCAGGCTCCCTGCTGAGCAGGGGCTCGATCCCAGGACCCTGAGACCATGACCTGAGCCGGAGGCAGAGGCTTTAACCCACTGAGCCACCCAGGTGCCCCACAGGGATGCTATTTAAAGCGAAGGGCCCCCCTGAAAGACAGAGATTGAGAATTGAAGAAAGCCTGTGTCTAAGCCCAGAGGACCTACTCATTTCTAGTTTGAGAGAGGAGCCTCCACCCCAAGCTATAGAAGTCGGAGAACACCACAAGCGAGAAGCAAGAAATCCAGTGAAAGAAACCAGGGAAGTGGCCATTAGATTTGACCACAGGGAGGTTGACAGGAGCCATTTCAGTGGACTGCTAGGGACAAAAACTCAACGGGTTGAGAACAGAGGGAGGAGAGGAAGCAAAAACAGCTAGTTCAGGCAACCCTTCTCAGGTTGTGGGGAGAAGGGATACAGTAGTGGAGTGGCATAAGCATATAGAGGCAGTGGAGAGACCTTTTAAAACATGGGTCATGTAGGGTGCTTGTATGCTGACATGAAGGGTCGGCAGAAGGAAGGAACTTAGGATCCCAGGGAGAGAGGGCTCCACCCGAGACAGCCTTGAGAGGCATGGGAGAGAGAGAGAGCGCGCAAGACGCTTGAGATCCAAAGATGGTGGGCGGGCTAATCCTTGGTGGGACATTTCAGCTGCTCTTTACACGAGGGAAGGCAGCCAGCATGTGACAGTCTCAAAGAGGGGAGCCCCAAGACATGTCTGGGGACGCGATTATTCAGAGTAGAACCATTTGTGTGGCGTGTCTTTATAGGAGGAAGTTAAGAACAGGAGGCTGTCTAAAGGGGCCAAAATTTGGGATTCATTGGAATGGGAGAGCCAGGCTGAGGCAGGAGAGAGCAAGTACAGAGGTTGTCCAGAAGGACTCAAGCAGGGCTAAATCAAGTATATACATAGTTAAGGGGGGTTATTGGTGGTTCAACCAAGTCTAGGAGTGATGTGTGCTTTTTTCAGGTTTCTCCTTTTATTTGGGCCTTTGTAGGACAATGTGGTTTGTGCAAGTTAATGTATGCATTTCTATAGTGACTAAGAGTTTGTAACTGCCAAACACAAGCTGTAGGAGAAAAAGCTTCACGACTCCCCAGCTTCCTCCCTCCAGATCGCCACATCCTCATCTGTGAAGCGAAAACAACAGCAGGGCAGGGCTCTCAGCTTCGTTGTGGGGATCAAGCTGATGGATGTGAGAGCACTTGGTGTACTGCCGAGGCTGGGAATATTACTTTTATGATTATTATTAATAATACTAATAAGAAGAGAGCTCTAAAGTACGTCCTCTCTTAGGATAAACACTGTCGCATTATTCTGGAAAAGTTATAAGGGGCACCTTTGTGGTTCATTTGGTTGAGCGTCTAACTCTTGATGTTGGCTCAGGTCGTGATCTCAGGGTTGTGAGATGGAGCTCACTTGGAGATGGAGAAGGTTGTGAGGTGGGTCAGGCTCTGAGCTGGGCATGGAGCCTGCTTAAGATCCTCTCACAGGCTCCTCCTCCCCCTCCCCTCTGTTCATGCTCTCTCTCTCTCTCAAGAAATAAATAGTTATAAAAGAGCACGGGTCATCTGCAAATGGACACCTTGTGATGAAGCCTTGAGTGTCCACGGCATGGTGGTCTCCAGAGCCCCCGCATCGAGTAGTGGGACAGGTTGCTCCTCGAACAAGGGAGCTCTGCTGAGGACGTGAGTGGGCAGTGCTACCAAGTTGGTGGCAAGGGCCCCCCTGTGTCTGACTCCGTATCTGACTCCAAGCTGACAGTGGCTTGCGGGGGGCGCCCACCAGCACACTTCTGCAAATATGTAGAATCTCTTGGCCGTCACTTGCCCAATCCAGTAATGGGGAGTCTGTTGACTTTCTTTAGCTCTCAACATTTTCATGATGTGTACTCCCAGTTACAGGGGGTCTCTCCTCTACTTGCACGCCCTGCTTTCCCTTCAAACTCATCATATCCACATTCAAAACTCTATTTTTCTCAAATCAGAATTCAGGTTGGATTCTCTCTCCCTCTCATCTGTGATACATGATACGTCTTTTCATTAACCCTACCTGGATGATGCTTATGACAGTTAGTGACAAGGAGCTCACTTCCTTCCGAGGTAGCCAACTCCGCTTTAAAGCAACTCTTAACATTTAGAAACTCCTCCTGTCTGAGGTGGGCATCAGCATAGCTTGTACCCACTAGGGGCCCGTTCCCTCCTCGGGATCACAGGGGGCAAGTCTTCTCCGCTGCCTTCATCGTAGCTCGTCACAGATTCAGAGACCAGGTCACTCTGTGTCTCACTGTTCTTTCTTCCCTTCCTTATACAAAAGGTTTTGCCTATTTCTACTCTCTTGATCACCGTTTTAAAGATCCCTTGTGTGGGTATTGGGCATTAAAGAGGGCGTGTGATATGATGAGCTCTGGATCTTCTACTCCACTACTGAATTGTTGAACATTATATCAAAAACTAAGGACATACCATAGCTTGGCTAATTGAATTTAAATTAAAAAAAAATAAAGATTCCTTGTGTCTAGAACCCATGTTGGTTCCAACATTCTACAGTTTTCTCATTCGTTGATTTATGTCGTCCATCTGCCGTCTATGTGCCCAGGGATTGGAGGCTAAGAGAGATGAAATGATTGGTCCAGGATCTTCCAGCTGCTAAACTGTTCTGATTACAGGCCTGATCTTTCACTAGACCACAGCTGCCTCTGTCAAGAAGCAATGGCCCTTTGAATCCGGTCAGCCTTCCAAGTGGCAGAAGTGCCCCTGCTTAGCTGAATTTTCCACCTCAGAGCTTTTCCCTTAATCTGTCCAGACTGTCTAGAAGTCCCACGTCTTTCTTCCCGTCTCAAATCAGCAGCTCATGCTAGGGGTCTAGCCGAATCCGTGCCAGCCCTTTCCTCACTGTTCTAGAGCCTTTTTCCTCCAGACTTCCAGACATGCCACAGCTGAAGTAATCACTGTTTCCAGCCATAACCTAAAACATTAATCAGCTCAGGACTGGGAAAACAAGAGTTCTTAAGATAGTGAATTCAAAGGGTTGTCCCATCTAGAGGGAGAGACTATGGCTAGACAGAAGCCTCATGAGGGTAGAGCCCGTATCTGTGTATTTCATTTAACTTTGTACATCGTTCCTGTTCCTAATGACCGCTAAGGCTAATTGATAACATATTGGGGGCACTTCCACTGTGTTGGGCATTTAACAAGAAGTGAGAGTTAGGAGACCTCCATTTGTTCCAGCTCCTCACCAACACTTGACCTAGCCCATTTTCGTGATTACAGTCATCCTTGTGGGTGTGAAGTGGTATCTCATTGTGGTTTTAATGTGCATTTCTCCAATGACTAATGATGTTAAGCATCTTTTCGTGTACTTCCTTGACATTCTTATTGAGTGAATCCTTTGTTCGAATTTTTTGCTCACTTACTACTGGGCTGTGTGACTTTTTACTGACTTGTGATAACTTCCTCAATATTGTGTTCACAAATCTTTCGTCAAACAGAGTTTTGCAAATACATATTTCCTCCCAAGACATGGCTTATATTTTCATTTTCTGAACAATGCCACCTGAAGAGCAAATTTTTTAACTTCTAAGAAATCCAATTTATTGGGGGTTTTTTTTTGTTTGTTTTATAACTTGTGCTTTTTGTTTCTTATTTTAAAAATCTTGGCCTAACCTATGGTCACTAAGGTTTTCTTTCCTTTGTTTTCTCCCAGAAGGTTTATAGTTTCAGGTTTTACAATTAGGTCAGCAATCCATTTTTAATTGAATTTTATATGAGGTGTAAGGTAAGGATCAAGAGCTGTTTCTTCTTCTCCTTCTTCTCCTTCTTCTCCTTCTTCTCCTTCTTCTTCTTCTTCTTCTTCTTCTTCTTCTTCTTCTTCTTCTTCTTCTTCTTCTTCTTCTTCTTCTTCTTCTTCTTCTTCTTCTTCTTTTTCTCCTTCTTCTTCTTCTCCTTCTTCTTCTTCTTCTTCTTCCTCCTCCTCCTCCTCCTCCTCCTCCTCTTCTCTTTTCTTTCTCCTTCTCCTCCTCCTCCTCCTCCTCCTTCTTCTTCTTCTTGGAAATGAGTCTCTATCATCCATGCTATGGATGGTTAAAACATCCATTTTAACCATGTGTTAAAAAGATTATCCTTTCTGTATTGCATTGCCTTTGTGCCTTTATAAAAAAATCACTGGTTATTGATGTGCAGGCCTATATTTGGATTCTCTATTCTGTTTCGCTGACATACATATTTACAACAACACCACACGGCCTTTATTATTATAGCTTTAAAATTAGTTGTACCGCTAGGCAGTGTATGTCTTCCAACTTTGTTCTTCATTTTCAATTTTCTTTGACTACCTTAAATCATTTGCATTTTCATACAGATTTTAGAATCAGTTTGTCAATTTTTGCACAAAATCCTTCTGAGTTTCTGACTGAGATTGCAGTGAATCTCCAGGTCAATCAGGGGAGGATTTACATCTTTAATAATATTATCTTATGATTCATAAGCACGGATTATCTTTTTTTAGATTTTCTTTAACTTCCCCAGTGATATTTTGTGATTTTTAGCATATATAACCTTATATCTTTTGTAACAATTTTCCCCAAGTATTTCATAGTTTTTAATGCTCTTATAAATAGCATTTAAAAATTTTCAATTTATGACTGTGCTTTGCACATATATAAAATACAACTGAATTTTGTGTATTGCTCTTATTTCCCTCAACCTTACCTTTTTTTCTTTTTTTGGTATCTATTGAGATGATCATATGGATCTGTAATGATATTCCCTCTTCATTCTTATTATTAGTAGCTTAATGTGTATTTTTCATTTGTATATGTCCTTAAAAATAGACCTTGCTGTTTTGTATGCATGTATTTTTTATGTATATAAATAGTATTGTCTTATTAATCTGATACCTTTTTTGCTTTTTTTGCACCAAAGAGTACACTCTACAACCAATTTCTCTTTCTTCTGACTGCTACATAATTCGCAATGGTGCTACCCCATACATTTTACCTGTTCAGTCTCCGGATGATGGTCTTCCAAGCTGCCTCTAACTCCCTGACTCCACAAATAATGCTGCAATGAACACCCTTATACGTATTCATTTATAAACCTGGATGAAGTTTTGAGGGAATGCATACTCAGGAGCTCGACAGCTGAATTATGAAATGTGCATATACTTAATTTGACTATATGGTAGGGAATATCCTCCAGAATGTCTCTAAAACTTCATAATCCTGCCAGCCTGAGGGATTTAGTCCTATATCTCTGCAAATCTTGCTATCATCCAGCCCTCTAATTTTTATTGGTGTCAATTATAGAAAGTGATATCTCACTGTAGTATAACTTAAATCTCTCTGATTACTAATGCTTGTAAGCCGCTCTCTCTATACTTTTTTGTTTTGGGGGGAGGTTCTATTTCTGAAAATTGCATGTGTATTCTTTGAGTTTTCTCTTTTTCTTGTTCAGTTGCAGGAATTTCCTGTATCTTCCAAATGTTAATCTTTTTAAAAGATTTTATTTATTTATTTGAAAGAGAGAGACAGAGAGAGTGAAAGGGGAGAGGCAGAAAGAGAAGCAGAAGGTCCACTGAGCTTGGAGCCTGACCTGGGGCTTGATCCCAAGACTCATGAGATCATGACCTGATTCGAAGGCAGCCACTTAACCAAAAAAGTCACCCAGGTGCCCCTAAATGTTAATCTTTTGTCAGTTTTAAACACTGTGAATATCTTCTATCTTGTTATTTATTTATCTTCTCCATGGTGCCCTTCATTGATAAGAAATCTTTTTTTATTTTTATTTTATCTTTTTAAAGGTTTTTATTTATTTGAGAGAGAGAGAGAGAGAGTGAGCATGAGCAGGGGAAGGGGCAGAGGGAAAGACTCCCAAGCAGACTCCCTGGTGAAAATGGAGCCCAACGCAGGGCCTGATCCCACGACCCTGAGATTATGACCTGAGCTGGTATCCACAGTTGGGTTGCTTAACCCCCTGAGCCACCCAGGCCCCGCTTCCCAGGACATGTTATTAATTAAGTCAGCCTGTCCATGAGCATGAATGTCTCTCAGCTAATTCAGACCGTCCTCTATGTTTTATATTAATATTATATTATTTTATGTAGTAGTCTTTTATATGTTCTTTTCTATGTAGTATTTTTGGTGTAATTCCTAGATGCTTTCTGTGTTGTTGCTACTATGAATGGTGCACATACTTAGTGAGAGCCCTCTGTCTGCAGACTCCGTGTTGGGTGCTAGGGATGTAGTGGACATGACACAGTCTCTGCTCTCTTGGAGCTGACACTGCAAAGACAGACATAACACATGTAAATAGACAAATATGACCACACATTGTGAAGAGTGTGCTAAAGCAAAGGCCCAGCTTTCCACCCTGGCCCTTTGCCTTGCCTATGTCATTTCTCAGTGCTCTGCATCTCTGCTCTTACAAAGATCCTGACCAGATGTCAGGAAACCAGGATTTCCAGTCCCAGATCTGATTCTATCTAGCTGGTTTGTTCATCTTTAGAACAAAGGGCTGAACTAGACAAACTTTTAGGACACTTCTAGCACTATCCATTTTCCTTTTTTCCTTCTCTCCCCCTTTCCTCCCTCCCCCCTCCCCCTCCCTCCCTCCCTCCCCCTTCCCTTCCTCCCTCCCTTCCTTTCTTCCTCCCTTCCTTCCTTCCTTCCATGAATGAGTGTGAAAGAAAGAACAGTATTGCCTGGGGAAGGGAAACTTCCATGTCTAGTTTTAAGATGTCATAATAGTCAGGCCAAATGTCCACAGTAAGAACATTCAGGTATGAATCTTCAGAGATGAATCTATGGTAGAAATGGACAATTGAGAGATATACTTAAAGCCACCACGTGAATGAGACAACTTAGAAAGAGTGTATAAAATAACAAAAGAGAAGCACTAAGCATAGAACTTGGGGACTGAGTCATCTAAAGTAAATTAGAGAGAGGAAAATTTTCAGAGGAAAATGGCCATAGGTTTAGTTTTATAAGACAAAGGTTTTTAATCTCCTATGAAGACACTTTGGGAGGAAGTTTAATGATTCAAAATCAATCTTTGAGAATTCTTTTTCCATCATCTTCCCTTTCAAATAAAACTGGAAAAAAAATGTCAAATTGATGACCTTCTGTGATCTCAAAAGCATACTGGTTTTTAAGGATTTTGTCAACAAGATACTGGAGCAAGTCACCTTATTGCACATTGATTGCCTCTGTTTCCCCATTTATAAAATGGGCATAATAAGTCCTATTTGATGAGGCCGTGGTTAATGTGAAATGTCTAGGAAAAGTAGGACACATTTTTATGGAATTAGGAAATCTTCATGTTTTAATTCTTTATGATAATATCAAAGGTTAAATTTGTTTTCTGTCTTTGACCTTTTCTCTCCACCCAGTGACTAGCTTTTTCGTAAACTTGTGTTCGTTCCATGCTCACATGCCTCCTCCTTCTGTGTCAGCTCCTCGGGGCGCCCACACCCAGCAGTTGGGAGATCGGAAAGACACCATCTGCTGGTTAATAAACAGACATGTATTCATTTATAAGTTGATTGGATGAGGGTGTCTCTTGATGTCCCTGTTCTGAATGTTTGTGCGTTCCACCACAATCTCACACCCAGAGGCTGTGTGGCTGGGATGAATCCCATCTGAGCTGACCATCCTCCCCGGAATCCGTGGGCTGCAGAGGACGTGAACTTAGCCCAAGTGGACACCTGCCACTGACTCAGAACAGGAGTGGCTCTGGAGGATCCTGACTTTACAGAGTCTGCTTGGGGCCCTGACCACAAGGCCTGAACATCACGGATAGAGCATCTATGGAGCACCTTCTGTGTGCTCAGTCCTGGGGCATGGGGAGAGTGTGGTGAAACTGGAATAAACCAAGAGACCAGGGTCCTAGTGCCTCCGAAGGAAAGAGGATGGCGCGGGATGGTGGCAGGCTTGGGACACACACTTAAGGCATTTCATGGGCAGCTTTTTATTTATCTAGGCCAGATCGGGACCGAGCAACCCATAACTTCCCCCCAATGGATTAATGTTCTTCCTAAAGATCCACACATCTCTCAAGCCCTCTGAGCCCAGCAACGTCCATCGCCTCCCCTCTCTGGAGCGTGATGACTTCTCTGGGAGTTGCAGGCGTTCATGCTCGCAGCGCTTGGCTGGGGCCTTGGGCTGCCCTCCTCCAAGTGGACATGAAGAGCTGTAGATATATCTGGGCTCCTCTGCTATGCACTTGTGTTCTTTATCCCCAGCTCCGTGTCCCTAAGACACTAATATTTGAAAGGGAGACTGCTTTGTTTTTTAAAGAGATGTTGGAGAAATAATGAAGCCCAAAATCAAGAGGAGTCAGCCCTCCCACTGCCCAAAAGTTTATAGGTGCAGAAATCCTTTTGTGAGATGGGTACTCACACCAATCAGTTTGCAAGGCTTTTCCATTTCCCAGAGGGGACACCGAGGCCCTCATAAAAGCACTTGCCCAAAGTCTTGTAGAGAGTCAGTGACAGAACTGAGATTAAAATGCATGTATTTTTTTTTTTATCCCAGTCTAAGCTTCAACTCTGTACAGCAGGGATGACTTAGGGCAGCCTTAGAAGGGGGAGGAGTGGCCCTGGGGGCGTGGGCAAGCATGTGGGTAGCGAGGACAGGGCCAGGGGCTGGGACCATCTCTGTGGGGCCTGCACATCTCTCCCTGGGAGCTCATGTCGGTCCTCGCCTTCTGTCTTAGTCTTCTCTCCTCCAGCTTGGGCTGATCGGGGTGGGGGGGCGTGTCTGTGGGTACACCCCCCTGATCACTCCAGCCCAGCTCTAAGCCACACACCCACCCACACTGACCGCAGGGTCTGAAAGCCAGTGGGTGGTGAGTGGATCCTGGCACTGCAGCTGGAACATGAACTTTAGGTCAGACAGACCTAAATTCCTGGGGCTCTCGTTCCCTGGCGCTGTGTTCGAGTCCTCCCACCGGCCAGCTCTGTGAGGCAGGTGTGAGGCTTGTCCCGTTTTATGGATGAGAAAACCAAGGCTGGAAGGGTTGGGCACTAGTTTTGCTGTCTCTGTATGTCCCTCGTGTGCTTCCTGAGACAGGCACAGAATTCCTTCCCACCGTACCAGGGAGAAGTCGAGGCACAGAGAGGAAGATGGGAAGATGGCCAGGGTCACCGAGAAGGAGTTGATAGAGGGGCTGGGTCTGAGTCCAGAGTCCCTGGCTCCCATCTCGGGGGCCCCCGCCCCTGGCCTCTACTTGCTGGGCCCCGCCAAGCCCCAGGGAAGGCCTCCTGCCCGGGAGCGGTGCTCTCCCAGGCCTGGGAGCACTGCCCTTATCTCCTGCCAGACAGCCTTGTTGCCCAACGCGTGGACAGGAGCCAAGCAGGGCAGCCTTTGGTGGGCATCCAAGTCGAACTGCTCTTTCCTGCGCCGAGTTTAGCACGCAGCATGGCTTCATCATCCAAATATGTCCTGCCAGACAGGCCTCAGCTGCTGGCCGGCGGGGCACTTGGCGGCCCGAGAGAGCTTGGCGCTAATTGGGCCCAGCCAACATAAATCACGGCTCTCATTAAGAGGAAGTCCAGCCGTTCTCTGGCAGGGAAGGGGTGAGAGGTGGGGAAGGATGGCAAGAGAAGAACCTCTCACGGAAAGGGGTTGAGTCCTGCAGTGGTCCTAGGACCCTAGCAAGTGTCTGCATCGTGCAGGTCCCCTCATTCATCCACCCATCTGAAGGGGTAAGAGGCTGCCCTCAGTGATCTCTGAGAGTTCATGGCCATCATAGTGCTGTCCTGTGGCCTTGGGTGGGGGGGATGTTGTTTTTCCTCTCTGCTTGGAGCTCCATCAGGGATAAGTCCCATTAGAGGCTGTGGGGTGTTGGGTTGTGTCTGTCACCTGACTTGGGGGAGGCAAGAGAAGGTCCTCCCCATGAACAAAAGATTGCCCAGGGGCTGCTTTGCTGTCTGGAACCTTTTGCAGAAGGCTTGGATGGCCCCGGACACAGAGCTAGGCGCTCTAGCAGGGGCGGCTACCCAGCGAAGCTGGATCACTCACAGCAAGGCAGGGAGGGGGTTGCCTGCCAGGGTCTATCCTAAGAGCAGATCTGAGCTGCAAACAATGGTCAGCTGGGCTGAGATGACCAGAAAATGTTGGGTCAGTTTGAAAATAAGTTATACCCATCTTACAACCTCTGACCTTGCCAAGCATGCACGCACCTACCCACACATGCATGCAGCGTGACATTCACCCCACCCTTGGTGCTGATGAAGCAGTACCCTCCTGCCAAAGACCATGCGGGGCGCTGAGAATATCGATGAATCCCACGGAATCATCGCCTTACCCAGAGTCACGATCTACAGAGAAGGACACGCATTTGAAAAATTGACATCAACCCTCTACCAAAGATATGTGCAAGGTCCTCTGGGTACAGACACGGAAGTTACAGACTCCGACGTGGTGGGAGGAGGTGCAGGGTGCAGACAGGGTTCCCAGAGAAGGTGGCAGCAGCAGTGTCTCGGAGAGTGAGTTGGAAGCACAGGAGAGGACAGCAAAGGAGAGGAGAGAGTGGAGCAAAAGCTAAACAGACAGACAAAAGGGGCGCTCTGCTCAGAGAACAGAACAGCAGAGTTCTGTGTGGTTCGAGGGCAAGATGAGGAGTGAGGGGTGGGGATAACGGTCTAGTGAGGCTGAGGCTTGGACTTCTATGATGGCCCAGCTGGGGCGGGGAGGGTACCTAAGTTTGTTCCAGTGACATTTTACAGCAGTTCTTAAAACCTGTCTGTGTCTCAGAGACACCTGACAGCTTTCATAGTACAAATAACCAGTCCCTACCCCTGAGATCCTGATTTAGCTGGCGTAGTGGGGGCCAGGAGCCTATTTTAAACAAGCTTCCTCGGTAATTCTGAGGTAGCTAGCTAGCAGCATAGCATTGCTCGAAAATGTAAGATGCCAATACATGCATCAGCAAAAAATAGAGCAGAATTGGGAGACGGAATTCTGAGGGAGGGGGATGGTACAATTTGCAATGGTGTGGTCAGGGAATGGAAGATCTGAAGGCGTAAAGCCTAGGGGAAGACCATTCCAGGAAGTAAAAATTTACAGCAGGTGAAAAGGTCCTGTGGCAGCACTGACTGACGTCTTGAGGGGAGAATAAGGCCAGTGCTGGGGAAATACAAGAGATGAGATCAGAGAAGCAGTGGGGGCAGGCAGGTTGTGTAGGGCTTATCCCCTGGCCTTTTTAAACCTTTGATTTAATCCCACCATGTCATGAAATAACGGGTCCGGAAAAAGGACCTCGAGTAGAATCATCTTCTCTGTGTCCCTCTTTGGCACAGGGCTCGGAACAAGGCTGTTTGGCTGGGTGGTGTAGACGAGCATGGAGATGAATAGAGTGTAGGTTTTGTTGCCCCAAGGATCTCAACCTAGAGGGGGAGACCCCACTCATGCGATCCTTTCCAACAGGTGGCAGGCTGTAGTCCATGCTAGCATCCTGATTCCAACTATCACAGAAGTAGCTGTCCCAGTTCGAGGGTGTGTGGAGGAGGTAAGCATGTGGCTGAGCAGACTGTCACTGAGTAGCATCTGGGGTGAGGTGGGGGGGAAGGTAGGACTCCAGCGGGCACAGCAGGAGGCACGGGCCAAGGGCGATGCAGAGCATGTGCAGACAGAGCGGGAAAGGAGGTCTGTGGTTTGGGGAAGGCAAAATGCGGGTTCAGAAAGTCCTGAGTTTCAAATCTCACGCAGCCTTGACATTTGAGACCAACCGGGGGCCCATGGCTTTTTTTTTTTCATCTCCCTGGTCTCCGAGTCCCCACCTTTTCCACAGGGTTAATCCCTCCTCTGAATGTTGGCTGCGGAGCTGGCTGACCTGCTGCCTGGTCCTGGTCCCCCTGCGGGGGACGTGGTGCAGGGGGGTCGGCTCAGGGAAGAAATCCAGCAGCGCCCTGTCCAGGGGTAGAGCCCTCTCTCTTTGGAGCTCCAGGCTGCTGCCATTAGTTGCAGGAAGAGGAAGAAAGCCGGGTGGGGAAGGAGGAGAGCACGATTTGGTCTGTTTTTCCCTCTACCCACAGCACCACTTTCGGGCTTTCTCAGAGCTGCTGTGGGTAAGGGCCACCAGTGTCCCCTCCAGATTCACGCCGCCCATCTCATTGGCCAGTGTGCTCCGGATCTTGGCTGCACCCCGGAAGCGGCGTCATCATTATTATGGGGAGGGAGAGGGAGAGCGCGGCATGTGGAGGTGGAAACTAATATCTGGAGGAGCCAGGGCTTCTCTGTGTTTTTTCCTCTCTACCTCTCTACCCTGCCGACCTCCAGGGCCAGGCCAAGGGCATACAGACCTCTGAGGAACCGAGCATGAGCATACCTAGGAGATGGGGGAGCTGCTGAGAAGGTCAGGGATCTGGGGACACTCCCCTCCTTCTGTGCGAAGGAGCCGTAGGTGACAGTGGTTCCTCGGCCCTACTGGCTCTGCTCTGTCCCGCCAGGGCTTCTGGGTTGGCTGGACCCCAGCCCTACCCTCTAGGCCCAGCCTGGTTTGCTCAGCCTGGGGAGGGACCCTGGGCTGGGAGGAGGAGGTTCACCCATACGGGTTAACCCTTTTACTGCCAGACAAGGACCATTTATTTCTGAGGCAATTTGGTTAGATGGAGTTCTTTGTTCTCTTAAACCTTCTTCTGTCGGTAAGCCCTTCCTTAGGTCTCTTGGGTGCTGTTTCCTGGGTTCAGCATGGGAAATAAAGAGGCGAGTCAGACCTTGTCCCTGCCCTGGACCTGCTCACCATCTCGGGGGGGAACAGAATGGGGAACAGATTGGGGACCGTGATCAGTGTCGTCCTGAAGGGCTCGAGAAAGGTCCAAGCCCCCGGGAGACACCAGGAGCAAGAAATGAAGTCTAGCCAAAGAGACAGAACGTTCCCCCTCCCTCAGAGCGGTCATTCATTCATTCATTCATTTACTGTAAACTTGGCCGGGGCCTTGGGCAGGCAGGAACGAACCAGACTGATCTTGACGCCCTTGAAACTGGTGAGCGGTGACGATGGGCACACATTCGGCTTGGAATCGACCATTACAAAGAGAGCGGCAGAGATTCGAGGGGGTGCGGGGAGCGGTGTTAGGGTTTGACTGCTCCTGGGAAGAGGATGCATTCACTTAGGCCCCGAAGAAAGGAAAGGCTTTGACTCCTTGGAAATACAAAGCTGGGCTCCTGAGGAATCACATTTACCACTCACACAGAGATGATGCTTCCAAACCAGGGCACCCAGGTCCTGGGAGACCCCTTATTTAAAGTATCTGGGTCATATTCGAACTGAAATGATCCGTTCTGACCTTTCTGGTCATTTTTATATAATAGTCTTCTCACTCACTCAAGGCTACACGTACTCACAAACTTTCTGTGGTTTGATTGCTCTGATCAAACTTTTCAGAGACGGAAACGAATCAAATACGAACATGTCCTTTTTCAGATCACGTGTCTTGATTTCTGATTCAGAAGCATCATCTCTGCGCCCACACAAACACACCTGGGGTCTACCTTGACCTCTAACCCAACCACAGTGTGCCCTCAGGAAAGACGTGGCGTCAGTCCCCTCCCCAGAAATGTAGTGGCAGGGAGGCAGCAAAGAGAAGGGTAAGAAAAGATCTGAGCTCCTCGGTCCCCTCACCAAGTGGTTGGAGTGGTGAAAACATTTTTGGCTTGAAACGACCCGGCTGAGAAAGGAAGTTCAAGGGTCAGGAAGGTTTGGTTATATCCGTGGTGAAGAACGAAGGATTTTGATTTGGTTGCAAGCAGGTCTGATCCTTTGCTCAGAAACAGGTACCTTTGTGCAAGTCAAAACTAACGTACCTGTGTCTCGAGATTTTCTGTCAAACTGTTGAGAGCCTTCTGGGCAATCATGTAAAACCACTTACCCTTGTATTTGTCACCAAGTGAGGGCTCGGAGGGTAGGGGACCGAGAAATTAGTAGCAGTAGTAGTGAGAGCCCTGGGAACCTGCGGTGAAGATGGCTTAGGGGACCAGAACCTTTGTGGCCCCTGAAAATCCTGTGACCACCAAGGACTGTCACCCAGGCCTCCCTCACCCCTTTCAATCCCCACACTTGAGCAGGTGCAATCAGAGGCCTAGAAGCTGAAATGGTCAAACATCAGAAAACACTAAGAATGATTGATGCCAGACCGAGGGTTGCCTCTGTGGGAATCTGAGACGCACCCCCAAGCCCCTCAAAGCCAGCCGGATCTCTTTGGTCACATACTGCAGAAGAGATCTAGACCTTTGCTTCCAGCCCAGGGCCTTAACCCTCTAAGAGGCCTCTTCTCATCTCCATTTGCCTGCTTCTATCCATTACCCCTGAATGGAAATGGAAGCTTAATTTTTCTCGCTTGAAGCCATTAACACTCTGGGTCCTTGACAGGAAACACAGCTCAGCTTTAATTAGCCACAGCAAGCTCCCCTGCAAGAGCTTCTAGCACAGCCCAGGGACTTCAAAGATGAAGGCTTCCTCATTCTCTCTAATCACAGCAATTAATGAGCCAATTAAGGCTTTCTCTGGGGCCGAGGCGAAGAGCTCGCTCAGGCCGGTGGGCCCTCAGCTCTGCCCGGCTGGGCTTCGGGAAAGCTTGAGGAGGGCTGGAGTGGGCGGCCCCAGCCCTGCAGCTCATTGGCTGTGTGTCTTAGTGTGGAGCCAATGCCATCTCTGGGCCACCTTCTGCAACAGGGGAGGAGAACCCTGTTTCTCCGGAGGAGTGGTTATTGGAACGGGAATAATTGCGGGGCAGTGGTTTTCAAACTTGAGCACGCTTCAGAATCATGGGGAGGCCCTATTAACACTCTTTGCTGGGCTCTGCCCCAGGTTTCTGACTCAGTTGTTCTGGGAGGGGTTGCCTGCAAGAAAACTCATTCTCAGGTTGGGGTGTTGCTGTTGGTTCAGGGACCCATTTTAAGAGACATTGCTCTAGAAAACAAGTGATGTTGCTCGATGATTTTGATTACACTCCCGTCTATAAATGTGCTGTCACCCCTTTCCTTCACCTCCCTCATCCGACAGTTTCCAGAAGTCTCCCATCTGGGCTGTCAACACGGGGACACAACAGTGTTTGTCATGCTGTGGTAGCCTGACAGTGTATCGCACTCCAGGTGTGTTCCTTCGGGAGGGGAAACGGAGCGGGACTCCCCGATTCCAGAAAGATCAGACGGCATGGAGTCCTCCAAGTCCTGACCGAGGCGCTGGGCGGTGAATATTGGGATGGAGCTGGGCAGAAAGGAGGACACTTCAGTGAGGGAACGAGGGTGAACGTGAGCAAAGCATGACACAGGGATAAAGCCTGTAGCTTGTGGGGAACTGGTTAGAATCTTCTAAAGAATCTTCAGACTGAGGTCTAAAGAAGGTGCCTCATGCTGCATTTTGCATCTCCTCAGGCAACCGAGACAGACTCCTTCAGCTACTGCCTCCTGCCTGTGGTGCCCAGTAGCGTGACTGGAGTCACTGTGCTTGGTGGCTTTATGGACAGACTTCTGTCTGTCAAAGTACAGTTCTGGTCCTTAGGATGCTGGGTCTTGGCTGGGGTGGTTGCCACCCTGTCCAGACTCCTCATGCTCCCCGGACCTCCTGGGCCCTTCCTCTGACCTCTCATTCATGTCCCCTTAGCCTTCATAGCCCACCTAAAGTTCCTCAGAGTGCTTGTTTCTGAGCACTCGCACTTCAGCCATCTTTGCCTTACAGAGAGGGCACCCCAGAGTGTGTGCCCCGGGGCTGTGGAGGATGTTAGCAGCTATGATGTGACTCAGGGAGTGCTGAGCTAAGCAAAGTAGGTCAGGAATCTTCTCTCCAGAACTTCTCAGAGCCTTGAATATGCTACTGTGGAGATCCAGGAGGGATGCTTAACAAGCAGCATTTCCCACACGAATTTTACCACAGAACGTATACTTTTTCCTAAGAGGATCTGGCTTCAATACAGAGGAGCTGGCTAAACTTCAGATTCCAGAAGACCTGGGCTCCAATTCTGGAACTCACACCCCTTGGAGCCTTTATCTCTTCATCTATAAAATGGAGAAAGTGGTCCATTCTCTGGGTGCTTAAGTGAGGCGATATAGGAGAGGTGCTCAACCTAGAGTGAGGTACACAGTAGGGGCTCAGTAAATGTGTATTTTCTTCTGTCCCTATTGCCTTTCCTGGTGCAAGCTTACAATCTGAGCGTGCTGCGGGCACTTGGCATACGAGCAAATGTACAGGGTTGGAGGAATGCGAGCTCATAAGTGATCAGGCCATCCAAGCAGGCTTCCTGGAGGAAGAGGGTCTTTCCTAGGCAAGATTCTGAAACTAGTTCTCCAGCAAAGGCCTGGGGCAGAGGAGGAGGTTGGGGGGGGGGGAGGGGCTTTGAGAACTACACCTCTCTGCAAGCAAGCTACAGCAGGACTCCTTTATTTTTCTTTTCCACCCTGGAGGCCCATTTCCCCACCAAATCTAGCCGACGCAGCACTTGCCTTCTCCTCCCACGGCTTGAACTTGGCCAACATCTCAAGTTCCCAAGGTACGAGCCTCAGAGTGGGGCCCTCCCGGCTTGTGGAAACTCACTGGGCCCACAGGAGCCTGCTGGAGCAAGGCCTTCAGGAAGCTCAGGTCAAACCGGCCCCCAGGACCGAGGGTGCCGGCCCACACCCTACCTAGCCAGCCCTGGCCGCAGGGGTGGGCAGGGAGGAGCCCAATAGTGAGGCTGAGGAGGAAGCAGCCCTACAGATATTCTCCCCCCCAGACTCTTCATCACCCCTGCCCGTGGCCCCGTGATCAACCATTTCCGGAGACCCTAGTTTGGACCAGACTCATTTCATTTAACCAACTCCCTTCAACTCTATAAGATCCCTAAAGCTAGAATTATATTTCTCATTTCACTCATGAGAAAACAAAGGCTCAGAGAGTCAGTTTGAAACTAAGCCCATCTGGTCCGAAGTCCAAGCTCTTTCCACTGGTGCCAGAGAGCCGTGAATTTCTCTTGGTAGATTCCCGAGTGTGGCTTGTCCCCACCTCCAGAGCGCCTTCCTAGTCACCTCCTGAGACCATGCTTACCTCCCCTTGAGTGTCCTCAGTTGGACCTACAGCACTCCCCTCCCGAGCATCCGTATTTCCTGGAAGGAAAGGACTGCTTCCGAGTCCCACACTTGGCCCTTAGTAGCCGGCACAGCACGCATAATAATCTCTGTCGAGAGAAGGGGTGACATGTAGGTTTTGAGATTACGCGGACATGTCACATGCATGGCACCCCTCCCACTGGTCCTGAGCTCCGCACCTTCCAACTCCTCCATTCCCCACCCTTCCTCATGCCACCTGGGCTAGGCTCACAGGTCCTGGCTGATGCAACTCTCCCAGGTGTCATCCATTTTACACCCCCTGTGACCCAGCTGGCTAGATTTCAGCAGGACCCCAAATATTCATGAGCACACCCTTGTGGCCGGACACTCCTGGGGGGGCGGGGTGCTCTGTAGGATCTCAGCTCCAGTTTTCTTCCTCCAAATGAGTTGCAGTCCTCACGTCCTCGTCAGATCTGGAGCTAGCCCCGCTGCCCCCGGAAACCCGCTTCAGTGACTAGCCAAGTGCCAGGGAAATTATGAAGGCCATGTGACAGGTGAGCGGCCATGCCTGCAAGTTTCTTAGGTTTCAAAGGGAGGATGGCTTGCTCCAGCGTGTGGGCTGGAAATTCAGGCTTGCAAGCACTTTCCAGAAAGCACAGGGCACAGCAGACCGTTACAGGATTCTGCTTTTCCCTTCAGCGGAATCCAGCTGGGCCTCTTGCCTCTGGGGTCCAAGAACAGTCACGGGCCTGGCTCCATCCAACCACTGTGGCTTTGTTCCCTTGTGTGAAGAGCAGACATGCAGATACGTTCTGAGCAGAAAAGGAACCAAGTAAACAAGTCAGAGAGTTCCAGAGGTAGCAAAGACCTTTGGTCACTAGGTCTAATCTTTTCACTTTACAGATGGGGAAACTGAGGCCCAGAGCAAGGTGTTTGCCCAGACTCAAACAGCTTCTTGGAGACTGAGCCATGGCAAGAGTGAACACATCCATAGCTCTCAGAAATCTTGCAAAAGTGAGTGATAACTGGCCATGAAGAACAGTGTCCAGAAGCTTCTATTTGTATTGGCTGGTAGAAATACAACAGATACACGGGACTGAGCTTATTCTACCTGTGGATAAGGCTGGGCATGGCCTGGTGAGGTTTATAAAGACACTGAAGTCTGGTTGGGATCCCTGGCCAGATGCTTTGTCTACCAGCTTCTGGCCAGCTGGCTCTGTCCCCCAGGGAGCTGGATGCCCAGAGAGCTCATATGCCGACTGCATCCCAGATCAGAGCTCAACCTGGGCAGCAAGTTGCCGTTTGCATGGGGAGAGGAGAATCTCGAGTTGTTACACATCAGGCTGTTTCTACAGGGTCCCATGAAATACCTGTAAAAGTATTTTCCACACTTTGATAATCCTGGGGCTCCTACAGGTGGTCCTTACATAACATACACTGAGCAACTCTTAGATGTGCTAGCACCTTCATTGTCTCCCTATTGCCATAATAGAGACAAAGCCCTTCCCATGATGCTCCTCTGTGCTTCGCTGACCTACCTCTCACTTGTTATGTCTGCAAACTCATCAGTCCATGCCATTCATAGCCATTGTGCTGAAAGCACCATCCACTTTTTTGCCTCTGAATTTTAAAAACAAAACAAAACAAAACAAAACGAAAAACTTTCTGGAATGTTTTCTTTCTCTTTCTCTGTCTGGAAGACTCCTCATCCTTCCCTACAACCCAACAACCCAGAGAAGTGTTACCTTCTCTGCTAGGTCTTCCTTCTCCCAATCCCCAGGCAGGTGTACCTTCAAAACGGAACTCCAAGCTGACCTTTTTCACCACCTGCACTGCTACTGCACTGGTCTGAGCCAGCTCCTCTCTTGCTTGGTTTGTTCCAGCAGGCTCCTAACTGGTCTCCCTGCTTTGGTTCTTTTGCTCCTACGAAGTGTTCTTTATGCAGCAGCCAGGGTGATGTTCTGTACATCATAAATCAGATCAGATCACTCCTATGCTTAAAACCCTCAAATGGCTTCTCATTGTAAAACTTACCATGGCTTATAACATCTCCGTTACCTGTCTCTCTATTGTCACATTATCCGTTCTGCCTTATTCTTCATGTTCCAGCCACAGTGGACACTGTCTTGTTCCTTGAACAGACCAAGCTTATTCAGGGACCACTTCCTTTGTGTGTCCCTGAGGGCTCCCCAGCCGGCCAGATCCTCATAATTCAGGTTATGGCTCAAATATCCCTTCTTGGAGAGGCCTTCCCTGACCATTCCACTTAAAGTAGCCTCCCGGTTTTATTGTCTCTTTGGCAATATCAAGTGATTTTATGTATTTATTTGTTTCCATGTCTCCGGTTGCGACATAAACGCAATGATAGCAAAGATGTCACCTCTCTTTATGACCATGTCCCCAGTGTAGAGAACAGTCCAGGCATTGAGTGGAACTTCAGTAATAAACATCTGTGAATGACTGCCTTAAACGGTGCCCCAGCATAATAAGCCTATGGGAGAAGGAGATCTTTGTGGACTCTTTATGGGAAGGGAAACCTGGACGAGCCATAAAAAGATGGTAGGGTTTGTGTAGGCAGAGAGAATGAGAGTTGGCATCCCAGGAGGTAGGCCTGGCCAGGAGCATAAGTTGAGTGGTTGGAAAGAGAGAAGTGTGCAAGAGAGAGAACGCCCAGAGTGGGGGAGAGGAGCAGACCCGGAGGCCGTCGCAGGCCAGACAAGAGAGGCCCTTTTCCTCACTCGCCTTTGCACTATTTCCCATTCCAATCCCTGCAGCCTTCCTCTGCACGAACACAGTATTGCTTGCAGTCGGAAAGGTAGACAGGAACCACAGGAACGTAGGGCGTCACATGATATCATGGCAAATGGAAATGAAGCTCACCCCTGCTGGGGCAGAGCGATATTTATGCCAATACCGGCTCTCAGAGAAGCTGGCAGAATTCGTCCGGATGTGTGAGAATAGCAAGTTAGAGAGCCTTTGCCTGCAAATGGGCTCAGTGGAATCCAGCCCCAGAATCTTTGAATGACAGGTTTTCAGAACATACCGCTCTTCTGGATCCCAGTGGCTATCCAGTCCAACCTCCAACGCCCTTTAGCATTCCATTCAAAATAACCCCAGTGGCTCTTTGCATACCTCCCATGACAGAGAGCTCCCCACTCACGTTGCTGGACAGCTCTGGCTCTCTGAGAGTCTCCCTGACATTGAGGTGGATCTAGTCTCCCTGCAGCACCCTGCGTGGACTTCCTGCTGGCTCTGGGGCTGCCCACTCTGCCCCCAGGTGGCATATGGTGCACACACGTAGCAGCCACCCCAGCTCCGGGCTTTCTTGCCAGGCCCCATGCTCTGGGCTCTCGCACGCTTTCTCCTTGGTGTTGCTTTAACCCTCTCTCAGCCCTCCACACCTCCTCTGGGCTCGCCCACCACCTCGTCACTACTCTGCCTCCCTTGCATTGGGGCAAGTGTCCCCGGGAGGGTGCCAGCCATCCTAGGAGTCCAGCACACCCTCTCAACTCCTACTTTAAAGCCATATGGCCTGGCTGGTGGGAATGTAAAATGGGGAAAACAGCATGGCGGTCCCTCAAAAAAAAAAAAAAAATCAAATTAGAACTGCTCTATGATCCATCGATTCCGCCTGTCAGAATACCCCCCAAAAGAACTGAAAGCAGGGACTCGAACACCCGTATTCCAATGTTCATTGCAGCATTACCCACAAGAGCCCCAAAATAAGTGGTCTTACTTTATTATATTACTCACTGAGCAACTCTAAGATGTGCTAGCACCTTCGATGTCTCCCTATTGCCGTAATAGAGGCAACAATTCAGCCATCAACCGTGGAATGGATAAGCGAAATGTGATATGTCTAGGCAACGAGATGTTATTCAGCCCTAAAAAGGAACACGATTCCAACACATGCTATCATGTGATGAACCCTGAAAACACTAAGTGGAATTAAGTCGGACACAAAAAGACAGATGGTGTGTGGTTCCACTTCCATGAGGTCCCTAGCACAGGCAAATGTATAGACACCTAAAGTAGAATGGTGGTTACCACGTGCTGGGGGGAGAAGGAAGTGAGTTATTGTTTAGCGGGTGCAGCGTTTCCGTCTGGGAAGATTAAAACGTTCTGGAGATGCATGGTGGGGATGGTCGCACGACAGTGCGAATGTGCTTAATGCTACAGCATTGGGTCCTTAAAAATGGTTAAGATAGCGAATTTTGGGTTATGCATATCTTACCACCATAGAAAAAAGTTTTTAAAAAAGACCACACATATCTACCCCCCATTTCCTGCCGAAGGGTAATCAAGTACCAGACATTTATAAAATACTCCGTGCAGGGACCGTCTGACACGCTCTGGGCCATTGGGATTAGCCACAGAGACTGTCCTTTTTCCTAACAACACGAACAGCCAGGCGCTAGGCTAAGCAATTAACATGGATTGCTTTATTTAATCCACACAGCCTTCTCAAGTAACTATCGTTGTACCGATTTGACAAATGGAACTGACACTCTAAGAGGCTAAGCAGCTTGCTTAAGATTACACAGGGACAGATTCCAGATTCAAATGTGAATGCTGGATTCCAGAGACTAGGTTCCCAATCACACTTGACTACTGCTTGAAGAAACTTAAGAAATGTTAAGAGCAAGAAAACACACATACACACCCCTTAAGATTGTGTGCCGGGCGACATGTGTGCTAAGATGTGTGGCTGAAGGGAGCAGCCATTAATTCCGCGAATACGCTTACTGGTCTATTCTTGATCGATATTAGTTGAAGGAATAAGTGTTGAGTGACCATCAGCTTGTCCTGAAGAAGTCAGGAGGAAAAGGTGGAGTTTCAGCTGGGCTCTGCAGTGTGGGAAGAAGGGAGGGAAGAGGACCTCCACCTCCGCTGTGCTCAGGAGCCCGTGCGGACCTCCAGGCTGTGCACCTGTGCCCTTCAGTCGTCCTTCACCCTCCGGCTTCCTTGTTGATGGTACCCGTACCATCATGGACTGGGCTCCTTGGCTCCCTGGCTACTGCTCCCCTAGCTGGGCACTCCTGATGGGCAGGGCCCCAGTCGAACCCTGTCTGTGCCCAATTCCCAGCCAAGAGCTGGCCCAGAGGCAGTGCTCTGGGGTTTCTCGCTGGACAGATGCACAAAGGAAGAGTGCTGGAGAAACCCTCCAGGAGACTTCAACCTTGAGGAGCTCTCATTCAATTCTCTTTATTTCCCTATAATTAGAACCAATTCCCCGTTAGCTCAGTTTCCACTCCCGAAGGTGGAAGGAATTCAGGAAACTTCTACCGAGATGCCGAGCCCCGTTCTCAGTCTGACTGTCTAGACGTATGACCCGCAGGCTGCCCTTGGCATGGTCTTGCAGAACCGGCAGGGGGCCGCGGCAGCAGCTGGTGCGTGTTACCTCTGGGGCTGGCAGGGCCTTCCGTTCCTCCACTCTCAGGAGTCCCTGCCCCGGAGCAGCAGCCCCGACTGACTGGTAGGTGCCCGTGCAAGTGATGGTGGGGCTGCAGCCGCCAACCGCGGCCCGGGGGCTGGGGAGGCGGGTGCACAATTCAGGTTGAAGACAAAGCAACCGGGGTTCCCTTGGAGGTGTGTGTCAGGCCCTACTGGGGCAGAAGGGAGGCAGCTGCGGTGGGCCTGTGCTTGGGGCCGCCTCCCTGCCACCCTCAGAGCTTGCCTGTCTGACCTCTGGCCTGGGGCCCGCATCCCGCTCTGGTGACACCATCCTGTATCCAGACTTAGCTTCTCTCGCCTCCAAAAGAAAAACCCGACGTGGAGGAACGAGTACAGGACACACCTGGGTTCAAACCTCGATTCGTCCCACTGGCTGTGTGACGGCACAACAGTTCCTTCATCCCCCGGAGTCTCAGCCCTCCCCTTTGTAAATGGGAGATAATAAAACCTACTTCTAGGGCACCTGGGTGGCTCAGTGGGTTAAAGCCTCTGCCTTCGGCTCCGGTCATGATCTCGGGGTCCTGGGATCGAGCCCCGCATCGGGCTCTCTGCTCAGCAGGGAGCCTGCTTCCCCCCTCTCTGTCTGCCTGCCTCTCTGCCTACTTGTGGTCTCTCTGTCTCTGTGTCAAATAAATAAATAAAATATTTTTTAAAAAATCTACTTCTAGGGAGGATTAAATGAGATCATATTATAAAGTGCTTCGAACCCTGGCTGGCCTGTAGTCAGTTTTATGTACGTGTTTGTTAAATGAATACACAGTTATCTCAGCATCCCAAGCAGCAGCCTTGGAACTTGGGAGATAGTTCAAAAACAAAACAAAACAGAAGGTTGTAAGACAAATGGAGAAATGAGACCTAGGTCTGCGTCATCCTACCACTGAGAACAGACGGCCTGACTTTGGGTAAGTGTCATGCCTTCTGGGGGCCTCGGTTTTCCATCTGTACAATGGGCTGCAGGGTACATTCTCCTGAGGGTCTCCCATGGCTCGAATATGCTGGGGACACAAGAGCTCACGATACCAGACCCCACCGTCCATCCTGTTGGCCCCAGCTTTGGCCCCCTTCATCCCCAGCTACTCCTGATCCCTGGAGGATCCGGGACTTCTGTACTGCACAACTCAGGCCTCTTGGAAATGCCTGGGCAGGGGACTGTCAACGTGGATTAGTTCTGGGAAACACGACAGCCAGCAGAGTGTCCCCAGAGAAGGCGCTTATCCTGCCCAGCCACCGAGGGGGTGGGCCAAACATTCCAATCGGCCAAGTGGCCTCGGGGGAGAATTTAGAGAAAAGGGCAGTGGGAAGCTGGTGCTGGAGGTCTCTTAATCCCCGGGAATTTAGAGCCACCGCAAAGTGGACTCCTAAATGAGGAGGGATTTGCTTCCCCTCCCAGCTTCACCAGACTGCTTCTGCAGAGAGAGAGGTTTTAAATAGCAAAGGTGACTTGGCTCGATTTGGCCAAGCTTACAGTTGGACACATTCCTTCTTTGGTTCCCAGGAAATAGCCTGTTGGGGAGGGAGATGGAGGTGAACTAGGAGAAAGGGGATGGTGGTCTTTTCAGGTGTCTCCGATAGGGGACAGAAGAGGTGCCCAAAAAATATGGAGGGGGGCCCTCTGGACCATTGTGCGGCGTTTTATGGCTTAGGGGCCCCAGAGTTGTCTTGTGTGATTCTCCTACATGGGAGAAACTGAGTCTCATAGAAGAACAAAAGACCTGCTCAAGGCCACGCTTGAGCAAAGTAAGTCCATGGCAGAGCCAGGGCTAAGGCCTGGGTCTCCTGACCCTAAAGTTGGCTGACCCTTACTCCTCAGACACAGTTTCTGCACCAGTTACAACTGGCATAAACCTGTTTTATTCAGTGCACGGCCCCTGCGACTTTGCCGTGTGCAGGTCCTCCGCTAGGCATGGGGAAGGGCGGGGTTGGGATGGAGCAGAGATGACCCAGGTGCCACCCTTGTCCTCCATCAACCAAGGCAGCCTGAGAATACGCGCTTTAGGGAGGAGGAACCGAGGCAGAGGTACACATCTGGCCAGAGCGGGGACGGGGCTGGGGGCTGGGAGCTCAAAGCTGCTCCTGTTCTCTGTTTTCTCATTTTCGCTAGTCTTATCTCCCATGCTAGCCAGAAGAGAGGGATTAAGGCTCCCTCATTAGCCAGGGCGTGCCATCAGGCCGGCTCTCTGAGGCAGTGGCTTCTCCCCCAAGGCCAGCAGGACCTCCCATCGTGTTTCCTTCCAATGGTCTTCGGGTTGGTCCCAGGCTGGCTGCTGCCTGACTCAAATGAATCATCTCTCACCTGCTTTTCCCGGGGGACCTGGGCTCCTGGGCACATGCTTCCTGCTTCCTGCTGTTAGAGCGGCCTTTCTGCAGCAAAACGTCTTCAGGAACTGAGCTTTGTGGAAACCAGTCATTGCCCTTTTCAGGGTTGCCCTGGGACGGGTGCAGCCTGAGGGGCTCTGGCAGCCCCTGGCGTCAATTAGGAAGAGGGAAGAACACCTGGCGTACAAGTCTTTTCAGCTCCAAGGGAGGCTAACCGAGACAATCCGCTGGCCGGAGGGTCCCGTGTTCTCGAAGGCTGCTGGGGTGCGGATAGGGAAGAAGGAAGGAAGAATGGCTTCCTCCATGTCGAGGAGGGTATGAGCAGGGTCTTGAAGCCCTGTTGCTTGCTTGCATGTTGTAGGGGGTGTTTGGGTGTCAAACGAGGCACCAAATTCCAGAGCAGGAGTGAAGATTGTAAGCGCTCCAGGGCCCTGTCTCTATTTCCCTGTCTGCACCCCTTCTTCGGTGGGGAGCAATTGGAGAGCACTTGTGGTTGCAAATAAGCATGTGCGTCTGATTCATCTCAGCCTCCTTAGCCGAGAGCACAGAGCCTGGCACTCACTAGTGCAGAAGCGCTTGCCGAGCGAGTGAAGGACTCGTGAGCTTCTGAGGTCTCAGAATTGCTCCAGGATAGGGCCCGGCCTCTGCAGTGGAGGAACGATGGGGACTTGGGTGTGGAGAAAAGGCTCCCCTCTGACCTCCAGTCCCTGGGACCTCCCCCACTTCAAAGGACTTGCAGATAAGAAGGGCTTTCGGGGCTAAGTGAGATCTGGCCCTCCCCCGGCCGCCCCCTCCCCACCAAATGTGCACATGACAATCTGGCTTCCTTATCTGCCTAGGCTCAGATTTGGCACCCTGGGGCTTGAAAGGCTGAGAGAGCAACTGATGGTCCATCCAGATGTCCTTAAAGGCCTCCAGCTGTGGACTGCCGGGCATTGTTCCTTCCCAGGTGCCAGCCCCGACTTCCACCTGCAGGAAGGTGTGAGGCCCCGCTTGGATGGGAATGAAGGAGGCCATGCTGGAGATGGAAGTAGAGGAGGCGGAGGATCCCTTGAGACCTGGCCGGGAGGATCCCAGGAGAGGGACGCATGCATGAGGACACAGAAGGCAGAGGCTCTCACCTTCGGAGGGGGAGTTCCCCGTGTAAGACCAAGTCCTAAGGGACTCACTTGATGCGTGGATGATTGCATAGCTGGAAGGATGGATGGCAGGAATGGATGGTGGTCCATTCAAGCATTTGTCGAATGCTTCCTTGGACCCCGTGCAGTGACTCAGACCCAGCCTCTGTCCCCAAGGAGCTCGCAACACACAGGCTGTGATGTCATGGTGGTAATTCAGCTTGGGAGTGGGCATGAGAGATGGAGGGGGTTGTGGCTCCACGCCGAAGACAAGATTGAGCAGAATTCTTGACCTGGTTCCGGCATCACCCCTTTGGGTTCAGAGATGCTCTGAGCGTGTCATGAGGCCCCTTGAGACAAAATTCAAAATGATCAAATGTCTTGGTTGGTGTTAAATTCATGCCTTCTTAAATTGGATTTCAGTATGGATAAGATAGTGTGAGCATACAAGTTCATGAAAAGCTATGGAAAAATTTAAAAATTGAGAAAACTGTATCTTTTAATGTAGTTTTTGTGTGTGTGAATTGAAAACTTGAAGGGGAAGAGTACTCTCTATGGTCTTTCATTTAATACAACGCATGTGAGGATTGTTACACACACTACTCATGTAAGAACACTTGGCTTCAGGGAGGTTAAGTAACTCATTCAAGGTCACACAGGACAAAGCGGCAGACCTGGGATTTGGTGCCATAGCTCTGACCTGAAAGTCATTGGATCTCTCTTAAGATTTATATCAACGGAAGGATCCCTGGGTACAACTCTTGGAACTCCAGACCCCGTAGAAAGAGATGGGAAGTCTGAAGTCCGCACAAAGGCCTAGATGGAGGAGAACCAGGGGTCAGCTCAGGGGAGAAGTAGTTATTGTTCAGCATGAAGGTGGGAGGAGCAGGTGATGAGGCTAGGAAGGGAGTTGGGCCAGTCATCAGGGGCTTTGAAGAGCACACCTCGAGCTGCTCATACACCCCAGTGATCTTGCTGTACAGTTGACCCCCAGGGACTGGTTGTTGGAGATGTGTATAAACCAACAAAATCCTAAAGAAGCTCAGAATGGCAGTGGGGGGACAGCCTTCTGTCCCTTGCATGGCTCCCAGTGGCTGGGGCGTGGGGCACGGTGGGAGGCACATGACTTCTGATGTCACAAGCACCCGGGGCTTGCTGCAAGACCTGCAAATTTGCACCGAGTCCAGGCTGTGCAGCGAGGACCAAAGAGGGGTCCTATTGCCTTGGAGTGATTTTTTCGAGTCGTCCTGCCGGCTGAGATCACTCACCTGGAGGCAGCTGGCCAGGCTCCATTATAACTCAGATCAGTAGGATTTGAGTTATGTGAATTCAGGGTCTGCTGTTCCAGTGAACAGAATTTATGACGAGGACATATTAACTGCTTACTTGGTGCCGGACACTGTTCTAAGAACTTTCCATGGATCAATTCAACCTCGCAACAACCCTGTGAGATGGGTACCGCTCTGAAACCACTTCACATGTGAGCCAGCGGAGGCCGTCATGTGCACCGTGGACCGACGGCGTGTTCGCTGGATCCCTGTTCTCGCATCTCTCATGTAGAGAAGTGAGCAAGATCGAACAACTCCCACGGACACGGCCGACACACTCTTGGTGTTCGAGCAACGCTCGCGGTTGAACTTTAGTGTGACGGGAGTAATGAAGCGGCAAGGTCCATGTTTTCTGACCGCGGACTCTGGGGTCCCTCTGCCACCCTATCTCCCACCCCGAGGGTCTAGCACACAGTAGGTGAGCATTGGATGTCTGTAGAGGGTTGATACAATCTTCTACGTTCCAGGCCCCACTTTGGCTGGCTGCCTGCCGGCACCTCACCTGGGGGAGGGATGGGGTGTGGCTTTTTTGAGCTGAGATGTTCCCTCCTGAAGGCCCTGCTTTCCCGACTCCTAGTGGCCTGATTTCAAAGGAGAGAGTTTGTAGGCAGCCTGCTGGCAGGCGTGGCAGGAATCCCGGGACCAGTCTGCTTCCCTTTCTGCCCATGTCAGCCCCGGGGGCAGGGTGCAGCCCCAGCTCTCTGGGTGGCTCGGGCAAGACTGCGTGGGCCTGAGAGCCAAGTGCATGTGGCCCGCCACCGGTGGGCGTAGCTGCTGCCTATGTCTGTCTTAGAGTGAATGAATCAATCTTCATCCCCAAGTCCTCCTGCAAATGGATTATCTGGTCCTTCAGAAACAAAATCACTCAACCCCCGGACCTCGTCCCCTGCAATGGCAGGCGGGGCAGCTCTGACCGTGGTGCAGACAGGGAGTATCCCGTACTGTGCTTTTCGCAGGGACGTCTTTCCTTTAGCACCCACTCCCTGCTGAGGATTTCTGCAGAACTGGTGACAGGACCCTTAGGATAACAACCTCTAGCCTTGCGTGGGCCTCGGAGGGAGAGAAGGGGTGGGTGAAGCGAGCGCTTGAAAGGTAAGACTCTGGAGCAGAGAGGATAAAGAGAGAGGTCAAGGGCAGGCAGGGGGAGCAAGCCAGTGGGGTTTCCGTGCCTTCTGTCCCTTGCATGGCTCCCAGTGGCTGGGGCGTGGGGCGTGGTGGGAGGCGCGTGACCTCTGATGTCACAAGCACTTGGGACTTGCTGCAAGACCTGCAACTTTGCACCAAGTCCAGGCTGTGCAGGGTGGACCGAAGAGGGTCCTATTGCCTTGGGGTGATTTTTTTCGAGTCGTCCTGCCGGCTGAGATCACTCCCCTGGAGGCAGCTGGCCAGGCTCTCGGGCCCTGTCCTGAGCAAGCCTGGGGAAGGATGTGTTCTAGGCCAGTCTGGGATGGGAGCTCTTCTCAGGAAAGCCCAGCTCACCTCGACCTGTCAGACCTGCCAGACCCTCCTCCTCGCCCTTCTTGGAACCTCCCAGCTGGAGTCTGTTTGCACAGCTGGGGTGGGGGTAGAGCAAGGGTGGGGAGAGGCTGCTCTCTGGGTCTTGCAGCTCTGGCCAAATATCCGTATGCCAACTGGAAGGAGCCCAGCATGCTGAAAAGAGCCTGGCAGATCCACGAATGGGACCTAGAGTTTTGGGAGGCGCCTTTTCAGCTGCCTTGTCTCTAGCAAGTCCCGGGGCCTCTGTGAGCCTCCGTCTCCTCAACTGTGAGTGAAGAAATAATAGGCATAACAGTCTTGGGGATACCAACCTTCCCATACGCATAAGTAACCAGCCTGGTGCTGGACACATGGCGGGGGCTAAAAATCTCAGTTCCCTTCCATGTCTTCTCCTGCTGTCCCTTTTCTCTTGTTTTTCGTTCTGCAGAGCCATTCGTGGGTTATTCTGGTCTGCATTCACTGAGAGCCGTTAGCAGCGGGTGCTGTGGATGCCAGGGTGAGGGAAGTGGGCCCGGGGCCCTCCAATGACTCGAGGCCTCGGAGCAGGGATGGACCAACAAGGACAACGCCACAAAGAAAGCGGGCCCAGGGACGGCTTCTGGGGATGTATTGCTTGTACCTACTCTCGAGTCTGCTCAGCTGGCGTTCTGTAGTGGTCTGATGCCCTCCTGCTTCCTGACCAACTTAGTCGGGCAGCTTCCGTTTGTCCTGCAAGCGCTGCTTCCTTCGGAAAACCATCTGGGCCTCCCGTAAGCCATCGTACGAAGCACTTTACTGCCCAGTCCTTGGGACAATGCTGTAGGGTGGGTAACAGCCTCACCCCAGGTGCCAGATAGGGCAGTGGGACTTCGAGAAGTCCATGAACAATGGCGGGAAGTCATTGGAGTTCAACTCTGAGTCCAGGGTCCCAGCTCTTTCCACACGATGCATTTGCCTCTTCCTTGGGCCTTCCGTCTACCCTGGGCTCCCCTCATCCCCTCTCAAAGCCAGTATCACCTGGTTCTTTATATTTGTTTACTGACCATTGTTTCCACTGGTCTAGAAAAACCCTTTGGGAGCGGGACTGGATCTGATCCCCGGTCTGCGACGAGGCCCCAGCGCAGGTCTGCCATGGAAGAGGCACGAGGGAACATTCGTGTTCAGAAGCACAGAACCACAGTCTCCCTGCTCGACCCAGCAGCCTGTGCTTGGAAAGCTGCCCTTCTCAGTGGCTTCCACCTGGGCAGCCTGACCCCGCCTGGTCGGCCTAGGTCTCTCCCTTCCCCCTCTCTTCCTGGTTCCAGGTGCTCGGCTGCTCACAGGATGTGACAGGCACGATGTGTGGTGGCCTCTATGTCTGGCCAAGGAACCTAACCCAGGAGGTGAGGCTATGAGCTCCTGATTCACGCTGAGGTGAGGACGAAGGCCAGGGAAGGAGACACGCCTGACAAGACGTCACAGCTCAGAAATCCAGAGAAACCCAGAAAGCTTTGGAAAAGAGCTTAAAGAATTTAGGGTGGGGGCAAAGGCCTCAGAGAATCATTCCAAAAAGCAGGAGGCAGGTCTGGCCGGTTCCTCAGACGTGGATACATCTGTGGTAGGTGTCTGAGAGGCTGCCTCTCTTCCCCATCAGAGCCCATTTGCTTGGGTCCCAGCAGACCTCGAGGCCACGGGAGCCTGAGAAGGGGCTCACCCAGGGCAACGATGGACGGATCGTCGAGGGGGCCAACTTTGGATGGGAGCTTGGTTCTCAGGCAGACCAGACAGCAGCCGGTCCCCAGCGTGGGGGACCGGGGAGGACTAACCCTAGTGCTCACCCTTCCAGCTTCAATCCCGCTCCTTGCTCTCCCCTTGGTCACAGGCCGGCGGTGCTGGGGGCAGATCCGTCGTGGCAGGTGGAGGGTACCAGGGAGGCTCCGGCTCCCAGTTCACCAGTCCGCTCAGCTCCGGTGCTCCTGTCCGTTGGACACGACACGGCACCCGCTGTGGAGGAGAGAAGGAGGCCTCTGGGGCCAGAAGATCTGGCCTAATGTCCTGGAGCCACCACTCACCAGCTCTGTGACCTTTGGCAAGCGACCTGACTGCTCAGAGCCTCAGTGCCCTCCTCTGTAAAATGAGGATAGACCCTCCCCGTGCCTGACTCGTGGGTTGTTGAGAGGATCAAAGGGAAAGAGGGTTTTCAAGCTGCTGTTCTTGGACCTTTCAACTGTCGCTAACCACACAGCGGCCCAGTGGCAGAATCCAGCTCCAACCCAGGTCTCCTGCCTCCCAGACGCAGGCCCCTGTGTTTCCTATCCCCTCACACTGACCAAGCCCAGGTTTTAGCATGGTCTGGAGGCTGAGGGAGAGAGTTGATGACCTCGGGTTTATCAGCCCAAATGAGGACTCTGGGTCTGCCTGAGTCAGCTCCACGGCCTGGGAAGCACGTAAGAACTGAGCCATTGCTGTTTACCTGGTTCAGTGAGTGAGCAGTGAACATCGCTGATAAAACCGTGCTCCCCCGGGGAGCCTCTAAGGGATCACTACGGGCTCAGTGCAAAGGGCGTGTGATGGAGAGGAGGCAGATAAAGGCTCCAGCCCTTGAGGAATGTGCGAACTCTCCCGGGAGGCGGGACACCCATATAAGAGGTATTAGCTACAAATATAAGGCAGAGCATCCAAGATAACAGGCCTGGGTCTGTTCATAATGGCCTCTCTGGGGCCTAATGCACATTGTGAGCAGTCAATAAATACCCGTCACATGAGGGAATGAAGAGATGAATGAGTGACACAGATAATCCTTGTACGTTATCCATCTGCCTCTTGGGGCTCCCATGCTTCTGGAAGATTGGAGAAAGCTTGGTCTAACCTCGGACGGCTTGGCTGTCCCGCAGTTGTTTGTCAGGCTTCTCTGTCCCTGCTTGTGAGAGAGCAAATTCCTCCACGTCAAACTGTTAGTCCCCCACGCAAAACTTTGCTTTTTCCCTTTTCTAGAAAAATGTAATTTCCCTGGGAATTTTGCCACCTTTTGTCACTTTAGCAACAATTTGAGGGTGTCCCAGGGAAGGATTACCAGGTTTGCCTACTTTTACAAGTTGTCCCATAGAACTAAATCCCCACCATCCAAACTCCGAGCTCATGACCTGTGCCTCTCTCTGGCCTTCTGGAAAACATGGTCTAGAAGCTACCCCCCCAACCCTTTCTTGCCCCAATTCAAGGCTTTTCTTGTAGGAAGAGGGCTGCTGGTCTGCTTTCCCCTCTCCCAGAGAAGTCCATGTAAGATAACGTTTTCTGTTTTTTTCCTTCCATGTTAATTTCTCTAGGCCCCGTGAGTTCCCAGAAAAGGTCCCGGAGGGTAGTGAGTCAAGTTCAGACTATGGGTACAGAAGTCCTTTCTAACACTGAGCGCTATCTAAATTGCTCAGAGGTGCTGAGCTCCCTGTCATAGGAGGTATGCTAGCAGAGTGAGGTCACAAAGGCTCCTTGTGGGTACGGATGTGAATTCTTAGGTATTTATTCAATGTGAGGGTTGGAAAGGGTATGAAGCCAGAAAGCAGGAGACCTGGGTTTTCAGCTCCAGCTCTCTTACTGACTCTTAGCGTGGGCCTGGTCAGGTCCCCACCTGTCTCTGTGCCTCAGTTTCCCCACTTGCACAATGGGTACAGAGAACAAGGCAGGGAGCTCAGACTGAGTGCTCTTTTAGGGTCCTGATTGCTCTGAGCCACTGTGACTTTCTGGTATCTCGGGAGTGGAGGGTGATTTGTTTTTTCTGCAATTGGAACTGAGTGTCAAGTTTGTGGCAAGTTGAGAATGACTGGATCTTCTTATCTCTCTGGCTCCAGGCCCAGTTGGGGCTCTGTCTGGCCGCAGCAGAGGGGGAAGCAGCACCCCAGACCCTCCTCTGGCTTGTGGAGAAAGTGGAGCTGGCTCTCAGTTCCTGCTGTCATGGGCCAGCCAGGCAGGGCCTGGCCTTCCCAGCCTGGGAAGAGCCAAGATGGCAGAGCGCAGGCTGTGCGGCCCCTGTATGGGGGTGGGGAAGAACAGGGAGCATCTGTCTGCGTCTCTGTGCTGCCTGGTGTCAGGGAGGAAAGGTCTGCTCTGGGGATGGGATTGGGGTACGCAGCCCAGTCCTGTCTATCTTCCTCTTGATGGGCAGATTCCATGGGAGGATTTGGGAAAGGATGGCTCTCTCTGACTCTCATTGAGATTGGCCCAAATAGTCCCCAAATTTTCCTATCTAAGGTCTCCCAAGATCCCTTTACTTATTACCAAGCATATCGTGAGCAACTACCGCATACCAGGCTTTATGCTGGGCCCCGAGATGTAGGAGAGAACAAGGAAGAAATAGCCTTCGGCTCTGGCCTGGCAGTGCACCCACCGCCCGCCCTTAACAGCTTCTAGGGCCATGGCCAACTCAAGCACACGTCCATTGCCAGCAAGCCGGAGGGCCTGCAGCACAGCCTGCTGGGTGAGGTCACCAGGCACTTGGACAGAAAGATTCCACCATGCGGCCCTGAAGTTCCTTAGGCCTCCGAGGAGCACCTGAAGCAGCCCTACATTGACCTGAAAGACCGTCCACTGTGTCTGGGGCTAGAGACATACATGAACGCAGGGCCAGCTGTGGCCATGGTCTGGGAAGGGCTGTGTGTGCTCCGACAGAGGCCTGGGAAACCGATCCAGGGGGATCTAAGCTGGGCACCGTTCTCGGGGACTTATGCATTCGTTTTGGAAGAACATCATTCCTAGAGGTGATTCAAGAAAAAGTGCAGAAAAGAAATCAGCCTACAGCTTATGCCCAAAGAACCGGCGACTGCAAGTCTTGTGCTTTTGACCAGATCTATGAATACGGGGGAGCGGGGGAGGGGGG
>CM053606.1:32011366-32091261 GCA_028646535.1 Procyon lotor
AGGAAGGAAGGAAGGAAGGAAGGAAGGAAGGAAGGAAGGAAGGAAGGAAGGAGAAAAGAGAAAGAAAAAGAAGAGAGAGGGAAAGGAAGAAAAGGGGGTGTTATCTGCTGTCCAAATTCCAGCTCAGTGCCCACTGTCCCTGGAAAGCCTTCCCAGACAGACGTGCAGGGTTAGAGCCCCCGCCCCCCATCCCCTCACGGTCCCCGCTGTCAGGCCTCTGCTCACACTGAACTCAAGAGTCCCCACCCTGACCCCCTGCACGCTGTAAGCTGTCTGGGAGGGGACCGGGTAGGGACAGTGCAGCCAATGCGGGCAGAGGGACTGAGCTCCTGCTATATGCCTGAGCTCCTTAGCGTGGCATTCCAGGTCTTCTACCACAACCCCTGCTCCTCATTTGGGCTCCTCTCTTCCTCTCCCCAAATTCCCCAGTGTTGCCCGAAGAAGCTACGCTCCCTCTGGCCTCCAAGCTTTTGCATAGGCGGTGCCTCCCACAGTGGCTGTCCTTCCCCTTCACGAAGCACAGTTACCCTTCCGGTCCGGCCTCCTCCGGAGCCTGGAGCCCCCAGGACAGGACCATAGGGCGGTGAAGGCTCATTAGGGCTGCAGGGCTGACTGGTTGTTTCCAGGGCTTTCTTTGTCCCAAATGCTCCCTCAGTGATTCAGAGGTTTGCCATGAATAATAAAGGTCACTGGACCAAAGAAAAAGAAAGAAGTCTTAGGTCAATAATGTGGATATTGGTTCCCTGGGGTATGGGGAACTCCACTCTTTCCACTGCGAACATTCTCCCAGCCCCACCTCTGCTGGATGTCCTAAAGCCCACCCTCCCTTCTCCCCTCCCTCAACTCGAGGCCTTTCCCCTGCCACGGGTCCTGGAGTTAATCTGGGATCAATGGGATCTGTCTGAAGTCCCAAGTTCAGGGCTCTACACTTCGTTCATTCATTCCCTCATTCATTCCTATATTACCCCCTTGGCCTGGCCACTGGGGGCGCAAGACTGCCAGTCTCTGGAAAGACCTGTGGACTGAGGGTTGCTGGCTCTGTCGCAGAGGGGACCACAAGGGGCTAAAGAGAAGGGGACAAAGGGGCCTTTTCAGAGGCTGTGCTCTCTGCACTTACACCTGAAGGATCACGGGATGTGACAGGCAAAGGAGCAGGGAAGGGGCGCGTGTTCCAGGCACAGAGAAGAGCAAAGCAGGCCTGGAAGCAAGAGAAGGACCCGCTCCAGCCCCTGGAGTAGCTCCACGCGAACTGAGCGTGAAGTGCCTGGAAGTAAGGGCACAGAGCTTGGCTGGGACCACATCGTAAAAGACTCCGGGAGTGAGAATCACAAATGTGAACTTCCCACCGGGCAACAGGAGCCTCCGACAGGTCTCCATCTGCCCAGCTGTGAACACACGAACAATGCTTGTCTTCATTCTGCTGTGCAGAACCACATTCTCCAGCCCCCTCCCTCCTCTTGCTGAGCGACCGCTGGCCTGACCTTCTCCAGCCCACATCCCACCCCTCCCCCATGCCCCCGGGGTCTTCATCTAGAACATGAGGCATCTGGACTGGGTGACCTTGAAGTCTCTGCTGGCTCTGAGAGCTCCGAATCTAGAATATTCTATTTGATTAGTTAATGACTCGACCACATGGTGATTACTGAGCACAAATTCGGTGTCAGGCATTTTATAAGAAGATGGGGATCCCCACGGCTGCCCGGCAGGAGCTCACAATCTGCCCAGGGGGCGGGGGGGAGGCAGATGCACATGACACAAAGCAGAATGAGCTCAGAGCTGTGGGAGCCCAGCAGAGCTGTGATTCATCCTCCCTCAGGGATCCGGGGGCGGCTTCAGCGAGGAGGCAGCAGGTGATCCGGGCCTTGAAGGATGTGTCGGGAGACAAAGATAGGGCCTGCTTTGTTCAGGAAGAATGAGTCACCTGGAGAGGGCTGGAGGTGGCCAAGGCGGGCTGGAGACAGGTCGCCAGCAGACCCTGGGAACCCCGAATGCCAGGCGGAGGGTGTGCCCACCCATGCAGGGCATGGGGAGCACAGGAGAGTCCTGAGGAGGGGGTGAGATCATTCTCTCTGTCTCTGGGACACTGGACTGGACTTTGTTTCATGGGCCGAAGTCAAATTCAAGTGGTAATAACAGAAAGGGGTCGTTCTAGAGCCCCAGCTCTAGGTCGGGCTGTGACCCAGGGCACCGAAATACATGATCTTTCCTGTTTAACCCTGAATCAAGCCCCCAACATGGGAATGATCATTCAGCTTTTCAGAGGAAAAGCTCAGGAAACTGAACCTCGGAGTGGGGGACATCATGTCTGAGGTCGCAAGGTCACAAGGTGGTGGAACCAGGGCCACCGCCACACCCCCAATGTGCCCGGCTCCAGACTGTGCTCCTGCCACCAGCCACTGCTGTCCCCAGCCCCCTTGCTCAGAGCTGGGGACTTTCCACTAGACCCAGCGTCTCTCTCTGAGCAATGGCCTCTGATGTTGGTGAGGTGGAGAGGGCATTGAGTGTTGGAGGAGAGGGAAGGAAGTGCTCCCCATCTGTCCTGTCACTGGACACCCTCCAAGAATGGGCACCAGCCTCCCCACTGCCCTGGGTGGGAATAAACTCTTGAACTCTCTGCGGAGATAAAAGGTGCTATCTCCTCCCAGCCCTGAGTGTCGGCAGATGGGGCCTCTCGGGCCACCCCCCCCCCGGCGGCCTCCACCCACTGTCTGGGGAGCGTGGGAGGGGTGGGCCCCTTAGGTCCTCCTGCCCTCCCTGGAGATGCCCCATCCCTTGCTTTCTAAGCATCCACCTGCACAACCCCTGACTAGTAAAACCTAGAGCACGGGGGACCTGAGACAAGTACGGATTCAGGTCCCCGCTCGGCCACTTTCCCAAAATAGGAAGGTAAGCGAATCACCTCTTTGAGCCTCAGCTTTGTCATCTGTAGAATGGGGGTGCTAACCTCTCCTAAGGGCCAAGGGAAGTTGGCGTCTGGTACCCACAAGCCCTTCACCAGCGGACCATCATTTCAAGGTAGTGATGAAATGGGGCCAGGCTTCCCGGGCTCACCTGCCCTGCTCCAGCCTCTGTGACTGTGGGAAAGTTTACTTCCACTCGGGTCTTGGTTTCCTCTTCTATAAAATGAGGGTTGTGAGAACAGCACAGGTTAGTTCTGATGAAGCCCCTAAGTGCCTGGCACAGTGGCAGGTGCCGTGTAAGTACTGGTTGTCAATTGTTTTTTAAGACTTTATATATTTATTTGAGAGAGAGAGAGAGAGAACCAGACAGCACAAGCAGGGGGAGAGGGAGAGGGAGAAGCAGTTTCCCCGCTGAGCAGGGAGCCTGATGCAGGGCTCGATCCCAGGACCCTGGGATCATGACCTGAGCCGAAGGCAGATGCTTAACGACTGAGCCCCCCAGGTGCCCCCCAGTTATTGATTTTTAGCGTTTCTCTTGAATTCTCCCTCTGATGGCTAATCTGGGCGTCACAGCCTCCCCTTCCTAGACCCTCTCTGCTCTGGGAGGCCCCAATGTTTCTTGCTCTCTTTCTCTTCCCAGGGCAAAGCTTGAGCCCACCCACATTCCCGCTCCTGTCTCAGGAGGGGGGATGCTCAGTGGGTCCCTTCCTGGCATGTGTGGAGGGATTTGAGGCTGCCGCACACACAGCCTTCCTGGCCTAGCTCAGAACAAGTTGGTAACGCCACTCTGTCCCCCACCCACCTGCCCAGCACTGAACAGACCATCCTTTTCTTCACCCTACAGACAAAATGCCCCTGTGGTGACTCATAGACTTGGGGACCCCCCCCCAGAGTCAGGACAGAAAGGGGCCTCAGAGGGACCCCACCTGCTCCACACCCTTCTCCCTTGCTCCCCACTTGGGATGGCAGCAGATGGCACCGGACCTCCAGTATGAATCTCAGGGCAGCAAGACTAATCTGTTGGCCCCTACCTGCCAACGTCCAAGGGCAACTAGGTCTGGGTCTCCCAGGCAGGGAGCTGAGCCCCTCCGCGCTCACCGCTGGGCGGACAGCCCTGGAGCCTTTGCTATTTGAGGGATGTTTTGATAACCTCTGATGACTCCTCCCCTGCCTGCAAAGCCCCACCCGATCACCGCGTGCTGTGGGCCCCTCTTATCTCCTCTCTCTAAGCTCCCCATCCATTATGGGGCGCGAGTATTATCTGAGCCTCTATGGACGGAGATTGATTTCTACAAATAATTGGAATAGCTGGCTGGTGACCCGATGTTGCGGCCACTAGGGTGGCTGGAGCTTCAAAGCTCCCCACCAGCTCTTCCTGTCTCTCTCCGTTCTCATGGCTGTTGTCTGGTCCCGGCCACCCTAACCTTTTGCACGGATCGTGGTTGCAGCTTTCTGACGGCGCTGCCTGCCAACCTTCTTGCTCCTCCCCACTCCCACCCCACATCATCCACTCCCAGCCAGCCTCTACAGAGCAGCCAGACCACTCCGTAAAAGCCCAACGCTTCCTAGAGAGCGCCTTGACCTTGACGTGTCATGTAAGGCCATCCTGCTCAAATACCAGTGTAACCATTCAGCCGGGCCGATAATGACTCACCCTCATATTCCCGCAGCGGAGTCAGAGGAGGCCTTCCCCGGAGCGGCTCCCTCTGGGTGTGCTCATTCATTCAATCATTCATTCATTCGCCCATGGTCGGGCACCTCCCGTGTCCAGGCCTCCCAGGGCACACTAAGGGGGCAGACAGGAATAAGGCACAGACCTTGTCCTTAGGGAACCCGTGCTGGTGGGAGGGGCAGATTCATGAACAGGTCGTCTGTAATGGAATGAGATAGGTGGTCTGGAGAAACCGAGGGTTGGATGGGGTGGGGAAGTCTCAGAGGGTCCTAACCTACCCTGGGATTAATAGGGAAGGCTTCCTGGAGGAGGGGGCAGAGTGGGGTCCGGGAGGATGAGAAAACTGGCCAGGTAAGCAAAACTGATAGTATTAAACAATATTGACCTCTGGAACCAGACCAGTTCAAGTGAGAGTTTTTCCCTAATTGGCAAGACCTACACTGCCCTCTCTCCAAATCCCTCGGCACATAGCCGGTGTGGCACCCAGGGCCCCACACTTAGAAGAACCCCAAACTTGGTTTAGTTCTCTGCTGGTGCTGGTTTGAAATTACTTATAATTTCAATGATTTACATTTTTTTAAAGATTTTATTTATTTGTCAGAGAGCACGCACGTGCACGAGCAGAGGGACCGGCAGAAGCAGAGGGAGAAGCAGACTCCCTCCCGCCCTGAACCCGGGATCATGACCCGAGCTGAAGCCAGAAGCTTAACTGACTGAGCCACCCAGGCACCCTGATAATTTTCATTTTTCACTAGGTCCCTCCAAATTATGTAGCTGGTCCCTTCTCCCTCAGCTCTTGTCACTTTCAACCTTGTGTTATAGTTGTACTCCCCAGATGCCTTGTCTTTTCCCTGGGGAGCACGCGCAATTCTGGGTGGGTCTGACTCTGGTCAGAGTTCAGCACAGAGGCGGGCACCCAAGAAGCCTCACTCGGCGAGGATTTCGGTGAATGAGACCCCACTGGGGCACTGCCGGCTCATCCAAGCCTGGGCATCTCCCCCGGGGAGAGGCGTGTTCCAGCATGCACGTGGTCCAGCAATTTGGAGACAGGAGAGATGTCTGTGTCTGGAGGTGGCAGGAAGTGCTCCCCAGGAGACCCTCCACTGCTTCTCCTGCCCAGTGGCCCTTCTCAGCTGAGAGTCCTTCCCAGTGTCTAATTGCAATTGTTCTTGCCCGAGCTGATGCTCTCCTCCCTGCTCAGGGCCTCTGCCCAGGCCTCTGGGCATAACAGAGAGAAGCTGGGAGGTAGGATGACAGCACCTTAATTTCCCTGCTAATTACAAGTGCTGGGAAGAGGGGTGCTAAATGCCAGATAATTATCCAGGAGGAGACACGCGCCAGACTCCTGGCTGCTCCCAGCCCCAGGAATTTGACTTTAATGGTTTTCTTTTCTTCCTTAAAACGAAAAACAAAACAAAACAAAACATAAAAAGAGTTAAGGCCTGGCCTGCTCTCTCCTTAGCCTTAGGAGGTAAAGAAAGCAGTCCCTTTCTTAAAGCCCTCCCCTTACCAGGAGCCAAGACCCAGACCATCACACTGGGTCTGGGGAGAAGGTCCGAGGACTGCATCAGCAACCGTGTTCCTACTTGAGTTAGGCTGAGGTTATGGAATGGGGTGGGCGGGAGGAGGAGCCCCAGCCCTCTCCTCCCTGCTCCTCACCAGCAGACACACATACAGGTACGCGCACACGCACGTGCACACCCGCCCACAGGCGCACACCGTCACCACCACACCACCAACACCAACACCACAGCCCCACTTTTGAGAAGGGGCAACCTAAAGCCACTGTCTTGCTCAGGGTTGCATGAGGAGGCAGGGAAACGGGGAGGCGTCCCCTGTGGTCCCCTCCGTGGGCTCCGCCACTCATCCTGCGGGCAGCGTCACCCAGCTGCTTGGACTGACTCCTCCTGGGCCCCGCTGCCTGCCAGCTTGAGGCGGAGCTTGAAAGACGCCCAACAGGAAGCTATTATGTTGATGAGCATTCTTGTGGTCCTGGACTGATACAGGGACGCTCTGTTTTGTAAAGCTGTTGTAATTTCCATAATAACATTTTCCTCTTCTTAAATAAACTTGGACCCCAGCCCGAAGAATGTGGCTGGCGTTGCCTGGGGAATTCAAGACCTGAGATCATGGAGGGAACACTCCCTGGAAAGGTGGGGAGGGGAAAGGAGAGCCACAGCTCCCCCAACCCCCAAGGCGGGGACTCAGATGGGCCACTGGAGTCTGGCCGAGCAGGAATCTCAGAACGTCCCATAACTCAGCTCGGGCTGGCCCGGGCACTTCTATCCTCCTGGGTATGTTCCTTTTACAACGGAGAGAGGCAGCCTGGGACAGTGGCTAAGAATAAGGTCTCTCAGTTTCAATTGTAGGACCGCTATCCTATGTGCTTGAGGCTGGGAAGCTCCCTTAACCTCTTGTGCCTCAGTTTCCTGGTCTCAACTATAGGATAATAATAACACAGAATTTACAGGAACACTGGGAGGCTTAAATAAGATCCTATACCTAAAGTGCCTAAGCCCAAAGCATGTGCTTAACACACCCTTAAGAGAAATTCACACAAATGGCTGTCTCATAGGTAATTTTACAAATCTGAGTTTCTCAGGTTCTGGAGTCAGGGAGTAATAACATCTTAGCATATTCAATTGACTGGGGAGAAAAGCCTTGAGGTAGTACTGGAATCCTGCACTAATTAGCAATGTGGAGTCTGATTCACAGCATTCCCAGCTATGAAATAAGATAATACTCACATCTTAAGGTCTTAAAGGGCAGCCTGACACTGGCTGTCTAGCCTTTGCTCCCATATCCCCATGAGTGTGAGTCTACAAGCTCTGAAGTCTGGCTTTTGGGAAGTTGTGTGTTGTGTTTAGTTTTTTTATTTTAAGATTTTATTTATTTAGTTGAGAGAGAAAGCAAGTGAGCAAGAGAAAGAGAGAGCATGAGCGGTGGGGAGGGGCAGGGGGATAGGGAGAAGCAGACTCCCCACTGAGCAGGGAGCCCAATGCGAGACTTGATCCCAGGACCCTTGGATCAGGACCTGAGCCGAAGGCCTGTGCCTAACCCACTGAGGGTCCAGGTGCCCAGGGAAGTTAAAGCTGAATACAGATCTGCTTCTTGCCAGCTCCCAGGTGGTTCTAGTTCTCTCGGGGTCCCCAGAGTGTATCTGCTCCCTCCTCCCATGAGAGCCCTGGGAGCTTGGACGATGTGGGGCCATCTGGGTCTACCCCGAGCCTGCTCTTCCTGGGGGCTGCTTTCTTTCAGACCGAGGCTTTCCATCGTGGCACGGATACGCTGCCTTGGTCTGAGCAACAAATGTCCCAGGGGGAACCCCAAGTGCCTCTGACCATGGCAGGGTCCAGTAGGACTTCTGCCACCCTTGATTATCCTTCAACTTGGTCCAACACCATGTTCTCTTTGGTTGGCGAGCTTCTCTGAGGCTCATCTCCTGGAGCCCATTTTCATGAATGATTACAGGAGGTGAGGGTGTGTGCGTGTGCCTTTCTGTGTGCAGACGTGCAGAGGCCAGGAAGGGGAGACCAGCCCCGCCCTGTCCATGACCAGCATCACTGAAGTGACCACTAAGACTGGAAAGTCCCTGACTCACATGCCTTCCACCTGCAGAATAGCGCCAATTCCCATGACTGTGTCCTAGTTTTCCCACTCCCATTTCTTTTTAGAGGAAGCAGTCAGCTGGCGGAGGGCCCGCCTGTGAGCTTTTGATGCTAGTGTGACTGAGCTGAAGGTATTTCTCCTGAACACACTTACTGGCGTCTTGGTGGGGGTCACGATGCACAGGACATTATGGGTATGCTGTGGACCATGGTGCCCCGCCAAGGGACAAGCTGGGGCCAAGATCCAGCTGGTGCCCTCCTTGCAAGAGACATACGCTGGCGTGCAGCTGCATCTTGCCAGAGGAAGGAGCATCTTTTTCTAAGGCACACATGGGCGTCGTAAGGCCTAGCAGCAGGCAAGGGGGTGGTAGCGTGGGTGAAGAAATCGTAAAAAATGCAGGCCCAGGAAGGTAGGAACTGGGAAGGGAGACAAGTTTTCTTTTGCCGTCAAAGGCGCAGAACTGACTCAAAGTCGACCCCTCTCCTCCGGGAGTTCCAGTTGAATTCAGGAAACATCCCAACTAATGGCGATAAGCCCGGAGCCCGGAGGAGGATGGAAACGGGGCCTCCAGGTCTGGGCGCTGGAGGACCGGGGCACAGCCGATAGGAGAGGCCTGGAAGGGAGGCCTTAGCAACGTGTGGTGTTGGGGAACCGGGAACGTGATATTGTGATTTGTAAGAAATCCATATCCGGTACTTTAGATGGCCAAAAGATATCCCTCTTGTAATTTTGGTCTTCATCCACAGCTCTCAAAACCCTTGGAATTTCCTGAATGATAAGAGCAAAGGGAGCTTCTTTTATCATAACATTTGGTCTCTTGTCCTCAGTTCTGAAATCCCTTTGGAGCCATCAAAGTGAATGGGTGTCTTGTTATTCCTAACAAGCCCCTTCCCACCACAACCGGCTTCCTGGTCCCGAGCTGACTTTTGGACCGCACTTAAGGGTGGGGGCTGGTTGCCAGGGGAACGTGCAGAGAAGAGAGGGTTGGAACTTTCAGCTCCATCCCTTGATTTTCAGGGGGAGGGGAGGGGCTGGAGATGCAATCAATTGCCAATGGCCAATGACTGATCAATCTTCCTATGAAATGAAGCCTCCCTAAAAACCCCAAAAGGATGGGTTCCCCAGAGCTTCCAGGCTGGGGAAGCAGAACTCCTCCACGTGCCACCGTGCTGTGCCCCAAACTCAATGAAGACAGAAGCTCCTCTGCTCTAGACCTCGCCCTACATATCCCTTCATTTGGCTGCCAGTTTGGATCCTTTAATATCCTCTGTAACAAACCAGGTGATCTAGTGAGTAAATGGGCTCCCTGAGTTTTGCGAGCCGCTCTAGCAAATCAGTTCAATCCAAGGACAGAGTGGTGGCAGCCTCTGATCGATGGTGGGCCGGTCAGAAGGACAGAAACAATTTGGACTTGGGATCAGCCTCTGAAATGGAGATAGTCTTGTGGGATTGAGCCCTGAAACTGTGGAATTGGATGCTGCTTCCGGGTCTATAGGGTCAGGATTGAATTGAGCTGTAGCCCGGCCCCACTCCCACCTGCCTGTGTTGCAGAATGGTTTGGGGCTGCGGGGAACTCTCCCTTAGCCTTCGCCCCTGACACACACAGGTTGGAATTGGGTGTGGGAATCATCTGAGGAGTGATTTAGCGCCCAGCACAGGGCTTAGCATGAAGAAGGCTTTGCTCCCATATTTGACGAATGAGTAAGCGGTGGGATGAAGGTGCATGGCTGATGGGGGGAGGGGGGAGACTGAAGGGAGGTGGGCGGGGCCTGAATCTGGAGGGCCCCCGCCGGCTCTCTGTGAAGATGCTCAGATGTTTCTCTCGTTGGTGATGGAAAGCTATTGAGGGGCAGGATCAGATCTGGTAGCATGACCCCTATGACAGAGGTGTGGGTGGGGCTCTGAGGGGTGAGACTGGAGCACGGTCACTGTCAGCCTCACTGTGGCAAGCCTTTAGCTAAGAGCTGAGTGGATGGGACCGGGCAGACCGTGGGGGAGGGACCTGGGAGGCTTGATGAAGGCAGCGCTGGACACAGGGCTGAGCGGCCTGTGTGACTGGAGGAGGTGCCGGAGGCAGAGACGCCCCTGCGTGCTCCCCAAGCCTGGCCCTTGTGGGTGTGGGCCTTCTTCTCCACTGGCAAGACCCTTACCTGCCCAGACCTGAGCTCGCAGGTCAGAAGCAGCATCTGGAGTCGCTCCCAGTGTGGACACGAGATAAGTTCCCTCCGGATTCCAGAGCTTGGAATCCAGGGACCACTTGAGTTGCCAGATCAGCGGCTCTGGACCGTAACACCTGCCTCCTCCCACGGGAACTTCTGGAAGCAGTCTCGGGGTTGCTGAGTCCTATGGAAGAGGAGCCGGAGGCTCAGCTGGGCAAGACTGGCAGTGGTAGAAAGCAGGGGTGGGCACTGGGACTCTGAGAAAGGCAAAGCCTGAGAGAAGAGGATGCTGTTTGGAGCCCAGCTCTGCCAAGTGACCTTGACCTGGTCACCACCCCCGTCCTGCCCAAATCTGGAGAGCTTAGGGGACAGCAGTCCACGGCAGGAGAGCAAGAAACTCTGCAGCCCCTTCACTTCCCTGATGACGACTTGAAGTGCGGGGCTTTCCGGACTGCTTTGGAAAAAGGCAGGTGGGTGGAAGGTATGTTTGGAAAAGGAAAAGGACGGGCATCTGAAGCACATGGCGGGCTTTGGGGTGAACGTGTCCTGTGTGCGAGGAGGGGGCAGCAGGTGTGTGAAGGAGGCGGGGGCCGAGCCCAAGCGGCCATTCCTTCTTCCCCATTATTTCTTCCTTGCTGGCATCCTGCACCCTCCGTGATCATCCTCCCCAGGGTCTGTGGCCACAACTCTAACATAGCTCCCCCTTCCCCACCCCAGCTCAACTCCAGCTTCTCACTCCTTTCCAAACACCTCCCTCCCTCTCTGCCTGCACCTGTTCGCTCGTCCCACGTTCCCTCCCGCGTGTCTCTCCCATCTGCTTCGGAATGCCCGCCCGCCTCCAGCTCAAGTCCTCCCCTGGCCCGCAGCCCTAGCCCCTCAGAAGCCCCCCTTCCCTCTTTAGCTGAAGACTAGACGCATGTCCCCCTTCCTCACTTAGGAGACACTCTGTTTCACCTTGAATCTTACTATCTGTGCCCATGTGGTAGGAGCCAAGGGCCTGGTTTGAATCCCTGCTCTTGAGAGCGATGAAGATGTGGGCAACAGTCCTTAACCTCTTGAAGCCTCCCTGCCTCATTCCTGAAATAGGGACACATGCTTTTGAGACAGGCCATCCCTCTATGCCGGCGAGCCTGCGACAGCCTTAGGGTGTGCCTGTCATCCTCGGCCACTAACAAGTTGTGCCCCCTTTCACTCCCGGAAGCGTCTCGGTCTGTATGATACGGTACGTGCGTGCCCTAGGCTCCTGTGACGATCAGGAGAGGTGCTCAGCGAGACAGTCCACGAGATGTTCCTAGCAGAGCCCTGAGCCCGGGAGTGCTCCTGACACAGTCACTGCCTCTCCCCTGCCCCACGGACTGAGCTCCTTGAGGGGGCGCTCTGTCTGATTCCCAATTCAGCTACAATTCCCAGAGGAGAATGGCCAGTTATCCAAGAATTAGAGTACAATCAAGTCTAGTAAGTGCTGAAATGATGTTGAGAGTGACTCTGTCTCTCTTTCATGACTCAAAAGCTTGTCAGCAAGGTCTTTACTCACCTCCTTTTGTCCCTGAGCTGTGGCCCCTGGGGCAGGGGAGAGCCAAGTTTCCTGTGCGCCCACTGCGTGCGGAGCTTTCTGTTTCCGCCACGGAGTCCTCGTCCGCACCCGGGCGGTGGTGGGTGCTGAAGGCCTGTGGCCCTTACGGAGTGGTTCTGTTTCAGGACCCTAAGGAGCAGGGCCGGGAGTGCTGGGGGAGGAGATGGCGAGGCCCGGGAAGGAATCCAAGCCATAAAATGCAGCCGGTGACATGGGCGCAGTCGAATCCAGACTTCGGAAAGATCACGTTGGCCTGGGTGTTGGGGGGGTGGGCTGGAGGGGCATGAGGTCAGCCTGGAGAGGCGAGGATTGCAGGGCTCACCCAGGGGCGGAGCGGGTGGGCGGTGAGGAGGGGCATGGCCAGTGAACTCCCACTGAAAGATGTAGGGTGTTGGTCCTCATGGGGCCTAGCACAATACCTGGCACACATTCATTATTCCTGTGGGTTAATAATAGCATCGTTCATTATGCAAATCGTAGTAAGACTAATGCTGGCATCCATGTGCTGAGAGCCCTGGTGTGTGATGTTAAGCACTTTATCCACATTTTTTCCCTTTAATCCTCAGATCCTATCAGGTAGGTGCTCAGACCAGCCGCATCTTACAAAGGAGGAAACAGAGGCCCCAAGAATTTAACTGAAAAGTGACAAATCCAGGATTTGGAAGCACAGCTGTCCAACTCCAGAGACTTTGCGGTCATTGAGCCTCCACACCCATTGCCTTGGAGGAAACCCTCCACCATCCTGGGCACGGAGGAGAGAGCCAGCCGGAGAAGCCCACGTCGGCTGGCCGAGGAGGGGCGCAGGCGGACGGCGCACCGAGTGAGGAGAGCTCCCTGGGAGCTGTTGGCACAGCCTCTGGCCCCCGCAGCTGGCTCCCACGGGATGCGAGCCACAGCTGACCTGGGAGGCCGAGGGCTTTGGTTCTAGGGTTGGGTTCCCTGGTGCTTCGAGGATCATCTCTCTTCCTTCCAACCCTGTGCAACGTCGCCCTCCAGCTGCCTCCAGAGACCACCATCTCTCTTCTAATTGGTGGAAAATTGGTTGCTAACTGTCAGGAAATCGCCGATTTTCCATCCATTACTGGAGGGACGGGGCCGTGTAGCTGTGGGGGCCTCTGGGTGGGAAGCAGATGCTGATTAGGCCTTGCAGTTAACCATTAGGTTCAGGACCTCCTCAGGCAGTCCTCCCAGACTGCTTATTAACTCCCTGAGAAGACCCACTGGGTAGGAGATACTGGTTAAGTGGAGCGCCCGAGCCACAAAAGCGTTACTATTCATTAGGCTTTGGTTGTGGGGAGGGAGGAGACCAGGAGAAAAAAAATGGTGGCCTCGATCCAGGAATGTTAAACAGCCCCATAAGTTGGCAAAGAACTTTATAATTGCTGCTATTAAAATATATGTATTTATATAGGTGATTTGTTGAAGGAAAGAATTTCGGCATTCAGGGGCAATCCCTTCTATGATCTCACCCAGGATTAAGTTGTTAGGGACTAGATATTAATTAAGGCTAAGGGCCCCAATCCCTTCCTAATTAGCTCATGGAGTATAATTTGCCTGCAAATGCTACTGTTACAATCACCTTAAATTTGCCTGGAGCTTTCCTCCAGCTGGATTGGGTGAGCTTTACCCCATTATGGGAGCAGAGAGGAGAGGAGGGGCAGGAGGCCCGGGTCCCTCAGGAAGGGGCTTCTTTCTGCAGTTTCCTCACCTGCCGCAAAGGGGTATCAAGGGAAGGAGGGAGCATGTGTCTGAAAAGCCCTTCTCAGCTGCAACGTTCTAAGACCCACAGTTAGCAGAGTCAATGCTGGCCCAAGCCTGGGAATATATTGATGCCCAGACTCTTCTGGGTTCTTCACAAACTGAGAAATCCAAAGGCCTTCCCTTAAGGGGAGTCAGGGAGTTCATTTTCCTGTGGGTCCCAGACTTTCATTGTCACCAGGGCTTTTTCCCCCTGAAGATCAGGAAATAAGGGCATCCGTCAGGCTTGGTGACAGGCCGATGACCTGTCAACAGTTCTCACCCAGGTGGACCCCTTTGTCCCCAGACCAGATCATCTCCATTCCCATGTCCGTGCTCTCCCTGCTCTAGAAATTCTCCCCTTTTGCTCACTGCCTTCTCTACCAGGCAAATTCCTATCCATCCCTTAGCACCTAATTCAAGGACCCTTGCTTATTAAGCCCATCCTGATTGTCCCAGCAAGGCTAGCTAGGCCCTCCCCTAGACTTTTGCTGTTCTGGAATCCTCTAGTCAAGCCTTTAGCTAACCTGCATTTCGAGATGATGGTTTATGCCTCGGCCTCACTATCAGACCACATGCTTCTTGAGGGTAGGACCATAGCATGTCTGATTCGGCTTGGAATCTGCAGAGCTCATCCCAAAATAGGTATCAGGGTTGGTTGGGCTTGCTTTAGGTTTTTGGGTTGTGCATTGTCTTTGAGAAAGGATTCCCAGAATTTTCCTCCGGTGTGCATAGGAAAATGGGCTTTGAGGGCAGCTGGCACCCTGGTCCTTGGCTGGTCTCTGGGCTGGGAGGTCTGGATCCTGTTTGCTCGGCCCTAGCAAGGTACTTAAGGGGATCCTGCTCAGGACTTCTGGGCTTGAGGAGGATGGTCGAGAAGTCAAGGCCTAGATCTTCCTCTGCTTCCTCCCGAGATTCCTGACAGACCTGAGCGCACAGATGGGGTTCAGGGGAGGAACTCAGGCCGTGTTGCACTGAATTCCATCGGCTGCCAAGGGACCCCACAAAAGAGACTGAGACGGGCCATTCAAATCCAGGCCCCCCACCGGCAGAGGAGTCTGCCTGCAGCTCCCTGGGCTGGGGGCTGGGGATAAAGAGCGAGAGAGGTGCTGTCGAATGGAAATATAAACAGATTCAAGGAGTGCTTATGGAAATTCCTGGATGACAGATCCCTAGCAGGTAACGGGTCATTAATAACCATGAAAGATGATGAGGAGGGTGATAATAATAATTAATAATAATACCTCCAAGAGGGCTTTTATACTTTTAAAAGCTTTTTTTTTCCCTTGCCACTATCTCATTGGATCCTTGCCATCCACTTGGGGGAGGGTGCAGAGGCCCTGGAAGGTGAGGGGACTGGCCTGAGGCCACACAGCTCGTTGAGAGCAGAGATGGCACCAGATCCGAGGGGCCATCGGGACTCTCTTTCCAGCACTTCTCAGAGGGTTGGGTACCCTCTGAAGCGGCCCCATTGTCATGCCGCTTCTGTAAGCTGCTCGCTCCAAGATGTCCTCACCTGCCTGTCCACCATCAGCCACATGACGCCCAACGCCGGTCTTCCAGTCCCTTTGGTCTGTGCAAGGGGGTGGGGCTGAATATTCTGGGCAGTCGACCTCTGGGATCCGCCATCTCCCCTCTGTAAAGCGGGGGTGGTAGGAGTGGCTACTTGAGGAGTAAACGGCAGCGCCCTGCCCGGCACGTAATGAGCCCTGGACACGCAGGAGTTTGGGGCAATTCCCCGGGGAGAGCAGCCCCTGAGCTGAGCCACTCCAGGCTGATGCGGAACAGGTGGAGGGGGCAGTTTGTGGCCCTCCGGCTGGCCGGTCACTGTCCCCCCACCCAGGGTTTTGTGGATCCTCGTGGACTTCTGGGGAACCTTCCTCCCGTTTCATGCCCTCTGCAACAGTGCCCTAGAAAGTTATGGGTGATCCATGGTGTCCACTGATCTAAGTGGATCTGAAGGGGCCATTTTCCAAGTTAAGTGAGGTTTCAGAAAATCTGAGAATTCACCAGAGGTGCTCACTTCTTCAGTGTGCAAGGATGTTTGTTCTGAAGCTCCTTGCTCCTGTTTTGTCCTTGTTTTGCACTGCCCTGAACTTCGAGCACTTGTTCTCTAGTGAAAGCACAGTCCCCCTTGGGGAGTGAAGGGGACCAGTGCTGCCATCTACAGACAGAAAAGTGCTCAGTTTCGTTTTAAGGAGAGCTTGGTGAAGGAGCAGAGGAGAGAAACAGCTGCCCATCCCAACCACCTTCCTCATCTTATTGCCCTCCTATTTTAGAACCTGTCATCATTTACCACGGTAGTTTTCAGATGTCCCACCTTCATAGAAATTTCTGGTTTCACAGCAGGATGCGTATGGTGCCATTTCCTTTTGCGATCGTTGCTGGAGGCCCATCCCCATCACTGTGCTTTGTAGAGAGTATAAAATGGTTAGGTATCTGCTCTCTGACTGCTCATTATATATTGTAGAATTGCTTTGGTATTAGGTCAAGATTTGTGAAGGGCCTGTGATGTCTTGGTTAAGCAGATCCTATAGAGATGGGATGACCCAAAGGAAAATACCAGAAATCAGCCAAATGGGGAATTTCTGTTCTTGTAGAGCAGTGGGCTTAGAGGAACTTCCTCCAGATACAACTTGGGCCGGTGCCCAGAGAGCGCAGGGGGCATGTTCCGGATCAGAGATGCAATCTGGCTAGTGTGGGAGCTAGGAAGAGAGGCGGAAGTCCCCGCACCCTGGGTCTTGGTGGAGTTGTGATTTAGTGTCAGCTCTCCATGGCCACAGATATTGTGAACAGTAAGTGAACTTTGCACTGGACAACCTGGGGGTACAGAGCAAACACAGACTGGGAAAAAGCAAGCATGTATAAACGATTCTTAAGGCAACATATGCTAGAGCATCACAAGAAAACCTACAGAACTGTCTTTGTGTATCAAAGGAGGAAATGGGAGCTTAGAATGGGGTAGTGCCGTGCCCGAGGTCCCCCAGCAAGCGGAGGGCAGAACTAGATTAGAACCCAGGCCTCCCAGCTCCTCGCCACAGGCTCACTTGGAAGGCTTTCATGGGAGGTGACCTCCTATAACAGGACCTCGCTTTCCACCCCAAGCTCCCTTTCCCTCGGGGCTACGGAGATGAAGCTTAATCTTTAATGAACTGGCTTTCAGTTTAACTTCCCTTTTGGCAATGATTAATACCCGGTGACCTAGTCTGGCCTCAGGTGGTCCTGACCAGGGCTGACCCAGGAGAGTGCTGGTGGCCTCCGGGTCCAGATATGGGTTGCTGTGCAGCTGGATGAGGTTTGAGGGGTGCTGGGATGGCTTCCTACCTAGAAGAACCTCTTCTGTCCTGTGCCTGGACTTCTGTCATTAGGTGTCACCCCTCGGAAACAGGCTGGCACAAATGCCCACCCCCCCTCGCGGGGTTAGGTGGCTAGGAAAACAAACCATGTTTAGGATACTTGCTGGACTGTTGATTTGACAGTTCTGATTCCCAGCAGCTCAGAGGGATTACAGGATTCACGATGTTTAGTCAAAGCAAGTGGGATGTCGCCGGATCCCCAGCGAAACTAGACTGTAAGCTTCTTAGCGGCAAGGATGGGGTCTGGAGAGCAGAGACACATGGGGAGAGGGCTCTGAGATTTGGAGCTGGAAGGACCTCAATGCAAAGTCTAGCTCCCATAGTCACTAGTTGCGAGAGCTTGGGTAGGCCCGTGGGCCTCCGTTTCTTTGTCTAACGAGTAGAGAGAGAAACTCCTCCCTCTAAGCTCCTTAGAGGATGACAGAGGGAGTGCGTGGAAAGTATCGGATCCGGAGGAAGTACACACTGCGTGGTATTTCTGACCCGCCTTCACTGTCCCTCTGCAGGAAGGGAGGAGGAGTCCAGGCTTATCCGCGCAGGAGGACTTCTCTTCTGTGCTCTGGGATGCTTACAAGGGCTGGTTCTCTCCCTCCGAGACTGCAGAGTTAGCCAGACATCAGGGCTGGAACCATCAGCCACCGGAACCACCAGGCGGGGCTGGGGTCACCTGCCTCCTCTCTGGGGTCTGCCTGCCTCTTCTGATGACAGTAAATTTTGTGAGCTGAGAAAGTGCCTCAGTGCCAGTCCATCAGAGCCTCTCACCTCTGTTTTCTATCTTAGCGCCCATTGGCACCCATGCGGGGGTCACTGCCCACCAGGTGCTCTCTAATGTTGGCGTCCCTGGCCGAGTGTGGGGGCTCCATACATCAGTCACCTGCCCAGCCTCTAGGGCCTGCTCCCCCACTCATCGTGAGAATTCTCATCGTGACCAGATGACACTGCTAAATGGAACAGGGTCCTTCCCTCCCTCTCTGCTCCCTGCATGTGGAGCTGCCCTAGATTGCCTGAAGACTCCCTCCTCTTTCCTGTCTTGGAGTCTTCTCCCTGGGGTATCCCTCAGCTCCGCTATTGCTTCTCTGATCCTTTGACCACAGGCCCCTCTGCCTGTGGCTTCCCCGAACCAGCTTTCATGCTCTGCCGGGGGTCCAGTTGCCCTCCTGTCTCCGACAGACAGAGACAGAACTCCTCTGAATGGAGCTTCCCAAGTCCCGGCCCGGGGCCCAGTGCCCAACGCCATTGTCCTGGCATCCTTGAGATGCAGTCTGCGTGAACGGAGGAAAGGGGCTCCTGTGACCTCACCAGGAAGGATGGATCTCGAGGCCTGGGCTGGGGGGCAGGCAGCCTGAAGCAGGGAACCATGGAGCCCCCAGCGGAAGCCATGGCTTCTTCTCTGTTTTGGTTTTGCTTTTGTGGGCTTTTCATTTCAGAAGTTAATCTAGTTAACGCCAACAATGTCATTTCGGCAAGCCAGCAATTTCCTTTTGCCCTTTATTTAATGAACCCCCGCCCCCACCCCAATTTCTATAATAAAGGCATGCAGGTGGGTAATTACAGAGGTGTGAAATAGGAGTGCTGGGCCAGGGCCAGCTGAGCATTCTGGAGCATCTGCTGGGAAGGGTTCTGGGGGCTACCCAGCCCCACTTTTCAGGTCTAGGTAGGGAAATTGAAGCTTAAGAGAAGGCAAGGAACTTCTGTGAAGCTCCATAGCAGTAGAAGGTAGGGCCAGAACAGGAATCCAAGTCCTTAACCCCCAGCTGGGGTCCTTTTCACTACTCAGTGCCAATCCTTCCCCTTAATTCTATAGAGCATGCCATAGGGGTTCCCACCTGTTGTCAATCCATCTGTTGTCCCAATTATCCACCTGCCCATCCATCCATCCATCCATCCATCCATCCATCCATCCATCCATCCTCTATGTATTCTATAGATACTTGCCTACTAGGTGCAAGAAATTGTGAATACAGCAGAGAACAAGATGGTCACAACTCTGTGCTCATGGATGTCATCTCAGATTACAGTCTCACACTCAGCCTGATGGAGGCAAACGTGGGAGCAGATATTTCAATGTAGGATGACAAGTGCTGTGTTTGTTGTAAGCCTTGGGCGCCTACTTCTCCATGTGGGACTACAGAGAACTTCTCAGACGAGGGAACAGGGCAGGAAAGAGTGCAAAAGGTGATATGCTAGGACATGTAAGTTTTTTAAAGAATCTGGAGGGATATTTATCCAAATGTTAACAGTGTTCATCTCTGGGGAATGGGCTTTTCAGGGTAGTGGGTCGGCAGGGTAGGGGACATATTTTTACTTCCTACTTTCCATCTTTGGTGTTATTTCAATTACAGCAAGTATAGATCAGCATTTTAATAAGAAGAAGATATTTCTATTCCAAATATATGTGTTTTTGGAAAAATAATAGAGGGTGCTTAAGGAACATCAGGAGGTGGTCATTGTGACAAGTGCAGAGTGTGGGAGGAGCGAGGGGAAACATGAAGCCGTGGAGGCTGGCTGGAGGCAGTCTAAGAAGGCCCTAAAATGCTGGGCTAAGGAGTCTGGATTTTAACCCTAGGGGCCAGTAGAAGGAAGAGCAGAAGCCCCCTCCACAGAGCCCAGCAGTGCCTGCTACATACAGATGCTCAGTTAGCCCCGACCTGATGTGGAATGAATGGGGATGGCCAGAGAAGGCGGGATCATCTAAGGCTTGAAACGAAGGATGGGAAGGTTTGGACCTTTGCCACTGTGTGCTGGTGGCCATAGGGAAGCCGTGGGGAACCCGCTGTGGGAAGCCATGTACCTGCAGAATGGGTCTAGTGGTACGGGGAGCCCTATATGAAGCCAGGAAAGAATGCTGTGGTTTCTTCTCAGACCAGAGGAGCCTGGAATGGGTCCAGAGTTATGAACTTGGGTATAAGCTGACAATCATGGGGAGTCCTTTTTTTTGTGTAAGAAAATTCTCCAGACCTAGGCTTCTCCAGACCAGACAAGGGTCTCTGGTGTCTTCAGCGGCCATGAACCAGTAAAAGCAAGCCACCATCTCTGCTGTCTCCCGGATGTGTCTGCTTCCATCTCTCTTCCCTTCAGGGCAGCTTCAACACTTCAGCGGGAGGAGCCTTCAAAAATGCAGTTCTGACCACACTGCCTCCTTACTTGAATCATTCAGGGTAAAGTTTAGGCCCCTCTCGTTGGCTCAGGAGGCCTTTCTGATGGGTTCCTCATGTATCTCTCCAACTTCACCTCCCACGATCTCTTCCGTAAAGCCTACTCTTTGGCCAACTCCATTGCTTTCCGTGACTGAGTGACTCCATGCCTCTCTGTCTCTCTTTGCCTGGGTTAGTTCTTTCCTTTTCCTTGGGATGATCCCACCCCAATGCCCTCTTTCTACCCCCCATTTGCCCAATGAACATCTAGCCCTCTTTTAAGGTTCCATTTTTGTTTTTTTTTCCTTCTGCCTTTTCTGATCACATCTTATTACTGCGTATGCTTCACTGCTTGAGCTAGACCTGATCAGGCCCTCCCTGGGACCTTCGGGCCAAAATCCTCTGTCCTCGCTAATAGATTTACTAGTAAAGCACCATGGCAGCACACTGGACTTAGAATTTGCATATCTATCTCTCCCCTACCACACTCTCCACCGCTCCCCTACTCTAGGCTATGAGCTTTTCAATGTCAGACTATTTTCTGCTATCCTTAGCACCTGGCACAGAGGCTGGAACATACCAGGGATTCAGTAAGTACCAGCTGAGCCAATGCATGGGTGAATGACAGAGCACCTCTATAATGAAAAAAATAGAAACTCATATCACTCCTTTACCTTCACTCACCTCAAGGTACCAGGAGACTCTAAAGAGCCCTGCAAGAGGCAGCCTCCTGCACTGGGAAGATGCCAGGCACAGAAGCAGGAGGGTTGAATTTTCATCTTGATCCCTCTGCCCTTGGGCAATACCGTGTTCTTCTCTGGGCCTCAGTTTCCCCATGTGCATGGTCCTAGTGCTACTTCCCCATGTAGCAACTTGCTGTAGATATGTCGTGAAGCTCAAAGCCACTCACTGTACAAACTTCAGGTAATATTGAAGTGTCAGCGGGAAGACGCGGTCCCCTGCCAAGCAGCCATGCCTAGGCTTTTTGGGGGGAGTAGGGGGAGGTGCTCCACTCCCACCACAGATGGGGACATGTTCAGAGACTCTTTTCTCCCCCTTCTCCAACTCACTCCTGTTGTGGGGCTCAGAGAATGTTAATTATTAGGCCCAGCCCACCCGGAGAGCCCCAGATGAAAGCAAGCTCGGAGTGCAAAGTCTAATCGATGCCTCGTGCCTGGCGTCGGAGCCTCAGCTGGCTCTGCCTGGAGACGGATCATTAATCCAGACACTCCGACCTGGAACACTGGTCCCAGGAAGTCCTGAAACATTCCTGACCACCCACGGCTCAGCCAGGCAGCCCCACGAGGCAGCCAGCCTGCTTCTGGGTTGCAGCATTTTCCAGTCTCAAAGCTGAGGGACATGGAGAGCAGCTAGTCCAGACCCCCAACCTGGGGCAGAAATCCGGGTTCAGTGCAGATGCTCATCACTGACAGAGTGTCCAGAGAGGTGCATCATGATGAACAGCCCTGGACCCGGAGGGGACAGGTCTGTGTGACTTCAGGCCTTGATTTCCCCTTCTGGAAAAGTGGGATGAGGCCAGCTAAATCACAGGACTGATGTTAGGAATAAATCAGTTTACTTGGAAGTTTTGTTTTGAGATTTCTAGAGATGATGTGCATGTGTGAGTTGCCATTATCACTGTTGACGACATTAGGAGCTCCTGTACCTGGGATGGATTCTTTGTCCCCAGAGTCTTCTTCAATGATAACAGTTTGTTTCTCTGTTTGAAAACTTTTATGTCCCTGGGCCTGAAATACAAAGTCAGGACCCCCTTGCCTTACACCTGAGGCCCTTCAAGTGGCAGCCACCACCCCTTCCTCAGCTGCCTCTCCTGCTTCTCCCCACCCATCAACTGACTCCCAGACACAGAAAACTGACCTTCGACACCCCTTTGGCTTGGCAGTCAGAGCTCTTCACCCCTTCACTATTGAATTTCCCAGGGAAACTGAAGTTTCCCAGGGAAACTGACATAGCCAGGAGGTCTTAAGATGTAATCGAGCATCTCAAAGAAGTCACAGGAACCCTTGAGTAGAGAGAACATTTAAAAAACTCTGGGGGTTCTTGAACTTTTGTCCTGGGTCTGTATCCATGATCTTGTTACCTCAGGTAGTTCTTCGGAGGGGGTAGCTATAGACTCAGAAATAGAGAAGGACTCATGAAGTCAAGTTGTCCAGAGGGAGAGGGGAGCTGGGGAGGATGAAACTCCTTGAAGCAAAGAGCCCATGATGATCACAAACAAGGACAGAATTGCAAAGCTGGGGAGGGTTGCAAGCAGAGGTTCTGAAGTTTATGGGGAGGAAGAAACATGAGGGTCCATTTGGGGAAAAGATGAGTCTGTGGAACACCCTCCCCACTGCCTTATAGTGAGCTCTTCACTTAAAGAACAGGACATGAGGGCACATCTCTGTCCTCATGGGCCCAACATCAAGCTTTGCAAATATTGGATGCCTGATAAACACTGCTTGAACTCAATTTCCCCTCTTCCATTTTACCCTTTTTATTTTAAGCTCAAATCTTCCTCCTCCAGATGGAGTTCTCCCATATGGTTATAGAAACTGGATCAGTGGAAAGAGAAATTCTTGGATGTTGGAATTTCAGGAACGTTTCCAGGATGCCAAGAAAAATAGCTCTGTGATGAGCCAATGGCATCATGATGGCAGATCTGGAAAATAGATCTGATTCTTCCTGAGTCTCAATCTTGTAGGATCCCAGAGACATTGGGGTCATCTGGTCTACTCCATGATGTTACAGATGGAAAAGCTGAGGCCCAGAGAGGGGAAGAACTAGTTGGTGGCAGAGAAAGGACTGAAACAAGTCCTTTTGGGTGTAGTCCTTTGGGTGGAACCTCATTCAGATCAGATGCCAGACCCCCACTGCCAGGCCCTGCAAAGAGCCGTCTGACATGTGTTGCTTTGCCTTATCAGCAGAAAGAAAGATGACAGTGGGCAGTCTTCACTGGCCAAGCATACATCAGGACCCACATAAATATTTTCCCAGCATCTGCATGACCAGCATCTAGCTGGCTATGTTCCAGGGCACAGTAAATAAGTCAGACGACTGGTTACTTCCTGACAACTTTCTTGGGTGTGTTTTCTGCCAACTATGTTTTTGGAGGGGATGTTGAGGGGACCTTGATGAGAGAAGTGAGCCAAGCCCTTACTGGGCTTTCTGACGGCATTTCTGGTCAGGAAGGAAGTACCCGTGGTGTGTCGATGTCAATGCACTTGGGGCAGAAGGCTATTTTCACTCTCAAGTGGGGCCAGGAATTAGTTTCAGGGATTAGGGTGGAGCGAGGTTAGACTCTCAGACTAAAGTCAGGAGAAATCAGCTCTAGTGCGGTAAATTGGATCAGCTTGAGCAAAGGCACTTTGGGGTCTTGGCGACCAAGCCAGTGAGGAAGGCAAGGGTAGTGTTGGAGCTGGCATAGCCCCAAGCCATCAGAGTGACCAGTTTGGGAACCCCAAGTTCAGAAGGGGGTGATATGTCCAGGTTCCAGTTGCTCTGATCTTCACCCAGGGCCTCAAGAGGGGCTGGCAGTGGGAATCTCAGGAAAGCATAACACAGTCTGGAAGTCAGATTCTGGTGTCCTGACTTGAGTAAGCAATTTGAGGAAATGAGAATAGAGGTAAGGGAAGGAAATATCTAGAAAGAGTGGCAGGGCCAGGGAGTCTTAGGACAGATAAACCTGACACCAGGCTTAAGAAAACGAGACAAGTTCTCTATTTCACTCTTTGGTGACCTCCCTATTCTCAGCCACAGCTGCGTCATTGTCAGCATGGAGAAAATAAGGCCCACTTCACAGGGCTGTTGGGAGGTTTTAATGAGATACTTGTATAAACTCCCAGGTTCCTGCCAGTTCCCAGGTTTAGGGGAAATTCTCATCATGAAAACCATCCAAAAAATGAAAACCTACCCTCTACACCCAATGGGTGCAAAGGCCACTGATTCTAAGGGAGAAACCTCCTGCCATTCGTTCCTCCTCCCTAAAGCAGGCCTCATTCCCCCCTTGCCTGGACAGGTACACCTGCCTCCTCACCCATCCCTCCCCTCCATACTCTGGCCTGGTCTATGTTTCTGCTCAGTCCCTCAGATTCTTCCCTGCAGCCCTTCGATTAAACTACAGTTGCATTTTCACACATCTTCAGTGGGGAAGACCTTTGGGCTCAGAGTCAGCAGATGTGTATTCTGGTCTTTGTTTTGCTGCTGGCGGACCTTCTACACACTGCTTCCTTTCTCTGGGCCTCTGGTGCTCTATCTTAGATGTCAGGGAATGGATGAGATGATATCACAGGGTCTTTCAAGCCTTCTGGTGTTTTAACAAAATTCGATACCCTCTAGGGCGGCCAAGAATTCTTTCTCTCTTTTTCCCTCCACACACACATACACACACAAACAAAGACTCCCACTCACATGCAGACTCACGCAAAGGCACACTCTCTCATATACATGGACGTGTGTGTTCACACACACATCCTCACACACACATAAATACTCCCTCATACACGTAAGGACTCATACTTGCTAATACACATTCTTGGCCCCATGCAGAAATTGGTGTATCTTGTTTCTCACTGGAATCCCCAGTACTTAGAGCAGAGCACCTATTGAATCCTCAAAACTCACTTGCAGAATGAACAAATATTCCCTTCCGCCCTGATACTGATGCAGGAATTCACATTCGCCCATATATACAAGTGATCAGAGGTACACACACAGAGGTGCCGGTGTAGGCTGACCTGTGTTAGACACACCCAGCATACTCACTCCTACCCACATTCCCACACCGCAGATCTTCTTCAGGGGCCTTTCCAGGGGCTCAGCTCAGAAAGACCCCTTTCTCACATGTCACCCTGAAGCTTCCCTTGTTGATGTCAGGTTGGCCCCAGTGATAGATCCCCAAGAACCTTGGCCCAGGTGTCAGGGATACTCCATAGCCTTCAATATGGACCCTGCTTTGAAAAGTCAAGTCACTTTCTCAGATGATATCCCACTTAAACCCTCAGGACACCCGAGTGGGGCCTCAGAGCAAGGATTATGTCCCCATGTCACAACCAGGGAGACAGGAGACTGGGAGAGGGTAGGCCATCTGTCCAAGGTCAGAAAGTCAACTAGTACGTGACTCACCCAACCAGAACCACACTGCCCCTGTCTGGGACTCTCTCCATAGTGTCTCCCAGTGACTCTTTTAAGAGGATTATTTATTCTTCAGTTGTTTTCCCCTCTAATTTCTTTCTTTCTTTATCTTTTTTTTTAATCCCCTGTTTCCGCCTGCAAAGAGTTGGGTTTCAGCAGGGAGTGAGGGAGGCCAAGTTCACCGTCAGAAGAAAAATCTAAAAGTAATTTTCCCTGTAAACCTCAGCCAAGATTCCTGGCAAATGAAATGAAACTTACCACACTCTCACGCACCCACCTTCACAAAGAACCAACTTAACTTGCAAAAGGAATAAATGTTAATAAAGTTAATATCCACTTCAGAGAATGAAGGGCCCTCAGGCACATGATTTGCCAACTAATTAAAAAATTATTCATACTGCTTTATGATTTTTTTAAAGATTTATTTACTTATTTGAGGGGGGGGTAGAGAGAGAGAGAGAGAATGAGAGGGAGGAGCAGAGAGGGAGAAAGAAGCCCAAACAGACTCCGCACGCCAAGCATGGAGCCCACTGCAGGAATTGATCCCACGACCCCGAGACCAGACCTGAGCCAAAACCGAGAGTCTGAGATGTCCAACCAACTGTGCCACCCAGGCACCCCTGCTTAATGGATTTTTTAAAAATTTGCATAAATTTTGTTCCTTGGAAGGAACTGGTAGAGTGTAAACCTATGCCAATGGTCTTGGCTTCAGGATGGTTGGTGAGTTTGTGGGTCAGTCTGGACTGGTTCTTTTCTATAAAGATGGTGCTGTGGGATGGCTGGGGCTTCATCTGGGGCTCTGAGGACCCAGCCCTGACCTGACCTGATCCTTCTCTTTCTGATTCCAGCAGCCCTCAAGAGAGGCAGTAAGGTATGACAAGACGACTGACTTTGAAGTCAGACTGACTTGTTTGAATTCCAGTTCCACTCCTTAATGACCATGTGACTACAGACAAGTCACTTAACCTCATGGATCTCAGTTTTCTCATCTGTGCAAGAGCTATTGCTCGTACCTTGGTGGGTTATTGTAAGAATTAGGATTAAGTTCATAAGGGACCTGATACATAGTAGGTGCTCAATAAAAGATAGGAACCATCCGATTAGCCAGTCTAGCACTTGACTCCACTCTGTCTTGGATTTCTAGGAGGAGGCTGTCTGAATGGTACAGGTATAAAGAGGAAAGAAAGAGAACCAGTTTCCACACCTAGTTCTGCAATGGATTTGGGAAGCCCTTGCCCGTCTCTGGGTCTCTGTCATCCCATCTGGATATCCCTAAGGGATTTCCAGTCTTGTGAACTGCATATTCCTCAAGGCTTAAGACTGGACCTTCTCTTCCTATCCCTACTTCTGGGTCAGATAGGAAACACAGGTCAGATACACAGTAGCTGGTTAAAGATACCTTAGCTGATTAACATTGCCTATTGCCCTAATCAACCAGGCCCAGAGAAATGGTGGAAGCTAATCCAGATGTACTCAAGTCCAACTGTGTGCAAAGGATGCCATATGTCATGTCATGAAAACTGAATTGATCAGATCCCCAAACCTGAGTTCTTTCCACTGTACCATGAAAACAGTCTTTGCCTCTGCAGCAGACAGTAAGTATGACCTTGGACAACTGAGACTCATGGGGTATAAGTCAAAGAAAGTCAAGAAATGACTTTCACCAGCCCTTCTGCAGGGCTAAATCTCCTCCACCCCTTTTGATGAAAACTTGAACTTGATCCATGACTCTTCTGTTTTCTCTTGGATAAGAAGAAGTTTCCCATTTATTTTAACTCACAAAACATCGTTTCTTCTCAATAATTAACCTAACTTATCCAGCGTCCTACTATTACTACTATTAACAACAATCATAGTAAGCGACTTCAAACTTCATTGAAAGAAAATGCTTTTCTCACCACCCATTTGGACCTGGAGCTGCTGCTGGCCAGTCTTCTGCGGTGAGAACAAAGTCAGTTTCTTCTTTCTTGTTCTACCTGGAACATCACTTCTCCTTCATCTTGCTAACCATTGCAGATTTTTGATCTCTCCATTGTCAGGGATAGAGGAAGGGAGAGAAGGATAGGGGCACAGGAAAGTTCTTACTTGACTAGTATAGACTTGAAGAATCAGGGTCAATATTCTCTGGGCCTGGCAGGCGTTTAACCTTGCTTATTTTCTCATGAGGCATTTTTGTGGGTTCTTTGGAGAAAATCCATCCCCCTCCCCCATACAGTTGATGCCTTGATGTGGGTAAATGCATTTCTATTCCAGCTGGCTGATTGTGACTTCTTGCCAGCCCCTAAGCCTCTGCCAGCACCATCAGCCCCTTTCTGCTAAGGTGTCTCCTCTCTCTACAGGGCCCTCTGACAGGGTCTAGGATGATCTAGACTTTCTCCCTTTCATGTGGTCCAGATCGGGTTCAGAGAAACTGCTTGATGAACTCTGAGAAGGCAGGTTGCCCCAGGACAGCAAGCTCCTGACTCTGCTGTTAGAATAGCTGGTCAGCCAGCCTCTTGCCCTCTTACACTCAGCAGCGGGAGTCAGACTCCAGTCCCCTGTCTCCCCCAAATAGAGGAAAACACAAACTCCCCAACGACCCCACCAAAACCACTTTTCCTTAACACTGAAGTTAAGGGAAGGAGTAGACAAAGATGTTCAATGTGTTATAGCTCTTTCCAGAAATCTCCTATCTAATCCCTGGCTCTGTTCTTGGTCTCTCCCACCTTTTCTTTTTTTATGTGCTAGAGGTGGGTGGTCAGCAAAGAACCGCAAAAGCAGTTTTCAGCACCACCTTTGGCAGCCCTCGCGTGGTGGTCTTGTGTTTCACTTGGGATGTGTTATCCATTATCTTGGGGCCTCACATGAAGACTGAACTAATGTGGTTAAATTTTAAGATTCTCTTTTCACCTTTTTTTTTTTTTAAACAAAACTTGGAGGAAGATATTGCTGTCTCCATATAATGGTAGAGAAAACGGGTTCAGAGAGGCTGAGAAACTCTACAACTAGTTAGGATTGAAAACCGGGTTGATCAAATCCCCAAACCTGAGTTCTTTCCACAGTACCACGAAAGCTGAGTCTTTGCCTCTGCAGCAGACAGGGGCTAGCACAATGCTTGCTAGCCCATCATCCCGACGGCAAGAATGTGAGCAAGGCCATTAGCATCAAAGGCCAGGATGGCTGTCAGCTACTTCTTATCTTGAAACACATTCTTACCCACAAACTCATCTGATGGGAAGTCATCCAAGACAAAGGCCTCTCTGATGCCCAGGGAATTGCTTTGGAAGATGCTGGCAAATAGTCTCTCCCATGCTTCACCCTGACATCGATTCTTTCTTCCCGACTTCTCTCCAAAGCTTTAATTTTGTTTATTTATTAATTTGTATTTATTTTTGTCTTCTATGGCTTTGAGAGAAACACTCTATTAACATGACCTTTATCATTACCAACACTACATACTTAAAAAGTTCTTAGTTGTTTTTAGCATCTATCTTCAGCTTGCTCATCTCTGTGCTTGTCGCAGATTCTTATTACTCAATAAAGGTTCATTTAATTAATTTGTTGACTGAGCACAGTTTACGTGAGAGTGGGTGAGGCACTGGGGAAGGAGGACGGGAAGGAAAGGAAATGTGCACCCAATGGGGGCTGTCCCATCAACCAACAAGGGCCGGGCTCAGAGTCCTGACCCCCCACGAGACCCCGGATGAGTCATCCTCTGTCAACTTTAGTTTGCTCATCTGACCAATGGGGATAAAGGTCCCCGTCCTGTCACCCTCACCGGGAGTGTAAGATGAACCTCAGACAACATCATAGATGTGAAAAGGAATGAAAAAGTATCAAATGTGTGGGTTCGGTCTGTGAAAACAAAACTGACTCAGCCCGACCGGCGGGCTCCACCGGCAGCGGACTGGGAGGACCCAGAGAACCACCCCGGCCTGTGTGAGTCGCACAAGAGGCCTCTCCTTTCTGGAATAAATTATCCGCAAGGCAGAGGCGTCAGGACTGTCTGCTCCCTGTCTGGCCTCCTTGGCCATCTCGCTTCATGAGACATAAATCCCCAAGACTCACTGGTCATTTTTAATCTTCATCAGTGTTTACTTTTGAGTTCTGTCCCCTGTTTTTTCTACCTTCGAGGCTGCTTGCTACTTTATAGGCTTATGAGCCAGGAGGCCAGGACACGGCTGCAAATCTCATGGCTTTCCCTGCCGAGGGAGTGGATGGGAGAGTGAGTGACTGGGGTCTGCAGCTCAGACGCCCCAAGAAGCCCGAGCCAGGCTGGATGACCTTCTCGGGCACCCGTCTTAGGCAGTGGGACCTGGGGTTCGCTCCCCTGGCGTGCACCGGCCTCAGAGTTCAGGAGCAGGACGGACTGAGGGGCGTGTTCGTGTGGAGAGGACACTCAGCGAGGTGGTCGTCCCTGGGTGACATTGACCAAAAGCCACGGAATGTCTCTTAACCTTGTGTCCCTCTTCTTTAAAAGGGGAATGACAATACCTAGTTCACAAAGTGATTGTGAGGACCAACTAAAATGACCTAGACCAAAGTATGAAGCGTCCAGCACACAGGAAGTCTCTCCTTTCTTCGGAGAGGCGGTCCAGGACTGGGAGGTAGTGAGTTTGTTATCTGATCTTTCTCTAGACCCATAATAATGCAAGTCCTTTGCAAGCAAGGACTCCCTCTGGTTTGGTCACCTCATGATCCACAGCACTTGGTATAATGCCTGACATACTATCTGTGTCTCTGTGCTCAATAAATATTGCCTAATGGTGAAGAAAACCAAGTTCTCTGTATGATCCCTGTGGGTACAAAGCAGTGTCCGTACACGAGGATGTTGCCGCGGAGACATATGTGTAGAACAAAAGGAGTTCAAAACAGCATGCAGCTTGATGTTTTTGCTGTTGAGAAGCCGTTGGGTTGAGGGAGGAGAAGAGACTCGCCCAGGACCGGCCAGAAGTTCCAGGCAGAGCTGGGGCTGGCCCCCTGGCCTTCTGAGTCTCTAGCTGGGGTTCTTCGTGGTTCGCTATGGCCTAGCCAGCTTTGGGAAGTAGAAGAGAAGAGAGAGGTAAAGAAGCAAGGAAAAAGCGAGCTTAGTAAAAGGAGGAGCTAAGAGAAAGAAAGCATTCCTGCTCACATCGAGAGAGAGAGAGAGAGAGAGAGAGAGAGAGAGAGAGGCTCAGTGCTGGGATGGATAAGAAATTTCATCCTAAACAGACCATGTCACAGGACAGACAGCCTGCTACGTCTTCCGCACAGAAATCTCCACCCTCACTCTGGCTCAGCCGTGCCCTTGACCTTGGTCCATGGGTTGGGAGGCACAGGACAGAGTCTTACTGGTGGAGGTGAGAAAGCTTCAGCTTCCCCTAGGAACCAACCCATTGCCTGTTTCGACCTGGCTGGCGGGTCCTTCGGTTTTGCTCATGCCCTCCCGATGATGCTGGCCCCGCCACCATGTGTCTTCCTACTGTCACCAGGATGCTACAAGAGTTGGTATTTGGGGGATGCTTACTATGTGTTAGGCACTGTCCTACGTAGTGTGCATGTATTAACTCACTTAGTCCTCACAACTGCCCCCATTTACAAAAGAGGACAGTGAGGTTAAGTCATCTGTTTAGAGCCTCGGCCTTAGCCAAGGGAGGAGCCAGCCATAAACGCCCAGACATCCTGCCGGGATGAAAAGCTGGCACCACCCGTCCCTGTGTCTGTCTCGCCTTGCCCCTGCTGCTAAAGGTGACACATGGCTTTCACTGAATCCACACTGGATCCTTCCACTTTATTCAGATGCGCTTTGACCCCGCCGACTGCTCATCCATGTCAGCAAATATCCTAAATAAATATTGTTCCAGGCCTCCAGCTAGCGGCTGGGGACACAGATATGAGTAAAGGTGTGGTCTAATGGGGAGACTGATGTTGGAAGGCAACCTTAGAAGAATGTGCTTTAAATAGAGAAGTGTAAGCCAAGCGTGTGGAGAGAGCAGGGTTCAGAGAGGAGACACGGGAACTGGGCCTGAGCGCCAGGAGCAGGAGAGGACACGCCAGCAGGGGGACCAGGGGTCCAGGCTGAGATGTGCTGCTGCCACATGGGGTATGGGGGATCCGGTGGGCTTCACCATGGTTGGGGCCAGATGGGAGGCTAGAAAGTCACATGGCAGGTGGCCCAAGACTTGAAGACCAGGCAAAGCACTGGGGCTTTACCTTGAGGCACTGGCCTCCGTGAGGCTTCGAGAACAAGAGACTCTCCTGTTCCCCCTGCTGACTGGCACTTAGTAGGTGCTTAGGAAAACCAGCTGACCAGTTGATGAAAGCATTCATCAGAACTTCTCCACAGCACCAGACGGTATATTGTTGGAGTCATTTCTACTGAAGGCCCGGCCCGGCCACAGGTGAGAAAATTCTCTTTTTGCCTTCAATTTCCTCCATGCAGGGACTTTGCTGCTTCTGGCCACAGATGGTGCCCCTGGCTCTGGGATGTGTTGGGCCAAGAATTTCTGCCAGCCCCCTGGGCTTCTTATGAAATCTGAGATTCGGGCCGGGCCCCAGTTTCCTGACACATGCCTAAATCACTTCCACTGCTCCAAAGCCTCCCCTGCGCCCCCCCTCTCAGCACTCTCCATAGCCAGAGGGGTCTGCAGCCAAGCTGGGAGGGATCAGACCTTCGAGAGCTCCCAACACCCGGAGACACGGGACTAGGACCAGGCTGGGAGTGAGGGGGGCTCTTTCCTCCCTGGGAGAAGAGCCTCCCAAATGTACGGCTGTGAGCAGCTCTAGTAACTCTGGGACCCACTCGTGGACGGAAACTCTCAGTTTTATTTCGCTATTTATAGTTACTTGTAAAATAAATAACACATTTGATTGGAGGCTAGGAAACTGGTTCTCCCTGCCTGCCAAGGGCCTGGGGAGCCCTCTAGGGTGTGACTCTGGGCATTCTAGGAAGAAGCTTGATTGCTCTTCCTTCCATCCCGGGCCTGCAACACTTTCCATATGCTTGTGCGCACACCCGAGGCCCGGGACTCCCTCCCACAGCCGCGCTCGGACAGGCTGAGGCCTTCCTGCCCGGCTTCATCCCAGAGCCTCTGGGAGCAGGTAGGAGATACTCCAGCATCTTCCACTATCTTGGAATCAGTATTCCAGAATCTAAGCAATTTTAAATGCTACTCTATTAAAATCCAAGAATATGGAGGCTGTAAATTGTGAGAAACGTGAAATTCTAAGCTGCCTGGAACTATTAAAATACAAAGTATTAAAGTATATAAAATACTGAATGATAAGAATATCAAGAACTTAGGAGCTCAGTTTGAGTTTAGGCCTTTGTCTACCACTGAGGTTTAGACAAAGTTGGACATGTTTAGCTAATTGGTGTGTGTGTTTGAGAGAGAGGAGTAAGGGGTGACCCAGGGATGTCCAATAGTAATCAGGCAGACCTGCAAGAGAGCAGGGTGGGGCAATCCATGTCTTTTCTTGGTTGTTTCCATTGACTAAAGACCCAGTGAGAGACCCCAAAGGTCCTGCCTTCTAGTGAACATGTGAACACTAGAACACTAGAACACTAGAAGGTCCTGCCTTCTAGTGAACATGAACACATGTGTTCATGAAGAGGGCGCAGGAGACACTGTTAGGAATCTGGGGCACATGGGGGCAGGAACCAGTGCAAATCTGAGGTCTTCCTATTGAGCAACTTCATTTATTTCCTGGAGAAATTCAAGTTATACTTAGAATTCTAGGCTCTCGTGGTTTTAGAATTTAAAACTCCAAGGAGTCTAAAATTTTAGGCTCCCAGATACTTAGACTAGAATCTGGACTATTAAAGACACAGATTACTAGAGTCTTAGAATCCTAGAATTCTAGCTTGGCATAGTTTGAAGGGGCCTAAGAACGCATCTGATTCAGTCACTTCCATACTGGAATAGATTGGAGCTTTTGGGGGAGTCTGGGCTAATGAAGACCTATTGGAGGCCAGTGCAACATTTGTTGAGTATCATGACCTCCAGGGCCTGAGCTAGGCCTGGGGACACGAGCCAGGAAAAAGCAGCAGGCACATGGTTACCATTAACAGTGGATGTAGAAACAGGATCTCCTGCTAGTGCTGCTCAGTGCAGCGAACATTACAATTAAGAGAGATGCCCAGTATTCTTACTTTATGTAAGGAAACAGAGGTCTCCAGAAGGAAAGTGATTTGTCCAGTTTGGAACAATCAGTTAGTGACAGATCAGATCTGGACACGAATTTGTGTTTTTTTTTTCCCTTGCAGCCAATTATTTCCCTTCCACTGGTCTCTTGGACTGAGGTCGCTCATTTCGCTCCTTTGACAGCTTTATGGGAAGCAGTTAGTAAATGGGAATATAAAGAACAATGGAGAAAGGCCATGGATTGTATGACGGGGTTGTAGAATTAAATTCACCATTTAATCCAGGGCAAGGCTGTGGGCTTTAACCTTCTATGGCCCATTCTGTCTTTCTGTCACAGACCAAGTCCTGTCCTTGGTGGGCTGAACCTGGACCTTGGTCACAAAATAAGGCCTCAGACCAACCCTTGACCTTGGCCAAAGATTGAGCCTTGACTGCAATAGTAAAACAAGATAAAGCACTTAGTGAGAAAATTAGAACATAGGCCATGTTTCTTTTTAATATTTCATTTATTTATTTGATAGAGAGAGATAGCAAGAGAGGGAACACAAGCAGGGGGAGTGGGAGAGGGAGAAATAGGCTTCCCGCCAAGCAGGGAGCCTGATTCGGGGCTCAATCCCAGGACCCTGGGATCATGACCTGAGGCAAAGGCAGATGCTTAAGGACTAAGCCCCCCGGTGCCCCTCATAAACCATATTTAGTGCTGAGCAGGATACAGGCTATTTTCTGTACCAAGCTAGGTCTTCCGATATAGGGAAAAGGCAGTGGGGTCTGGAGTTTTCCAGAGCAGAGCCCCTTAGTTTTATGAGTAAAGGGTTTCCAAGAAGAAGACTCTCCCACCAAGCACATTTCAGATTTCTCTGCTGTTATGGATGAGAAGTGACTTACTGATGGGGGAATTTGGGCAGAAGCTTCTGCAGAAGCTCATTCAGGGCTCATGCAGGGCTCAGCCCTACTATTTTCCTTACCTTAAAAATGCTCTGCCCACAGGAAGTGACTGAAAGTTCCTCGTGGGCCTGGTCCTTGTAGGCAGGGGTGATCCCTGGACTAGCTGTTCTGCCTGATTTGATAAGTCTGTCACTTTATGAGAATCATTCGGCAGCACTGTATCCACCAGGATGAGCTAACTTTTGAACCAACAGCTCCCAAACTGCAATGGCTCTATGAAGTAAAAGTTAATTTCTTGCATGTTATTGACAAATGTGGAAAGGGTCCTCTACTCTGTTTAGACATTTTGGACTGATGTTCCTTCCACTGTGTGCCTTGGGCATCTTCTAAACCAATGGTTCTCAAGCAGGGATGATTTTGCCCTTCAAGGGACATTTGGAAGTATCTGAAGACATTTGGGTTTTCACCCTGGGGAGTAGGACGCTATTGGCTTTTAGTAGGTAGAGACCAGGGGTGTATAGCTCCCACAACAGAATTATCGGGCCCAAAATACCAGTAGTGCTGAGGATGAAAAAGTATGTTCTAGGGACTTCTGGGGGCATTCATCCAACAGAGGAAGGAGAGGGAGAACAGAGAATTATATGTGGGAAGAGTTTACAGGCTTGCGTGAAAGTAAATTACCTTTCTGCTCACAGTCCAATGGCTAGAACTAGGTCATCTGATCACACTGAGAAGTGAATGAGGTTGGGAACTCTAGTCTCGCTGATGGCCCGGAGGACGAGGAATTAGGTTTGCTAAGCATCTATCCAGTTTCTGCCAAAAAGCATATTTGTCTCCAATTCTAATCAGTGAAGGTACTATTTTAATCTCTATCTACAGTCTTTTTTATCTCTGAAATCATTCAGATTGAATCAACCATGTGTTCAAATGCGGACTAAGACAAGCTGCTTTAACTCTTTGGTCCTGTGGTTGCTAACCCACAACGTGGAGGTAATAAAATTGACCTCATGAGGATTGTCATGAGGGTTCCTTCTACTCTGTCTTTACCTGCATTCTGAGAAGTGACCCCTCCTTCTTCCATGTAGAAGCAAGTTCTGAATGTACCCCACTCCAGAAAATCATCCTGATCAGAACTCAGCTCTCCAGGATAGGAGAAGAAGGAAGCTTGCAAGAAGTTTCAATATCCAGGGTTACCAATAGCAGAATTCTAAGAAATATCCCAGTTTCTAAGAAATGTCCTTTGAAAATGAAAATGACTACAGGACAAAACCTTGATTGGAAGGTGGGACACTTGACTCCTCATTTCAGTCCCACTCCCTTTCTGCATATTCTTGGACATATCCCCTCTCTGGGCCTTTGTGTCTTTGTTATGAATCAAGCCAGGTGACTTTCCTTCTAGCTATCAGGTTTAATGTGAGCTTATCTGTCCCTCGTATTTCCATCTCCCAGTCCCACCCCCCCAAAACTAACCACTTTCTTGGCATCGGTACCCACTTGAAGAATGGGATCTTGTTTATACAGGAAGGGCACAGCAGAAGTGGATAGCTTAATGACCATCTCCCCTCCTGTTGAGCCCAGTTGGCAGAAGAAAGTCCTCAGGAGGTTGTCATAAATAACTGGGCTCATAGACTCACTTCCTCAAAGAAAGTCTCTGTTGTGATTGATGTGGCCCATTTGGGCAAAGTTGGGAGCCCAGAAGAATGCTGTCTGGCAGATTTGTCAAGTTTCACATTCACCCCAGGCTGGCTGGGAGCCAGGTTCTCAGACATCTATGCAAAGCCTGCTGAAGAGTCTCCAAGAAGAGGCGGAGCATTTCAGGTCAGGTGAGAACTGAGAGGTCAGTCTGTGAGCATGGAGAGTAAAGGATAGACTCAAGATAGGGTTCACAGAGAACACTTAGAATTTCTTGTGGGATCTTACAAAAATGTTTCTTCATTCTTCATCTCTCTCAGAACACTGCAGGCATCGTTAAAACCTATTGGCATTGCCATGACATGTACATGATTTGAATATTTAAATTATTTTTTGGAAAGCTAAATAATTATGTGTTACAAAGAATACATAGTGGAAAAACATCAGACATAAAAGAGCTGTCTATCCCTACTCAGCAATGCTGAAAGCTGGAAGGAGGAGTGAAAGAGGGAAGAAGAATGTGGGAGGAGAGCCTGGGACAAAACTCTGCTGACTTCAAGATCTGGCTGACCCAGATCTTAATTCCCCCAAGAGAGATGTCATTAAAGACTTGTTGACTTAGCTCAATAAGCAGCCTGAAGCTTTCTGGGCCCACAGCCGCCCCTACCCCTTGAAGCACCCCATCGCTCAAGTTTGCACAAGAAGATAGGTCAAAAGAGAGGGGAAAAGTTGCCATAACCATCGTGGGAAGTGCAACGTTCATAGAAAGGATACTCCCTCCACTCTACTTCTCGCCTAACTTAATTGAGAGAGGAGTTTCCAAGAGAGACCCCTAGAGACTAGGAATATCTATGGGAAGAGGGGACTGGAGGTTCACTCCCTGGTTCAATGCCTGCAGGGGTCCTGAATATGGAGGGCCATCCCTGACATGCTGTTGGAGTTCAGCAGAGCTTAGAAGGAAAGTTCAAGGAGGAGCTTCACTTCTGCTGCCTGGAATTTGAGAGTACGTGTGAACTCAAAAGACTGACATTTTCCTTCTCCTTCTCATTCTTCTTCTTCAGCTTTATTGAGTTATAACTGACCGACTGCACATAGCTAAAGTGTACAGTTTCACAAGGGTTGACATGAATACTCACATGCATGAAACCATCCCTATGATGAAGATAAAGAATGGGTCCTTCGGGGGCGCCTGGGTGGCTCAGTCGTTAAGTGTCTGCCTTCAGCTCAGGTAATGATCCCAGGGTCCTGGGATTGAGCCCCGCATCGGGCTCCCTGCTTGGCAGGAAGCCTGCTTCTCCCACCACCATTCCCTCTGTGTCCCTTCTCTCGCTGTTTCTCTCTGTCAAATAAATAAAATCTTTAAAAAAAAAAAAGAATGGGTCCTTCAGCCCCAAAGTTTTTTAGATTCAACATCAAAGTACAACTCACAAAAAAATTCTGATAAATTAGATTTTTTCAAAACTTAACAGTTCTGCACCTCAAAAGAAGACTCTTAAGGGAGTGAAAAGACCAGCAACAGACGAGGTGAAAGTATTTGCAGAGCATGTATTCAATAAAGACTTAAATCCAAAATCTATAAAGAACTCTAAGACTCAATAAGAGGAAAACAAGCAACCCAATAAAAAAATGGATGAAGTATTTCAAAAGACATTTCACCGAAGAAGATAGATAAATGGTGAATAGACACAGAAAAGCGATCATCATTAGCGATTTGAAAACCGCAATGTTGGGGCGCCTGGGTGGCTCAGTGCGTTAAAGCCTCTGCCTTCAGCTCAGGTCATGATCTCAGAGTCCTGGGATCGAGCCCCGCATCGGGCTCTCTGCTCAGCGGGGAGCCTGCTTCCCCCTCTCTCTCTGCCTGCCTCTCTGCCTATTTGTGATCTCTCTCTCTCTGTGTCAAATAAATAAAAAATCTTTGAAAACCGCAATGTTGTACTACTACTCATCTATGAAAAGACTGATCGTTCAAAGAGCTGACAAGGACTTGGAGAAAAGGGAATTCTCACACACTGCTGGTGGGAGTATAGAATGGTGGAACTACTACTTCAGAAAACAGTTTGGCAGTTTCTTAAAATGTACAGCTTCCATAAAATCTAACCATTCCACTGAGGATAGATGAAAGTGTATGTCTGTACAAAGGCTTGGACACAAATGGACATCGCAGCTTTCTTTGCAATCCTAAAAGCTGGAAACAACCCCCAAGTCCACCAGCTGGTAAATGGATACAGAAATTGCTGCATGCACATAGAGTGGAAAGCTTCTTGGCAGTGAAAAAGAAGGAACTATAGTGATACGCTCAGCCTCGTGGATGACTCTCAGCATACTGAGGCTGAGTGAGAGAAGCCAGACACGGAAGAGTGGATACTAGATGATTCAACTTAAATAAAGCTCTAGAAAATACAAAGTACCTCTACAGTAACAGAAATAGGGTTACTCTGCAGAGGAGGTACACTGAGGCACAATTGACTTGCCTAAATACAGCGCCTAGAAATTTCGAATCTGAAATGCCAATTGTAGCAATTTCACGCATCACTCCAGTCTAGAGAAAACCCATTCTACTTAACTTTACCACTCTATTCATGATGTTTCAAGACATTTTGCCTATGTTCAGGGTATCTTCCATTTCCTCAAGCTATTTTCTGTCAAACCATCTGGAGTGACGAGGACAGCTTACCTGATGGATAGAGGTGGATGAAGAAAGAGGCATCATGGGCAAACATTAATCGTCAGCAGGTGAAATGTTGATCTGGGCTCATGGAACCATGTCCAAGTGAGAGGCATCAAGCAGGTGGGTGGCCTTGGACAAGCCCCTTAACCCTCAGTGCTTTCCTTCCTTGCGTAAAATGGGGGTAGCAATGGTCTTGGTCTGTTTGGGCTTCTCTAATGCAAGACCATAGGCTCGAGAGCCTATAAACGACAGAAATTCTGGAGTCTGGAAGTGTAAGACCAGGGCGCCAGATTTCTTGCTGTATCCTCACGGGGCAGAAGGCTCTGGGGTTCTCGCTGGAGCTTCCTTTATAACAGTACCAATGACACTTATGAGGGCTCCACTCTTGTGACCTGATCACTTCCCAAAGGCCCCACCTACTAATACCATCACTTTTGGGGGTTAGTATTTCCAGGTATGGATTTTGGGGGGACACAAACATCAGACCATAGCAGTAATAGTAGCTGCTCCACAAGGCTGTTTTGAGGAGCCCCATGTTAATATAAAGTCCTCGATCAGTATCTGGTACGTGGTCCACTCTATCATGACTTTGTCATATCATTGTCCACCTTCTATTACTTGGTAGGTCCCTTCTGCTATTGAAAAATAAGTCTGAACGAACCCAAATACATGCATTTCCTTTTTCTCCACATCTTCACTGTCTCCTCCCTCATTACCCACCTCCATCACCACCCCAAGAAACATATCTTGACTCAGCTACACCACTTGCCCTATTCATAGGAGAAAGAGGGGGAACATTTTTTGCTATTCCTGGAGAGAACCCACATTTGACACTGAATTCCTGCACCGTTACACCCTGGATACATGGCTGGAGGGTACCAGGGCAAGTAATCTGTCCGATGGCCAGTTACCCACGTTAGAAATCTTGAATCTTGTCTCACTGTCTGCAGTGCGCTTCATGACCTGTCCGGTCCCTGTGGTACCTGATGTGTGCCCCAGGCGGCAGGTGCTACGTCTGAAATACAAGTGAGGCACACACACAACCCATCCTGCAGGCGGCCCTTGGCAGATTTCTAACCCCCCTGATGCCCGGGCCCATCCCCGAGATCCCGATGCTCTGGGTTTGGTCTGAGGTCCTGTGCACATGGCGTTTTTGGAAACCTCCGCAGGTAATTATGATTCAGCTTGTGGCAGGAACCTCCCTCTGGAAGCCGCCACTTCCACAAATTCCGAAGAGCAGCCACACACAAGCATGGAGTGCGTCCACATGCGGGGCAGGACACCCTCCTGCACTCCTGGAGCTCAGAGGGGAAGAGACTTCACAGCATGTCGGAGTCAGGAAGGACCTTGGGGCCCCCTGATGAAGCACTAATACAGAGACTAAGGCCAGGGAGGACGTGCCCACGGTCGGGGTCCTGCCTACCCAGCTCTCCGTGGCCAGGGCACTGTCATTGCCTCACTTGTCCCGGGATCCAAGGACGCTTTTTTGGGGGCTACAGGAAGACCTTCCCCTGAGTTGATGACTTTAGCTGCTTTGAGAACAACTCCAAGTCCCAAACAATTCAAAAGCATGTGGACGTGTTTGCACCTGAATCGGGGTTCGCACCCCGGCAGCAGAGGGTTCCAGAGGCCATGTCCTGAATCTTATGGCAGCACGGTCCCCTCTGCCATTGTCCGGGCTCCCCCTACCTCCCACTCGGCGCTGCCCTCTTCTCAGAGCGCTTTGGGCAATTCGAGCTTCTCTAGGCCCCAGCTTCCTCCTCTGTGAGACAGCAGTAAAGTTTGCCTGGGAAAATGCAGACATTGCCATGTGTCATTGTAGAAACTCGACCCACTCTGACTTCCAGCAGTCTCAAGCCAGACTCCAACTGGAGGCCAAGAACCCCGGAAAACCAGTAGCCTAAACTTCCCACTTCATGGAAGAGCAAATGTGCTGCGCACAGAGCACAGAGTCCGGCATGGCGCTTGATCCCACAACCCTGAGATCATGACCTGAGCTGAAATCAAGAGTTGGACGCTTATCCGACTGAGCCACCAGGGTGCCCCTGGTTACTATTTTAAATATTCCTGATGTAGCTGCTTGCCTCCTCCCATGCCTCTTCCTGCTTCTGTCAACATTTGGTGAGTACCTGTATTTGGGGCCCTGTATTAGATCACGTTAGAGAACTTAATCCATAATAGGTACCAAATAAGTGTTTGATGGTGCTTTATCTGCTTACAGTTAATGACATATTTAGCAATAAGCTCTGGCTTTGTGGGAAATTCTTTTTAGGGCAGCTGTGAGAGATCCAAGAGGACACAGTCCATAATGCCCTCAAGGAGGGGGCAGAGTACGGGGGAAGAGAGTGCACAGACACACACATGCACAGAGACACGTGCACACGCGCGCGCGCGCACACACACACACACACACACACAGCGCACACACACACACACACACACACACACACCGTGAGTGTGCTCAGTGTCCAGCAGAGGAGTAGGGGCCCCGTCAGTACTGTTGTGTGCCCGGTGGTGGTGGTACGAGGCTAGTTAGGTTTGGGGCTGGGAAGGCTGAGAAATCAAACCGTGGCTGCTGATCTTTGCACCCACCCGGGACGGTGCTTTCTTGAACCAATCCCAGATGCCCCTCCTCTTTTAACCCCTTATGGCAGGTTCGTCAGGCTTCTGTCTTGGACCCTCTGCTCTTTCTACTCTATACGGGCCTCCTGCTATATCAGCCATTCTAATGCTTCCGTGAGCATCTACGTCTTCGTAGCTTCTAAGTCCGCATCTCTGTGGGGAAAGGCATTTCCCTGCCAACTGGCTTTTCCTCCTTGCGCTCAGTTCCTCGGTCAGAAGCCTGCAAGTGGTTCTGGACCCCTCCCTCTCCCTTGCTCCTCTAAAACCCCTGTAGTGATGACACTGTTCGAATCAGAGACTCTTAGAGATCTAACCAGCCCTAACCCCGACTCTCTCCTGCTACTGTCAAACTTCCATGTGGTCAAGACTCACCAGGATTATTGTAACAACTTTGACCTAACGGGGCTTCCAAGCTTTGGTCTGCTCACAGTCCGTCCTTCCTGTTGGATCCGGAGGATGCCTCGAACAAAACAAACCGTCCAAGAAAGAAAACCACCCCATCACCTACAGCCGTCAGTGTCTCCCCTCTGCCTGCAGAGTAAACTTCGTGCTCCTGACGGTGCCTTCTGTAACCTGTTATGAGTTGAGTTGTGTCCCCCAAAAAGCTGTGTTGAAGCTCTAACCCCTGCACCTCTGAATAGGACCCTATTTGGGAATGAAGTTGTGGAGATGCAATTAGTTAAGATGAGGTCATTACTAGAAGAGGGTGGGCCCTTCATCCAATATAACTAGTGTCCTTATAGAGAGGAGGAGTGTAGGCGCGGACGCAAACACAGAGGGAGGATGGCCACCTAAAGACGGAGCCAGAGACTGCCATTACGTCTCCAACCCAAGGAATGCCTGGCGCCACGGGAAGCGGGAAAAGGCAGGGAGAGACCTTCCCCTAGAGGCTCTGGAGGGAGCCTGGCCCTGCCAACACCTTGATTCTGGACTGGGAGATGACAGCATCTGTTCTCTTAGCCGCCTGGTTTGTGGCCCTTTCTTAGGACAGCCCAGGCAACATACTGCGACCGACCATGGTCCTGGACCAGCCGTCTCCCCAGCCTCACCTACAATCACCGGCCTCAATTCATCTTGCCAGCGCCGCCTCAGTGGGTTGTTCACAGTTCTCCAAACATCCCCCACACGTCCCCACTTCACTCCGGCAGCCCCTCTGCAGGAAGGCCGCTCCCCCCTTCCCCGCCCACCACCTCTTCGTCATGGACTCTTTGAGCACAGGGACTCTGGTTCTCTCTTTTCTATCTCCCCAGTGCCTCAGCACCAAATCTGACCTAGCACAGTGCTACAAGGATTTATTTGAGTTTGGTTGCCTGTTCTCCCATAGTTTACGATGTTGGCGGGGGGCGGGATTCAAAACACTCCTCCCTGAGTTGCCAGAGAGGGTGCCACCCTGCTTTTGCCCACCACTAAGAGCTAATCAACCACAAGATGTGGATTCTAGGAAACTTCCTCCACACTGCTAAACATCGCTCCCCCCGGCCCTGGCCCACACGTACGCTGTTGCTGAGGCTCTCAGCAGGCCCGGGGGAGACGGACCTAGAGAAAGAGATTTTGCATGTTCTTTTGAGGCCAACACCTAATCACTGTCCCTCTCCCAATGAAAAATGGGGAAAACACTAGCTAACTGTTGTTTAGTGACCCCAACCCCCACCCCTTTAAAATAAACACTCTTTTCAATTAGGAAGATTTGTCACTGGGGACAGTAATTCCGTGTCCTACCAAAACAAACACAGTTGTAATTAGTTTTATCCAGGAAGAAAATTAACTCTGTTTATCTTAGCATAATGAATCATTGACCCTTTCTGTCCAGGCAGCTTGGGGGAGGGCACAGGAGTGGGGGTCTATGATCTACAGCAAAGGGGCATTCCGGGACCCATCTATCTCTCCTCTTGGTTACACAGCTGTCCACATGAGTTATTTGAAATAATATTCCTGGCCAAGAATTATGAAGCTGCCTCTGAGCTGGCCTTGGAGACACACTAAATAAGGCTGTGATTTTATGGTTTCAGTCTGCTGATGATTTGGGATGAGTACGTATTAGATGGGCATTAGGGCACGCTATGGACCCCGGGGTTTTGTTGGCTTCTGTTGTGCCTTTCACCATGACCTCCACAAGTCTCTGGGATGGGAAGGCAGCTGTAGGCAAAGGGGTTGATTCTCAGTTTTGGAGGAGTGGCTGCTGCTGCTCTGAGAAGGGCAGAAACGTTGGGCTTGGATGGATTTAGAGTCTAGTCCCGGCTCTGGAGTCCTAGCTACATGACCTTGGATGAGATGACTTATCTTTCCAAACCACAGTCATCTCCTAAGTTAAAAAAAAAAAATTGTGGATCAGGGTTAGTCATCTATATCCTCGAGGATTTCATAAGGATCAGGACTGATGTGTGCCAAGCCCCTAGCACACGGGGCACCTAGTTGTTAGTCAATACAAGCTGGTGGGCGGGGTGTGGGGGGTGCCTGGGTGGCTCAGTCAGTTAAGCCTCCAAATCTTGATTTCAGCTCAGGTCAGGATCTCAGGGTTGTGGGATCAAGCCCTGCATCAGGCTCACACTGGGCGTGAAGTCTGCTTGAGATTCTTTGTCTCCCTCTCTCTGTGCCCCTCCCCACTAAAAACATAAAGTAAGAGAAATGTTGGTAGGTTCTGTTATTCTTGCACGAACTGACTGAGGGCCCAGCGTAGAAGAACACACTGAAGGTCTTCTCTCAACTTTGCTCGTTTCTACCTCCCAGAGACCCTCCTGTGTTTAAGGTTCTACACTAGGTCCTGGAAATCGAAAGAGGACTGAATCCCAGCCCCCGTGCTTACAGAGCCCACAGACTACTGGGGGGAGAGAGAGATCCCCAGACGTTCTCAATCTGTTCCAGCAAACGCTAAGCCAGGACGCGGGAGTGAGATCCCCCCGGTCGAGATGCGAGCAGAGACTGGAGGAAATCTGATTTCACACACTCTGGACGATTCAGTTGACATCTAATGCCTCACTTAATCCTCATGATAACTCTAAAAATAGGCAAGAGGGAGGGGGCGCCAGGGACAGAGGGATGGAGGCTCACAGATGTTAAGTCATGAGACCCACCCCGCATAGTCGGCAAGCGGTGGGCTGGGACGCCGGGACGCACGCGGGGTTTGTCGGATGTGGAAGCTTCACCTCGGAGGTCCTGGCTGAGTTTTAGCGGCCGGTGTCCTGCCCTGGGACCCCAAGTCGGGGGCATTAAAGCAGTGTGCTCCCCAGGGCTGGTGTCAGGAGTCCCCACAGTGAAAACTGCAGCTTCTTGGGCTTCCCCTCAGGCTCTTCCGAATCAAAATCTCTTGCACGGGGATCATTTTAGACGACTGTTTCTGCTTCCACCAGCTGTTAGAGTCGTATGCATCAACCTGTCGTTCACGACACTGAGCTGACTGTTGCCAGACAAGGGACCTGGGGTGGGGAAGCTAGTCCTCTAGATGAAGAGACAAGAGAACTGCGGGACCAAGGAGACCTCCTGTCCTGAGATGCCAGAGATAGAAAGAGAAGGCGAAGTGGGCCGGGACCCCTTGAAAGTGGCCTGCTGGACTCACGCTGGCTGGCGCCTGGGTGGCTCAGTGGGTTAAGCCTCTGCCTTTGGCTCAGGTCATGATCTCAGGGTCCTGGGATCGAGCCCCGCATCGGGCTCTCTGCTCAGCATGGAGCCTGCTTCCCCCTGTCTCTCTGCCTGCCTCTCTGCCTACTTGTGAACTTTCTCTGTCAAATAAATAAAATCTTTAAAAAAAAAAATCTTACAGTTTGAATGCTGGATGCACGATTGAATCAGCAAGAAATTCATACAGGACTCATTTCTCTGTACTGCTCTGAGTGGCTGCTTGACTGGCTCCCCGGTGCCTATCTGCAATCCAGCCCCACCCGACTTACTGCCAGTGTACGGGGGGCAGGCACTTTCTGGGGCTACAGGCATGCAACGGGCACGGTCCCCTGCTTAAGGAGATTTTCAGCTCTCTGTAGCTAGGTGGAAAGGCCGGGTATGTGTGTGTGTCTGTATGTGTCTCTGTGTGTATGTGTGTGTGTGTGTGTGTCTGTGTCTGTGTGTGTCTCTGTGTGTGCATCTGTCTCTGTGTGTCTGTCTCTCTGTGTGTCCGTGTGTGTCTCTGTGTGTGTCTCTGTGTGTGTCTTTGTCTCTGTGTGTGTCTATGTGTGTGTCTGTGTGTGCATCTGTCTCTGTGTGTCTGTCTCTCTGTGTGTCCGTGTGTGTCTCTGTGTGTGTCTGTGTCTGTATCTCTGTGTGTGTCTCTGTGTGTGTGTGTGTCTGTGTGTGTCTCTCTGTGTGTGTATGTGTCTCTATGTGTGTGTGTGTGTGTGTTGGGAGCAAGGGAGAAAAAAGGAGAAGGCCTCATGCATCCACGTAAACAGCGTGTTCACAGTTATAACCCTGGGAGGGACGAGTCACTCTGGTGGGTCAGGACCGGCTCTGGTAGCGCCAGGCTGAGCGTGAGCAGATATTTTCATTTGGGAACTGGTTTGTATTTGCCCAGAAAAGAATCTAGGAGCGGAGATGGAGGTTTTTGGGAGGGACAGAGCTGAGCTCTGTGGGTGTGGGTTAGCAGACAGACACTGATCTATGTGCTGAGGAAAAAGACAGGGAATGAGGAGAAGGAAAGGGGTCCAGGAAGAAGGGCCTGGAGGAACTGGCCGAGCGTCATGTCCAAATCCCCAGCTGTAAACATCCGGTCTCGGGAGCCTAGTCTTGCTCCGTTGCTCACACACAAGGGAGCGAGCTGAGGCTGGAGGCGGTCACCGGGTGAATGGGAAGTAGCCGGCTGACCACAGGTCTCGGGTTCCCGCCTGGCCGCCGGTGACAAGGGAAGAGTTCAGGCCGTCAGCCCTGGTCAGAGCACTGAACCGGCCATCCAAAATGGCGGACATTTTACCAGATTGGGGAGCGTGGGATTCGTTGGTTAAAGTCTGAAGAAGACTCTGGAGACTGTATCTCTGACCCCAGATCCTGACAGGCCTGTGCAGAAGCTCTGATGGACAGCCAAGCTTAGCTTAAAACAGGGGCCACTGTTCTGACATGGCTGCCTCGTGAAGCCACAAGTTCCAAAGAGATGGGCTGTGTCAGTGGGGCCCGGCAGCCAGGGAGGGGCAGGGAGGGCAGAGCCGTGACGTCACAGGTCCCCTGACTGAGGCGTTATCTGCTGGAAGGGCTGGTGACAAACGGGGCCGTCCAAGGCCTTATTCATCTCCTAACTGGAGGATGGAAAGTTTACAGTTTATAGGACAGTCCTTCAGGAGAGGCCACAAAATGAATTCTAATCCACGGTGAGATGGGGATTCTCTGTGATGTAGGCTTTCGGGAAAAGGAGAGAAAAGGATGGTGTCGTGGCCCCTTCCAGATGTTATAACAAAATGTCACAGACTGGCTAGCTTATAAGCAACAGAAATGTATTTCTGGAGACTGGAAGTCCAAGATCGCGGTGTTAGCAGAAATCATGTCTGGTGAGAACACGCTTCCTGGTTCGTGGACGCTGTCCTCTCACTGGGTCCTCATATTGTTGATGGGGAAGGCATTTCTCTGGGGTCTCTTTGATGAGGGCACTAATCCCACTCGTGAGAGCTCGATCCCCGACCCCATCACCTCCCAAAGCCCCACCTCCTAATCCCATCACACAGGAGATGAGAATCCCGACATAGGAATCTCAAACTCAAACCTTCAGTGTCCCACAGAGGAGGATGAAAGGAAGAAGTGGGAGAAGGCAGGGACATCAGAGGATGGAATCCACTATTTACTGGGCACCCTCACACAGTGGTCCCATTCGATCCTCACGCAGCCTCCTGTGACTGGTCGGAGGTGTGACACCGGCCACGAAGACTCCAGGACACACCGCTGTGAAGTCTGCTCTATTCTGGGTAGACATCTTCAGGGTGGGAAGCAGCATCTCGCACCTGAAGGTCATCAGAGGTCAATTCCTGAAGCCCTCACCCTCTGCCTGGAGGGCCTGCCTCCTGCCCTCTGGATGCCCTTCCCTGCTTGGCCAGCCTGTGGGTCTACACCAAGAAGGGTGGGGACACTGGGCTCCCTCTGGGGGTCGCAGTGGTCAGGAGCTGCTGTTCGCAGGAGGCCATGGCTCTCAAGGACGCTGAGAAAAATCTCCGCAGCAGACAAGATTTGGCCAACCTCAGAGGAATGGGGTCCTTGGGCACACAGTAGGCACTGCATACAAGTCTGGTCAACCACAGAGTGAAACAGAGATCCAGAAGCAGAGGAGGGTCAGCGGGGTGGGGGGAACCAGAGCACAGAGGAGGGAAGCCCTAGCAGCTGGGTGGGAGAAACAACCCGGCAGAGCTCAGGGCTCCAGAGGCAGCCGTCCTAGTCACTCCGGTCACCCCAGGGGCCCCTGGAGTCCTGCACACACCACCCTCTGCTGCAGGGCCTCGAAGCCTCCATCGGCCCAAATGCAGGGCTGATTTCTATCAGCAGTATTCGTGGTGTTCACTCTAGGCTGGGGAAGTTTTAAAACATCCTGCTAACTGGGCCCTACCCCTAGAGACTCCTGCTTAATAGAGCTGAGGAGGGGGCCTGCGCATTGCTGTTCTTGAGATCTCTCCCAGGTGATGCCGCCAAGGCTGAGGAAGGCCTGGGTTATTTCCCTCCGTTCCCTCCAGCTCCCATCACTGGTGACTCAGAGATTATTTTCGAGAAATTTCCCTAAGTTGAATTTGTACCCTGTGGTAGTAGATGATGTGATTTTGCCATGAGGACAGTGGACTGATATTTGTCACCCATAACCCTAAAGATGGATCTCGAAGCTCGTCTCCATAAGGTAATCCCAACAACTGGCAGCGGGAGTATGATTTACTCCCCACGCCGCTCATGTAATTAAGTGCGCATTACGAAGAAAGTTGAGATGCGAATTAGTAATGGCAGTTCACCTTGGGCTTGCCATTTTGTCGAGGTTACCACTGTGGGTTTCGAGTGCTTAAAAGTGCATTATGCGCGTAGCAAACACAGGAAGTCCGCTGGGAGAGAAAGTGCAACGTTGCTCAAGAGGTGGTCGGAGGCCTCTGGACTTTGTCACATCCAAGAGAACTATGACTTCACCCCCACCCCTGTCTGTTCTCCCAGCATCCTGTGCTGAGCCGTGCAGGAAACATCACGCTGGTGAGCGAGGACGACAAGGAAACGCAATCCGCAGGTTGCACAGTCGGGCTTAGGCACACCACGAAGAGCAAGTTCTTCTTTTCAGAAATGTCCGAAGGGCAAGCATTATTCGGGGGCATTTCTCGCATGTCTCCTTGCTGGGGAAAACCAGGTACCCACAGGGAGAAGGATGAGAAGTGTTGGAATTCCGAGCCGTGTCTGTCTGGCGGCCCACCTCTGCCCCCGCCGCCCTGAGGTCTCTCCCTCCGTCCTCCAGCGCTCTGGCCCGGCCGCTGAGCCAGCATCCACAGAGAGGTTGCTAACGGGGCCCAGACGAGGCTGCTGCCAGATGACATAAGCTCTGGCTTGGATTAGCGAGAAACCATGTGGAACCGTAATACCAGTAATAAGAAACACCGTTGACTGAGTGCTGCCCTATTCCAGATACAGAGCTGGAGGGACCTCCTTCACCAGTGGGAGGCATTAAAAAAAAAAAAAGGGTTATAAGGCTGTTACTTCTCATTTTGTTGTTCAAGGCCTACCTGCTCCTAAAGCCGCCTTCCTCAACTTTTCCAAGACCCTCCTGTAGTACAAAGGGTTAGGTGAGGTGTCCAAGGGCACTCGATCTATCGGAGAGATTGTGACCTTGTTGGTTCTTAGAAGGGAAGAGATTGACTCTAAGCCTTTTTCTCCCTGGGGAGGCCGCAGCTCTGTGCAAATCTAGCCCCTTCTCTGAAGCAGCTACACTTTAGGAGATTTTGCAAAGGACAATCTTTGTGAGTGTCAAAGAATCCTATTATACCTATTCCATATCTCAGTGTGTACTTTGTGGGCTTTTGTTTGCAAAAGCTAAGAGGTGCCCCTGGAGTGTTCAGAGAAAACCAAAGATCCACTTCAAGGTGGTAAAGTTTGCAAAGTTTGTCAGGTAGAAGCCACAGGCAGCTTCCCTTGAAAAAAAAGATGTGAAGTTCCGTCTCACTTGGCAGTCGATCATACATGTGTACATAACTCAACCCTCAACAATCTTGCAAGGTAGCTTGGTTACTCTCCTAGCTAGAATTCTTATTATCAGAATGCAGGTAAACGCTAATATTTTCTTAGCACCTTCTTGGTTTCAGGAATCGTGCTAGGTCACATATCAATAATCAATACTGTTGGTAATCTGAACCATAAGCCATGAGGTGGGTATTATCATTCCACTTAGCAAACGATGAGATCAAATGTCAGAGAAGTCATTTGCCTGAGGTTCCACAAGTGGCAGAGCTAGGATTCGATGGCCCATCTTCCTGACAACCGAACCCACGATTTGCACTGCCTGGGGACCCGCCTGCAAATGGTAATTGTCCCGGAGATGATGGGATCTGCTCTTCCAGGGAATCTTGTCCTCACAAAGGCAGAGAACGGGTAAAGATGTAGGCAATGTTCCTTGCCGGGGACAGTAGGGGCGGCAACGTGTCCCTTCAGCCCAGGGACTGACTCGCCGTGAAGGAGCTGATAGTCCCGTTGCCAAACACAATCTGGCACACACAAAGAATGTTAAAAATACTGTTAAAGATAGAAAATGCTCTGCTGTGGGACTGAATCAGTGGCAAAGAAAATATACGAGGACCCACGGAAGAGGAGGTTCCGTGATCAGTAGTCAGGTCTGCCGTGGAGGCGGATTTTGACCCAACATGTGAAATATCTTGCTTCCTTTCCTCATTGCCTATAACCAAGCTGTGGAAGGTTTAGGGGTCTCGGAGCAAATTTCTGTGACCCCCTTCTGTCCAAGCAGCCTTCAGAGAGGCTGCAAAACTAGCTTTACCTCTAGATGGCACTCGTGTACCTTCACTGCTTTTACAGTTCCGATTTCAAAGGACCTCAGCGGGTGACTCTGTCCAGTGTCTGTCCAGCTTGGTGTCCCAGCCTAAAAAGGTCTGAGGCCAAATAGCCTGGCATCCTGAGTCCTACCTACCTGAGGCCGATGACAGATTCCCTCGACATGGTCCTTCTGTCTCAGATGCAGCGTCAAGGATCCTTGCAGGCGGGCAGGCTTGGATCGTGGGTCTACGAGGGGAAAGACCCTGGCCTAGCCACGTTCTAGGGCAAAGTGCGTGTTTGGTCTCAAGTGACAAGCAGAGGATGTTTGTCTTCTTCAATTCCACATTTATTACCTGGTGTTTGTTCTTACCTATTCCACACAGAAAGGCAGACAGGATGAAGATAAGGCTGGGTCATGACCACAACCAAAAGCACTGTGTTTGAAGAGGCTGTGAAAAACAGTGAATCTGAAAAGCACCAAAGAGACGTAACGAGCTAGTCATACAGGAATGGGAGGGGGTGGGGGGCCAGTCATCCTTGACTCTCCAGCCTTGGGGAGCAGTGAGTGCCTTTGATCGGGGACGAGGGAAGTGTGGGAACAGGGCTCGGCCTGGGCCAACTGAACTTTGAGCTGGAATGGAAGCATCTCCCCTTCTCCCCACCTGCCTAGTAGCCCTTGGCTATGCCTTTATCCCATAAATACCTGAGCACCTCTCATGTTACAGGTATTAGTAGAGGCAGGAGGATATAGCTACCAAGAAGACAAAGCTCCTTAAGTTTTAGCAAATAGGGGAAAATAAGTAATAAATAACAAGATCCGATCTGACAAATGCTACGAGGATGATAAAATCGGGGGCCAGGAGGGGGGGCAATTAGAGCTGGGGGGTTTGTTCAGCTAAGGTGGTCGTGGTTGACTTTGCTGGGATGACATTGGAGCTGAAACCTGACCAATGAGAAGGAACCAGGTCTGCGTCATCATTCTTCATTCCAAGGATGCTGTGACTAGGGCAGTAGACCTCCCTGGTAAGATGCTAGAAAGGCTTGAAACGCTATGCATGATAAAGAATGGGAATGAAAAGTGGGGAAGAAAACAGGAAGATTAGCTGAAACTTTGCACCTGTAGGGGTCAGCTTGCACCCCTACATCTGTGCACAGAATGGCCATTAGCCAGTGTTTATTCATTGGCCAAAGCCAACCAACAAAAGAGATCACAAACAAAGAAATAAAACAGACATTCCTTTGAAAATATATTAAACAAACCCTATGTGGAAGTCTAGGATAGCAAGTGTAGCAATTTTCTACCTAGGCAAGGCCCTCCATGTCCTAGGGATTTCTGGGAGAGGGACACTCTGGAAAAGGGGCTGGTTCCCGGGCATCCAGTGAAGGTCAGCCATCAGTGAGTCTCACTCAACCAACAGAGCTCGCACTGTGCCTCCCATTTTCTTCAGTCTGAAATGAACATTGGAGAAACAATTACAAGATACCTGAGGAAAGTCTGCAATGTGAAGAAAGACAAAGGTGAAAAGGCAGAAAACAGAAAGAAATGGATAAATTTAGAGAACAGAAAAAAAATCAAACAACATAAACAAATGAACAAAGATTGATTTGTTCTCCACCTCCAATAACATTAAAAAGACAACATACCAATCAAGATTAAAGAATCAGAACAAATTACTATCAGTCTAAAATCGGGGTAGTTTACTTGTGTAATAAAGTTCTATGGGTTTCGTTAAATGCATAATGGCATGTATCTGCCACTGCAGTGTCATCCAGAAGAGTCATACTTCCCGCAAAGTCCCCTGCGCTTCGATTATACATCCCTTTTCTCTTTCCCTTGAACTTTCAGTGACCACTGATTATTTTCCTGTCAGTATAGTTTTGCCCTCTCTAGAATGTTGTATAATTAACATCAGACAGCAGCCTTTCCAGAGTGGTTTCTTTCCTTTAACAATACACATTTAAGATCTTTTTGTGACTTTCTATGGCTTGTTAGTTCATCTCCTTTTGTCACAGAATAATATTCCATTTTATGGGTGGACCACCATTTGTTTATCCCTTCACCTATTGAAAAATGTCTTAGTGACTCTAGTTCTTGGCAATTCTGAATAAAGCTGCTACAAACATGTATGTGCAGGGGTTTTTTTTTTTTTTAAGATTTATTTATTTATTTATTTGACAGAGAGATCACAAGTAGGCAGAGAGGCAGGCAGAGAGAGAGGGAGAAGCAGGCTCCCTGCTGAGCAGGGAGCCCGATGTGGGGCTCGGTCCTAGGACCCTGAGATCATGATCAGAGCCGAAGGCAGAGGCTTTAACCCACTGAGCCACCCAGGCGCCCCGTATGTGCAGGTTCTTATGTAGAGATAAATTTTCAGATGAGGTAGGTAAATATCTAGGAGTGCAGTTACTAGAGTGTATGGTTAAGACTGCGTCTGGATTTGTCCGAAACCACCTGTCTTCCAAAGTGGCTGTGCCATTTGGCATTCCCGCGAGCAACCAATGAGCGTTCCTGCGGCTCCGGCATCCTCACCAGCTTGGGATGTTGTCCATGTGGGAGCTGTCAGACATTCTCATAGGTGAGTAATGGTGTCTCATTATTGTTTCAATTTGTAATTCCTTGATAGCAAATAAGCTTTGTTTCATGGGCACATTTGCTACCTGTGTGTCTTCTTTGATGGGGGGTCCAGAATTTTGCCTACCTTTTGATTGGGTGGTTGTTTTCTCTTTTTAATTTTAATATGTAGATACAAGTCTTTTATCAGATATGTGTTTTTCAACTATTTTCTCCCATGCTGTGACTTGTCGTTCATTCTCTTAACAGCATCTGTTGCAAAGATGTTTTAAATTTTAATAAATCCTAATTTATCAAATTTTCTTTCACAGATCATGCTTTTGTCATTGCATCTAAAAACTCATTGCTAAACCCAAGGTCACATAGATTTTTCTATTTTTCTCTTCTAGAAATTTTATAGTATTGCATCTTATATTTAGGTCTATGATCCATTTTGAGTTAATTTTGTGAATGGCATAAGATCTGTGTGTAGATTTTTGTTTGTCTATTTCAGTTTTGGGATTTGTGTAATTTTTTTTTTTTTGCATATGGACACCCAATTGTTCAAACACTGTTTAAAAAAATTATCCTTTCTCCCATTGAATTGCTTTTACTTCCTTGTCAATGATCAGTCGATTGTTTGTATGAGACTATTTCTGGACTCTCTATTCTTTTGAGTTGATGTATTCATCTCTGTGAATCTGGTCCTTCACTAAACTATGTGGTCTTAAAAAAATACTATGTGGTCTTAATTACTGTTGCTTTATAGTAAGTCTTGAAGTCACGTCGTGTCAATCCTCTGACTTTTCTCTTTAGTATTGTGTTGGCAGTTCTGTCTTTTGTCTTGCTAGGTAAACCTTAGAGTCAGTTTATCAATATCCACAAAATAGTTGGCTGAGGTTTGGATTGGGATTTGCTGAAGCTGTAGATTCATCTGTGGCGTTTACAGTGGGGGGAAGAATGGAAATCTCATAATTTCTTGAATAAAAGTTTTGCATTTTTGTTACATTTATTCCTGGGGACTTTATATTTTTGGTGCTATTAGGAATAAATGGTGGTTTTGAAAAGCTGTATGTGCTAACTCTGTGGCTGGCAGAAATGCAAGAGACTTTGTAAGAAAAGACAAAACAAAGTAATTATCATTCAGGAAAATGTAATTTTCTGTGTAAAAACCTGAAAGAATATGCAGCTAAACAGTTGTAAATGATGAGAGATTTAAACAAATTGATTAATAAAAAATCAACTATTGGGGAACCTGGGTGGCCCAGTCAATTAGGCGTCTGCCTTTGGCTCAGGTCATGGTCCCAGGATCCTGGGATGGAGTCCAGCGTTGGGCTCCCTGCTTAACAGGGAGTCTGCTTCTCCCTCTCCTTGTACCCCTTGTACCCCTTCATCTCTGCTCATCTCTCTCTTTCTCTTTCTCTCTCTCAAATAAAGAAATAAAATCTTTAAAAGATCAGTTATTAACATTATATTTGTGAAACTATTGGATGGATGTTGATATTATTTGGGGTTGTATGTGTCGGCTTATGGTTAAGGATGTTTGCATTGCTCCTGGTTTAGTCATTGCCAGTAACAGTATCATGAAATTTATTGTTTGTATCTCTTGTGCCTATGTACATATATTTCTATTGATCACATGCCCAGGAGTAGAACTGCTGGGTCGTAGGCTATGATTCTTTTTAACTCTGGAAGAAGATACTCAAGTGCTTCCAAATATCACTCTACCTATTTCATGGTCACTGGCCACGAGCACAGGACTATCCTTCACACCATATCACACCATATCTTCATGGGAACCTGGTCTCGCCAGCCTCCTTCACTGTACCCTTGGTGGGAATGGCGATCTCGCACTGTGGTGTTCATATGCACTTTTCTCATTCTTAGGGACGCTCTGCACTTTTTCATGTCTTTGCTGCTATTTGGATATTTTTTTATGCTGAGACTGTTCAGGTCCTGGGCCTATTTTTCTTTTGGCTTATCTGCCTTCAAATAATTTGCATAATTAAAATTTAAAATATATATATATTCAGGATGAGTCCTTCATCAGGTGAAGCTTTGCAAATATCTACCGCCCCCTCCTGTGGTACTTTGGTCTGTTATAGTTTCTCCAACCTGACTCTCTATTCAATGGGTAGATTAGACCATCGCAAGAGACACCAAACCTATAACTTCTCTCTTTTTTTTTTTAAATTTATTTATTTGACAGAGAGAGAGATTAGAAGTAGGCAGAGAGGCAGGCAGAGAGAGAGAGGGAAGCAAGCTCCCTGCTGAGCAGGGAGCCCGATGTGGGGCTCGATCCCAGAACCCTGAGATCATGACCCGAGCCGAAGGCAGAGGCTTTAACCCACTGAGCCACCCAGGTGCCCCTATAGCTTCTCTCTTTTTTAATACCTTATTTGATGGTCGTGGATTATAAAACAGAAACTTCACCTAGATCATACCATTTTTATTTTGCACTTAAGTACTCCATTTTTTCTAGCAAGTGGAATCTAACTTTCTATTTATCGGCATGTTTGAGGTCCTTCATGAACCAGACCTAGCTTAACTATTGAGTATATGCAACCAAATATGCATATGTCCCTCAGTCCAGCAGGCTAATATATACTCTGTATCTTAGCAGTATCTTTTTTTCTGTCTAGGATACCTAGAAAAAAAGCCTATGCTAAAACTTATTACTAACAATTGATGGGGGGGGTGTGCAATTATAGGCAGCAAAAGTGAAGGGGAAATTAGAAAAGGAGAGGCCTTTATCTGCTTGCTTATTCCTATTTCCTGTATTTGATTGAGCCACGATTATCTCACAAGAGATAACACACTTTTTCATCGGAGTCATTTTATCCAGGCCCGCCGGGGAGCCTGGGGAATCTAGATGCCGCCTCCATGATGTGGTATTTCATTTGAATGTGCAATTAGTGAGCAGAACCCCAAGGTCATGGACCCAGGCAAGTCAGACCCTGACTGTAACAGTGGGGTTATGGAGGTTTGGCCATAGCTTGCCCGTCCACCCTCACCAAGGAGAAGGCACACAGTGTTCTCGTTAGCAAATGAGACAGCATCAGAAGCAGCAACCAGGCTCTCCGTCTGGCAAGTGGCCTAGGCCAAGGGCAGACAGGCCAAGTGAGCGTGGGAATGGGCAGAGCTGGGTTCTGCCCACCTTTTATGCTCTTGTCCACCGCAGCTGCCCTTTAGAATACTCATCTGAGGAAAGTCATGAACCACAGTAAAAGCACAGGAAGGAAAGAGGAAAAGAGATAATCTCAGTGAGTCTGACACCTGTGGTTTGGCTAAGTCATTTGTTGATACATCAAAGGGAATTTTCTCCAAGGGCAGGATTTCTGAATTGTCTCTGTTTATCCACCCCCCCCCCACACTGTGTTACAATGATTCTTGCCGCTTGATGCCATGATTATGACTTCATTTTCGGGGTGGATGGACACCCCCACTATCCTCTGCATCTGGACACTTTGCGGCCATTCTTCTCTTACAGATAATAGTACTCACTTCAGGTACGGAATTTATTCCTTTGTCATGATGTGTCACATCTGTAAAGAAAAATAATCCAGGTGCCTGGGTGGTTCAGTCAGTAAAGCATCCTATTCTTGATTTTGGCTCAGGTCCTGATCCCACGAGTCATGGGACTGAGCCCCATGTGGTTGGGCTCCATGCTCAGCTGGGAGTCTGCTTAAAGATTCTCTCTCTCTGCCCTTCCCCTACCTGCATTCTCTCTCTCTCTCTCTCTCTCTCTCTCAAATAAATAAATAAATAAATAAGTCTTTTTCAGAAAAAGAATGGAGGTAAGTGACACTGAAGGAAATGAGAAAGCATTCTCACTGCCGATCTTCAGAGTCTACCCTTCTGTTCTGGTTGTGAGGATAGAAACACGTGTGAAAACAACTTATGTTTAAGAAATGTTATTTCAATTACTGTGTCTTTCTCAGCTCTGGCTCTGTGCCACAGCGCTGCCACGATGGGCCCTGGAGAAGAGAGGGATCAATGTCTGACATCTCCCCTTGGGAATTTCATCTTCTCACTGGTAAATCATAATGAAAATATCCCTTATACTTAAGAGCAAACCACAATCGTTTATGTGACGAAATGAATTATAAGTTTAGTAGGACCTCAGATAAAGGAGTTGTTGTGAGCTTGAACGATCCACAAATTTTCCTTAGCACAGTGGACATTAAGTCTAATAATTCAGGTTCCTTATGGTGAGAAGCATCAACATTCTTGGCAGCATCAGGAATGAATGTGGTGTGGTTGAAAGGAGCAAAAACTAAGAGGCTGGGAGGCGTGGGTCATAGTTATTTATAGCTTCAGAACAAATTGTCCCTATGTTAGTGATTTAAAATAACAACCATTCTATTATATCTCACAACTTTGGGTCAGGAATTCTTGTCAGTTTTCATGGGGCAATTCTTCTGTTCCATGTGACAAAGACTGAGGTCCCTTGGTGTCTTCAGCTGGTGGGATGGCCCAAAGGGCCCAAGGTGGCTTCATTCACATGTCCCATACTTTGGGGGAGTAAGTTGGAAGACTGGAGTCAGCGGGGAATGTTAACCAGATTGTCAATACATGGCTTTTCTGCCATGGTGGTCTCAAGGCAGTCAGACTTCAAATATGGCAGTTCAGGGCTTCCAGAAAGAATGTTACCAAAAACAAAACAAAACAAAACAAAATCCAAACAAAAACAAAAACAAAAACCCAAAAACCCACAACAACCACCAATAAAAAAAAAACCAAAGAGCTGACAAATGAAAGCTGCTCATTCCTTAAAACAGGCCCAGAAAAGTTTGCAGCCCATCTTCTGCCATATTCTACTGAGCAAAGTAATCACAGAGCAGACAGTTTTAAGAGCAGAGGGCGTTCCTTCTGTTTTTGGAAGGAGCATCAATAAAAGCTGTGGCCATATTTAATCTGCCAAACACAGACACTGAGAAAAGCAACTGGTATAGCTGATAAGTCACCTCTGCTCAGCACAGTGGCTCCATATCCCAGCTCCGGACAATGGGAGTAAAGTACCTCCACTCCTTTGTTAAACATTTACAGAATACGTACTATGTTCTGGCAATGTTCTATGCCCTGGGAATAATAAAGAGAATTTTTAAAAGGGAATAAAAAAGAGACACTGCTGTGGCATGGCTCACATATTAGCGAGCCATGAGAGAAAATAAGAATGGGAATTAAAACTATCAGGTAGTGATACGTGTTATGAAGATAGTTTAGGTATGATCTGTTGATGGCATGGTCATGAGAAGTTGAAGTCCATGAAGTTGACATTTAAGCTGAGACCTGAGAGATAAGGAGGAGGCGGTGATGATGGGAAGGTCTGATGGGAATAACGCTGCTGTCAGAGAGCAAAGTTCCAAGTCAGCAAGGACTTGGCATCAAGAACCAGAAAGAGGGCGGATGGGACCAGTGCAGAGGGATCTAGGCGGAGCGTTCTTCTGTGGCCTTCAGACTAGACCCATGGTCTCTGACTTCCTCCGCAGAGCAGTTCACTGTGGGCAACTCCAGAAGTTTCCAAGCGGTCACAGTAAGCTGACAGGCCGAGTACCACTGCCAGCCACTGCCACCACAGTGAGCAGAGGATGTGGAAGTGGGCTGATCTCAGGATCACATTCTCAGCTGGTTTACTTGTAGGAGGAGAGGAGAGAACTTTCTGGAAAAAGCATTCACTATTATATGAATTGCACCTTTTTCCAGAAGGACACCCTGGGAGAAGGCAAAATGACCCCCGAAATTCACAACATCAATGTTTTTGATCAGTACCACTGTTTGTTTAAGGACTGTAACACCCGTGAAGAGGTCACCACAGCTCTGAGAGTAGAAACAGAGGGGAGTCTTCTCCAGGTTTCCTTGGTAAAGTCCCTCTGGACCCATGACCCCAAATTCATGAATGCCGGATAGTGAGGAAATGATCTCCAAGGCATTTAAAAGATATGTAGCTGTTTATATTTAATTTAATTACATTTTTTGTTCCTCAATCACATATTTCAGGTGCTCAATAGCCACATGCGGTCAATAGCTACCATCTCGGATAGCACAGGTTTGGAATATTTCCATCACTGCGGAAGTTCTATTGGACCACACTAGCCTCAAGGCCAAACATAGACATTCTGTCTCACAACAGCTCAGATTTCAAGCTGCCCAAGCAGTCTCCACCCAACGTTGAATACTGTAGGCAGAGGAGGTCTCGCCTAAGGTAGTGTCTGAAGTGCCTCCAAATGCTTTACTCTTTCTGGCTAAAGAAGAGGCTGAAATCTGCACTCTTGCCTCACCTGGTGTCCAACTCTTGATACTGCATGTTCGAAGCACACAATTCATAGCAACAAATAAATGCCTACATTAAGAAAAAAAAGGGAGATCTCATATAAACAACCTAAAGTCTCACCTCAAGTAGCTAGAAAAAGAAGACCAAACTAAGCACAGAGTTGTTAGAAAAAAGGAAATAACAAAAACCAGACTGAAAATAAATGAGACAGACACTAGAAAGACAATAGAAAAAGTCAACAAAACTAAGCGTCAGTTTTTTGCAAAGATGAACAATACTGGCAAACCATTAGCTAGACTGAGAAAAAAAATGAGAAGACTCAAATAAATTAAATCAGTAATAAATGAGGCAACTTTGTGTCCTGACAAAACAGAAATACATGTGATTATATAGACAATTATACCCCCAACAAAGTAGATTAACCAAAAAGAAATGGGTAAATTCCTAGAAACATACAACTCACAGAGACTGAATTGGGAAAACAGAACATATGAACAAATGAATAATAGATAAGGGCATTGCATCGACAACCAAAAATCTCCTAACAAAGAACCCTGGGACCAAATGGTGAGTTCTACCAAATATATGTAAAAAATTAATACTGATTTTTCTCAAACTCTTCCCAAGAAATTCAGGAGGAGGAAACACTTCCAAAGGCATTTTGTGAGGCCTTCATTACCCTGATACCAAAGTCCGACAGCCCACTATAAGAAAAGAAGAATATAGGCCAGTATTCTTGAATACAAACGTAAAAATCTATAGCCAAATACTAGCAAATAAAACTGTACAGCACAGTAAGAGGACCATACACCATGATCAAGTGGGATTTACCCCTGGGATGCAAGGATCATCCAACATACACAAATCAATAGATGTGATGCACTCTTTACAAGACAAAGAATTAAAATCATATGATCATCTCAATAAATGCAGAAAAAGTATTTGACAAATTCAGTATCTTTTCATGTTAAAAAAAAAAAGTTCAACAAATTAAGTATAGGTGGAATATATGCCAACATTCTCTCATGATAAAAATTTCAGGGGCACCTGGTTGGCTCAGTCGGTTAAGCGTCTGCCTTCAGCCCAGGTCATGATCTCAGGGTCCTGGGATCGAGCCCCAGGTTGGGCTCTCTGCTCAGTGGGAAGTCTGCTTCTCCCTCTCCCTCTGCCTGCTGCCCACCTGCTTGTGCTCTCTCTCTCTCTCTCTCTGTCAAATAAATAAATAAAATCTTTGAAAAAATTCTTCAGAAATTAGATATAAATGGAAAGAAAGAAATTAGATATGAACGGAAAGTACCTTAACAAATTGGGTATAGATGAAATGCATCTCAACATAGTAAAGACCTTGAACTTAGCCCACAGCTAACATCATACCTGATGTTGAAAAGCTGAAAGCTTTTTTCCCCCCTAAGATCTGGGGCAAAACACAGGTGCCTACTCCAACCATGCCTATTCACATAGCACTGGAAGTCCTAGCCAGAGCAAGTAGGGAAAAAAATTAAAAGATAATCAAATCAGGGAGGAAGAAGTAAAATGTCTCTGCAAATGACATGATCTTATATAGAGAAAATCCTAAAGATTCTATAAAAAAACTTAAAACTAATAAGCAAATTCAGTCAAGTTTCAGGACACACAATCAACATATAACGATTAGCCACAGCTCTATGTATTAAAAACAAACTATCTGAAAAAAAAAAACAACTAAAATGATCCCCATTTACAACGGTATCAAAAAGAATAAAATACTTAGGAATAAATTTAACCAAGGAGGTGAAAATCTATACAAAGGAAATTATAAAACATTGATGAAAGAAATTAAAAAACAAATGGGAAGGTACGCTGTGTTTATGGACTGGAAGAATTAATATTGTTAAAATGTTTATACCAGGGGTGCCTGGATGGCTTAGTCATTAAACATCTGCCTTTGGCTCAGGTCATGATCCCAGGGTCCTGGGATCAAGCCCCACATCAGGCTCCCTGCTCCACGGGAAGCCTGCTTCTCCCTCTCCCACTCCCCCTGCTTGTGTTCCCTCTCTCACTGTCTCTCTGTCAAATAAATAAATAAAATCTTTAAGAAAAAACAAAATAAAATAAAATGTCCATACCACCCAAAGTGATTTATGTATTATTATATATTCTATAAACATTAATGTGAAATTAACATTACTATATTGTGTTAAAATTATATACTACTTGATACATAAGTGTATATTCCCATATAAAAACATATATAGGGATATTATTCAGCCTTAAAAATAGAAGGAAATCTTGGCATTTGTGACAAGAGGGATGAACCAAAGGGCATTTTGCTAAGTGTAATAAGCCAGACAGAGAATGACAAATTCTTGTATGGGGTCACTTGTTTGTGGAACCAAAAAATGTCAAACTCATAGAAACAGAGAATAGAATGGTAGTTGCCAGGAGCTGGGGGATAGAGGAAACGGGGGAGGGCTGTGTGCTGAGAGGACAAACTTAGAGTTGTAGAATGAATGAGTTTTAAGTGTGTGACATACAGCTTGGTGACTATAGTCAATAATACCGCCGGGTATACTTGAAATTTGCTAAGAGAATAGATATTAAGCATTCTTGACAAAAAAAGAGATAATTATGTGAAGTGATAGATGTGTTAATTAACCTGATTGTGGGACTCATTTCACAGTGTAAATGCATATGAAATCATCACACTGCATACTTTCAATATATTCCAAGTTTCTTTAACAATTATACCTCAAAGCTAGGGGGGAAAACAGTAACTCTTGCACAGTCTCACAGAATCTGCAGAGAAGGCAATATCATGGGCTTACACTAAGCAATTTCTGAAATGCAGCGGACTCTGAACACTTCCCCTCCCTGCTAAGGGTTTAAGCAACACACCCCCAAACCTCTGAACTCCTACTTACTTAAAGTCGCGGCAGTCTCGGACCAGCACCAGGCATTTCCACCTGACTACCTCTCACAGTCTCTACTTCTTACAGCAACCTTGCAGTCTGCATGCTTATTTTCACCGGATTAAGAGTGTGTTGGAGAGGCAGAAACAACTTTCCCGAGGTCACACAGATAGTAGGAAGAGGACCCAGGAATGGAGCCTTTTTTGACGAACTCCAAATGCCTGGTCCTTTTCTCTGGCTCTGATGCTCGCTGAAACATCTGATCTTCACCTTCCCCCTAGTAGGAAAGGGGTTGCTCTGGGCTAGGAGGCAAGAGCTTCCCGAGGCTGGTGAGTGGGGAGGGTTTGTCACAAACAGCCCCCTTGTTTTGCCCAATATCTGTTGGTGAGATGGTAATGAGCTGTGGTAGACAGATGGACTGAGAGTCACTGAGACTCAGAGAGAATGTGTGGTTTCAAAGAGTAGAGAAATCCAGAGGTTTTTAGATCTCAGAGATTTACAGAAAGTCACAGCATTTCAAGGAACTTCAGAATATTTCAGAGAGATAGTCACAGCATCCCAGAGAGTTTCCAAAAGTTCAGAGAAATACAGAAAACGGCAGGTATTTGCATATTTTCAAGATATATTGGGAGAGCGACACAGACAACTGGGGAAAAGTATTGGAGCAAGATTGAGAGTGGAGAAAATGGAATCAAGAGATTTTTCTGACACACTGGCTCCCACATGGTGAAATGTCTCTGGGAACTTTTGACATCTTATTGCAACACGAAAAGCCCAGTGAGTCCCCATCTATCTATGGATATTGTATGTGGAAGTTTAGTTTCAAATACAAGGCGAAAGGTTGGGGAGAGGGGAATGAGGAAAAGGGCAGTCACCTAGTGGTTTCCCTGGCGGGGACAGCCAGATGGAAGATGCCAAAATCTGTCCTCTTCCTCCCTCCAGTGGCCACCTCTTGTTCTGCATGTCCTGGAATGGGCAACCTTTCCGTGGCCGCAGACCCACGGGGGTCAGAATCCAGGGCCTTTTGAGAGAATCCACATAGGATTCTCTCCCTTCTCTGAATTCTGATATGACTGTAAATAGTTATAGTGATGTGCCCTCATCCTGCATTTGCCAGCTACCACCAACAGCGCAAACTATGGGCAAAGGGTTTTGTATTCTCTCCTTTCGCATTTGCACCAGCCAAGCTGGGTCTTGGAAGATGGAGCCTACAAGATGTGAGGCCACATGCCTAGGGTCACACAGTTAATGAGCTGGTGTCGTTTGACCCTATGCTTGTCTTACTTCAAATCCCCTGTTCCTTTCTCTGTTGCTACCTCTTAGTTCTCCAGCTCAGTCTCCTTAAAGTTAAGGTCATCCTCCACTCTATTTTCTCCAGTCACAGGCCAAGCACAGGGCTAGATACACCAGTAGAAGCTGTGAATGCTGATGAGTACAAACACCCTGATGACTGACTAATGACTTACTGATTGACCATTTATTGATCACTGTGGATCAGTGCCCAACTGGAGCCAGTGACTGGCTCCAAAGCCATCCCAGCACACACCGGGTGCTTCTCCTTAAACCCTACTAGGTTTGTGAGGTCAGTGAGCCAGAGTGCACCCTATCTGCTGCGGGCAACAAAGCCCATATTCTGCCCATCATATTTGCCACCTCGGGATGCAGGGGATCCAAGAGCCCTACAGAAATGAGGAAACGTCCTCAGATAATTCCTGCAGGGAAGGGAAAGGGCAGGCAGTGGAGTCTGGCCGAGCAGGCACTACTAGCCTGACGAGGGGCAAGTCTCTCTTTGGTGAGATTTCCCCTTTCTAGTTGATGGGACCTGATTCTGACAGGTCCTCACAGGCTATCAGGCTTCTAGCTGCAGAATAATCCAGGCAGTGAGCCTGATCTGGCCTGGTGGGCAGGGAGCACTGGACAGGGGTCAGAGCAGTGGAATGGCCTGGGGAGGGAGGAGGTCCGATAGAGCCTTTGGGAGACCCGGGCTCAACTCTTACTCTGGCCTGAACCTGCCTCCAGACCTTGGATGAGTGACTGGGACTCTCTGAGCCTCCATTTTCCCACAAGAAAGCTGAAGGTCATAATTTGCCTTCCGTGAAAAGAGAATGAACATTTCCTGATCTCAGAGCTGCTGTGCTGTATCACCACACCGAAGATAAGCCTCCATGTCCTTCATGTGCCGTCTGGAGCTCAGCACAGGTTCTCCAGCCCCATCTCCTGTTCCAGAGGGAATATTCGAGTCTGCAATAAACCTAAAATTGTGTGTCACGTGCCTCTCAGCTTAGTGCTCACCAGTCTCCTCCCCAGTGCCAACTGAAAGCACAGCTTCTTGGGGGACATGGGAGGAAGGAGCCCACCCACCACCCTTTCCAAGAAGCCCTGGGGCAGGGCAACAAAGAGGACAGAGCGCTGACCTTGTAGCTGGTGGCCTTGGGTGCCCATCTCTGTCCTCCTGTAAACTTTGCCCAAGGCCCTGTTGTCCTGGGAAATGTGCTCCCTTCTCAGGACCTTTGTTCCTCCTGCTGTAAAGTGAGGATAATTTCAATATTGAGGACAATATTCCTTATTTTGTGTGGTAACATCTGGAAATGATACTTCAGAGTAAGGACATCGAATTGGGCAGAACCATTTAGGCTTTACTCATTAGCATCTCCTTTCCACAGGGAAGGTTTCTGAACCAGCGTGTCAAAGTCCTGGCTCTTAAGAGATGCCCATCTTATGGGTTTATATGTAATAACGTTATCTTTATTTCTTTGTCTCTTATGTAGAACTTAGAAAATGAAAAAATTTGTGGCTGGCATTGTGCAAAATTAAAAAATATAATGTATAGCTTTTTAGCTTAGGGTATACATTTTAAGTATTAAGTCAGGGCTAGTGGATGGTGATAATAAGAAATTGGTGTGCTGTTTGGATTATAAAGTGTGGGACTCCTAGTATCCTCCAGCATCCATTCTTCTCTGTTAATGAGTAAAAAACAATGCAGATTCTTGCCGGGTCACAGGGCACAGGCCAAAATCATGACAGCATTTCTCATCCTTCCCTAGATGTGACTAGGGATAAGCTAGTCGCATAAACTCAATAAGCCTAGATGTGACTGCATGACTGAGTTCTGGGCAATAGGAAATAAGTGGTAATGTGTGTAATTTCTGGGACATGTGCACTTGAATATCAAGGCAATGGCTGGACTGGGAGCAGTCATTTTAAACAATGAGATGGAATAAGATGTAGGAACAAGATAAAACAAGATCTTGTAGGGCAACAAGATAAAAGGAGTTCTTTTCTCTTAAGAAATTGTGGGGGCACCTGGGTGGCTTAGTCATTAAGCATCTGCCTTCGGCTCAGGTCATGATCCTAGGGTCCTGGGACTGAACCCCACATCAGGCTCCCTGAGCCTGCTTCTCCCGCTACCATTCCCTCTGCTTGTGTTCCCTCTCTCGTTGTGTTTCTCTCTGTCAAATAAATAAAATCTTAAAAAAAAAAAAAGAAATTGTGAACTACCTTATCAGTCTTGTTCTGTCCGTCTCCATTCTTTTATGTGAAAAAAAAAATCTCTCTTGTTTAAGTTACTCTTAACTTGGGTGTGTATTATAGACAAATTTATTCCTAGCTGATATATGTTAGTTTGCATGGTTTTGAGTTTTATACTTTATAAAGAGCTTTCAGGGGAAAGGAGGAAACTAATGCCATATGTATTCATTCATTTATTTGATGAAAATGGAACAATGATCCAAGGTATACCAGGCCCTGGGCCATGCCCTAGGGACAGAAATGAATCCAACAAGCCTTTGCCTTCCAGGAATTCACCCCTGACAGGGGAAACAGTCAAGCAGTTATAACACAACTGATAGGAGTTATAGTGGGGCACACATAGGCCGCTGTGGGGTCTCACATAACCAGGAATTCAGGAGAGGGATGGTGCACACACAGTACTTTCGAGAAGCTATCACAGAGATTGCATCAGACAGGCAAGAGATTAGCTGGGGAAAGCAACTAAAAGACAAAAGGGAGGAAGCAGGGGTAACTGGGAAGGAAGAAGGGAAGGACAGAGAGATTCTAGGGAGCTCTAAGGTTTCTGTTGGCCTGGGAAGAGTCTTCCAGCCAAAGATGCCCATTAGATGAGCCACACTTCCCTCAGGAAAGGGTATGCACAGTGTCAGCCATGCTCAGCCGCTGGTCGAGAGCAGCTGGGGCCCATGGACTTCAGGGTGGGTGCAGTGTTCGGTGCTGAGGGGTGCTGGCAGGGGTGGTGGCAGGGGCCTCAGGCACACTGAGCTCCACCACTGCCAAGGCCACCTCGGCAAGACTCCCTAGGTGTTCCGTCTCACATTTAGGTGTTGATGGGGGCAGGCACCTGTTGGAGCATTCTCACCTTTTGGACCTCAGCCAAACCCAAGACAGAAATAATCTGGCAGCTCCAAGTTCAGTATCTCATTACATACATGTTATCCTATTTCATTCCCCCAACTCCCAATGTATTATTACCTCATTTTACAGATGCAAAATTTTGTGCTTAGTGGGTTACATAACTCTTCCATCACAGTGTAGCTAGTGAGCAGCAGTCCCAGGGCTCAAATTCCTGCCCCATCTGTGGCTCTCCTACTTCCCCAGTTAGCTGTCCCAGTCCGGCCGCGGACTCCGGACAGGGGCAGAAGCCCTGCAGGGACTCGGCTAACCGCCGTGCCTGACAGACATTGGCACCTGGTAAAACAGTCTCAAATCCACTGTGTTAACTCATTCTTCCAACCGCTCTGGAGTAGTTACTATCACCATTTTAGAGAAGAGGAAAGGGGACAGAGAAAGGTGCAGGGCTTTGCCGCCATCCCCCAGCAATGCATGGAGGAGCCTAAATGAATCTGAGCTCATCTGACTTGAGAGTCTGTGTACCCAGGACGACTTCACAGCGGTTCTTAGACAAGCTACTGGTTAAGGGTATGTACATGTGCACATTTGTGTGTATGTGCCAGTCACACCTGTACACAAGATGTGTGTGTGTGCATGTGCCAGTCACACCTGTGCACGAGCTGTGTGTGTGTACATGCCAGTCACACCTGTGCACAAGCTGTGTGTGCACGTGCCAGTCACATCTGTGCACAAGCTGTGTATGTGCATATGCCAGTCACACCTTTGCCCCAGCTGTGTGTGCACGTACCAGTCACATCTGTGCATGAGTTGTGTGTGTGTGTGTGTGTGTGTGTGTGTGTGCGTGTGCCGGTCACACCTGTGCCCCAGCTGTCTGTGCATGTGCCAGTCACACCTGTGCAGAGCTGTGGCCCAACCCCAGACCTTCTCCCAAGCTCCACACAATGCCTTGGGAAACCTGTCGGCCCAGGGAAACCCGTCTGCCCGGATGTGGGAGGGCTGTCCCCATAGCCACGGCAGCTAACTCCAAGTTGTGGTCTTCCTGGTCTGACCCTGGGGTCCTGGAGAATTCTGAGCACAGAATAAATTCTCTTTGCCCCAAGACAATGTCATGGAGCAAGGACAGGTGCGGTCTCTTAGAACTGGCCCAGTGGGCTGCAGGGAGCTTTGGGGCCCTCCCCACGCCCGCCCCCGTGGGACGAGTCAGGGCTCACCCACTGCAGCCTGAGCTCTGGGAGGCCGGCCAGAGCCGCAGAGGACTGGGAGCCTGAGGCTGACAGCCGCCCCAGGAGGTTCTATCCAGCTGAGGCAGCACAGGTAGGGGTCGGCGGGTCTGACAGCGATGCGTCTTTAGTGACTAGAGCTTATAACCCTCTTCTTTTTCTTTCCTGTCTTGTCCCCATCCCTGGGGCTCTGCCACTGTCTTTCTCCCTCCGTTCTCCTACTTAAGAACCCTTTCTTTTTGGAATTTAGCATCTAGCCTGCCCACCTGGGGCCTCCCCTCTTCCCCATTGTGTGGTTCTGACCTGGGAGTCCTCCAGAAGCCTTGGCCCCCAGTGGCTGGGGGTGGGGCAGCGCCATGAAGAAGCCGGTTCCTCCGCTGGCCTCCACGGGCCCTGCTTACCTCTCTGTCCCCACTGCAGAGAGGACAGCCAGGGCACCACTGACACGTTCTTGGGGAAAGGCGCCCCTGGAGTGGTGTGACGGCACAGCCCTGACAAAGTCCAGCACAGTGTGCTCAGAGAGTGGCTGGGATCAATCAAATGAAACTGCACTTGGGTTTGAACTGATGGGACAATAGGCCCTGGCGGGGGAGTGGGGATCATGGGCCACAGGAGCTGAGTTAGAGCAGTGGTGGGGACAGGGCAGAGGTGGCCAGGGAGGGAAGGGTGGCTGAGGGCTGGGGGGGGAGGAGTGGGGCCAGATCCAGACCCCAGTCCAGCCATCTTTGTGCCTTGTTCAGAGGTCCCGTGAGAGGAAGCCACGCAGAGCTGATTTCTCCCCCTCCTTAGACCCATCCACTTTCTGTGTTCTCTCCCCGGAGACACAGGATTAGGAGAAAGAGGATATATAACCCAGCTATTAGAGTGAACCAAGCCTCAATTCAAAATCCAACTAAGCCATAACTATGGGACATCACCGATGAGCTCCTCCCCTCGCCTGACAAAATGGGAATCATGAAGCCAGCTCCCACAGTCAGCATCACAATTTCTATCACATGTGGGCTGTGACCTACTCAATACTTCTGGTATGTGCTGGCAAACTCAGTCCTTACCCCTCATTGTTCTGGAAGAGGAAGTTCATAGCAGGAAAGTTGGCTTCGAGTGGTTTTTCAGGAAGAACTGGCAAGAAGGCAGGGCGAGGCCGGCCAGAGCTACAGCGGAGCCTGCCCCGGGTGCTGCCTGGGGCTGGGGTGCCCGAGGAGACGCGGATCCCCAGGCAGCAGCGTGATAGGCGGTTTTGTTCCACGTGGAAAACACCGATCCCACTGTGGATCCAGGGGGCCCCAGCCTACTTTGTAGCATCAGTATTTCATGCCTCATGCTCAGGATCTTACCATTAGTGCCTCATTTCCTGAGCCAAGGGCTTCCTGCCCTACCCACCCTGTCTACAGGGTGGGTCCTTTCAGGAATGGTACAATGCCAAGGCAGCTCCCTTGTGGCTCTGTGGAGGGGATGGGCACAGGAAGGCATTGGAAGTCAAAGGGAAGGACCAATGAGGGATGGGGCACCCGCCATGGAGTATCCTGGCCCTGGCACCACGGTCGGGGTAGGGACCTCAGGGGAGAGGAAGCTGCAAAGATAGACACACTTCCAGCTCAGTAAGAACAGCTAGGACCCTCTCCTCTCTATCCTCTCAACTAGGTGCCAATCTCACCAATCTGTTGTGTCAGCTTCCTCATCATCATCCTGGCCCCCAGAGAGATTTTCTTAGCTTTTTTTTATTATTAACATATAATGTATTATTTGTCTCAGGGGTATATGTCTGTGATTCATCATTCTTACATAATTACATAATTCACAGCGCTCACCATAGCACATTCCTTCCCCAATGCCACCCCCTACCTCCCATCTCCCTCCACTCCAGCAACCCCCATTTGTTTCCTGAGATTAAGAGTCTCTTATGGTTTGACTCCCTCTCTGGTTTCATATTGTTTCATTTTTCCCCTCCCTTCTCCTATGATCCTCTGTCTGGTTTCTCAAATTCCTAATATCAGTGAGATCATATGATAATTGTCTTTCTCTGATTGACTTATTTCGCTCAGCATAATACCATCTAGTTACATCCATGTCATTGCAAATGGCAAGATTTCGGGTTTTTTGATGGCTGCATAATATTCCATTGTACATATACACCACATCTGTATCCATTCATCTGTTGATGGACATCTAGGCTCTGTCCATAGTTTGGCTATTGTGGACATTGCTGTTATAAACATTCGGGTGCACATGCCCCCTAGGATCACTACATTTGGATCTTTGGGATAAATAACCAGTAGTGCAATTACTGGGTCATAGGGTAGCTCTATTTTCAACTTTTTGAAGAACCTCCATACTGTTTTCCAGAGTGGCTGCACCAGTTTGATTTCCACCAACAGTGTAGGAGGGTTCCCCTTTCTCCGCATCCTCGCCAACACCTGTCATTTCCTGACTTAATAATTTTAGCCATTCTGACTGGTGTGAGATGGTATCTCACTGGGGTTTTGATTTGTATTTCCTGATGCCAAGTGATGTTGAGCACTTTTTCATGTGTCTGTTGGCCATTTGGATGTCTTCTATGCTGAAATGTCTGTTGTTGATGTCCATTTCTTGATCGGGTTATTTGTTCTTTGGGTGTTGAGTTTTATAAGTTCTTTATAGATTTTGGGTACTAGCCCTTTATCTGATATGTCATTTGCGAATATCATCTCCCATTCTCTTGGTTGTCTTTTGGCTTTCTTGGCTATTTCCTTTGCCGTGCAAAAGCTTTTTATCTGGATGGAGTCCCAATAGTTCATTTTTGCCCTTGCTTCCCTTGCTTTTGGCAATGTTTCTAGGAGGGAGTTGCTGCAGCTGAGGTCGAAGTGGTTGTTGCCTGTGTTCTCCCAGAGGGATTTTCTCTGGTGGAGAGGTGCCAGTCTCACTACCCCCTTCTTCCCCTACCTCCCTGACCCCACATTCTCCCTCCAGACCCTAGGCTGCACCCCCATCCTTTCCACAAGTCATTCCCTGGACACACCACACCTGCTTACAACTCCTCTGCAGTATTCCTGCCTCCCTCTGCCTAAGGTCCTTGTCTGCTCTTGCCACTGCCCCCTGCCCCTCTCTCCCCAACAGTCTATCAGAAATGTCTTCCACTCTTTAAGTGCTAACTTGGCTCCATTCCCTGGGGACAGAAATGAGAATGAGGCACCCATGTCCCTGGAGCGGCTCACATCTAGTACGTCCACATCAGTGAGATAAAAGGGGGTCCAGAAGAGTTAGGGACCTTCCCCAGGCTAGGGGAGAGAAGTCTTTTGGGAAGGCATGGTGGAGGAGGACACAGCACAGAGGAGACCTGGAGGTAGGGGGTGGGAGGCTGGCTGGTCCTTCCAGGCAGAGCAAACACAACCTTGGGAGGATAGGGAGAGGATGGGGGGCTGTCCAAAGGAACTGACATTTCGGGTGGTGACCTCCCAAGACAAGGTGACCTCCCATAATCCTGGAGGAAGTTGCTGGCCCCGGGCTTCCAAGAAGAACACTGCTTTCCAGATTCTTCAATGATGGCACAGTCTAAACCTAATGGAGACACTGGCCGTGAACACCGGATGTCAGGCTCCCAGGCATCTAGTTACTGAGAACTACACACAGAATAAAGAGGATGCAGGGAGATGGACCCGAAGAGCAGCTTTCTCAAATATGGTTCTTCTCCACCCTTAGACTGGCACCCACCCAGTTCCATGCACGTCCCCGTGACCAGGGAGCCATAGCCATCCCTGAGGCCGCTGTAACTCCTAGAACATAGTCTCACTGCAGATACTACTCAGGAATTATAACGTCTCACACCATGTTATTCACCTGTATCTTCATATAAAGTCAGCTGCTCTCCTTGAAGGTACCTCCTTCCAGGGCCGCTGCAGGGCTTCCGTGTCTCGGGGTCAGGGGAAAGGGGCTATTGCCAGCTGGTCCCGTGTCTCTCTATCTCCCCACCTGCTGCCCCTCTGCTGCACTTGGTGGGAAAGCCCTTCCCTGGAAGCCTGCCCAGCCTCACGGAGGGGACTCTGTTGCTCCTACAGTGACCCCTCGGCTAGAAGGAAGCAGATGGGCGAATCTTGGTGTGTCTTGTGCAGAAGGCACAGGTCCTCCCTGAGCCGTGGCTTTCCTGCCAGCCTGGGAGCAACAACAGCTCCCCCACTGGTGTCCCCGCCCCGAGCCAGGTGCAGCGCAGGTGCGTGCCTCCTGTGGGAGCCACAGCGAGATCACATCCTCTGTGTCTCGGGAGCTCTCCGAAAGCATTGCCTGCATAGGTGAGGCCTCATCCGTGAATGCCAACACCTGCCCACACTGTTAACCCATTTTGGATGCAAATCTTCCCTTCTGGATTTCCTAATCCACGCTGTATAAATAGAAACCCATAATGGTCACATGGCGACGTTTCCTCGGTGCCTCTGGGCCATCAGTATGCACATGGACCCTCAGCGCCGTGCAGGAACGCCCTTGGCTGAGAGTTGATCGAGTCTAATTGGTCCGTTTGTTCGCTCCAGTTTGGCCTGTCTTTCCTTGTCATCCTTCGTGTGTTACCGGGTTGTGAGGCCACACATGCGCTGTGTGGCCATCCGCCCCGTACACCCCCCCAACACACACACACCCTGCGTGGCCCTGCGTGGTCCTGCCAGCCTCTGGCAGCCCCTCTCCCGCCCTTAAGTTGTTTTTAATTTGTTGTGAGCTGGAGCACAAATAACGCAGAGCAAAACTAGACAGGCCCCAAGGAGGGGTCTGGGGCTCACTGATAGGGCAGAGGCTGGGCTTTGGGTAACCAGCTTCATAACATCTATCCTGAAGGTTTCAACACTTCTCTCGCTCCCTGCCCGGCGCTCTCTGGACTCTGGGCTGCTCAAATGCCCGGCTGGCCAACTGATGGGTCTCAGACGTGTCAGAGGAGCGGCTGCCGCGGGCCCAGGCTGCCGGCGTCGGGAGGGGGCTCAGCCGCGGCTGTGTGAGCGTGGGGCTGGGGGCCCAGGGCACTCTGTCTGCAGTCAGTCTGCAGTTCAGTGAGATGTGCTGCGGGGATGGGAAAGCAGGCTGCCTGCGTCCTGGGGCCGCCGTCTTCCCTGGGCACAGCGAGCCGTCCGTCTTTTCCCGGACCATCCAACCGTCCTAGCGCGGGGCAGGTGTGAATTCTGGCCCACACTGTGGCCTGGAATGAACAGTGTCTCTTCCCGGGCCAGTTTCCTACACTGCAAAAAAAAAAAAAAAAAAAAAAGGAAAAATGACACTTGGGGGTGGGGGATTGGAGGTAAGAGCACGTGAGGCGGTAAAGGCTTTGCAAGGGTCACAGCACTCTTTCCCCCCTCTCCTCCCTGGTCTTCCTTCTGGGAATGAGGAAAATTGCATTGAACTCACTACTAAGAAACCTGGACTATAGTCCCGGCTCCACCTTACTTCCCTGTGTGACCTTTAGCCTCTCTGGGCCTCAGTTTCCCCTCCACATAAGCAAGAGCTTGAACAGCTCGACTTCTGAGGTCCCTCCCAACTCCAGAATTCCAGGATTCTCCTCCTTTCCTCCTCCTCCTGCTGCTCTCGGGGGTGGGAGTTGTGCACGTGTGTGTACGTGTGTGCGCGCGTGTGTCTGTGTGTGTGTGTGCGTACTGGGGGCAGGGAAAGGGAGAGAGTCCCGTAGAGGATGGGGTGGCAGTTAGGAGGAAAGGGGACTGGGATTTTCTGTGCCGCTGGGGCTCAGAGCTTTCTTAGCAGCTAATGGCATGGGGCTGTTTAATCATTAAAGGAAGGAACGAGGCCAGGAGCGCCTCAAAGTCCAGCCGGTGGTGAGTGACTCTAACAGAGGAGCATGGAGCTGGTGACAGTGGAGCCTGGAGCGTCAGGAACTGGGGTCAGGGCTGCAACAGCTCCACGCTCAGTGCCGGGCTCCGGAGTCAGCCTGCACGCCTACGACATCGGGGTCCTGGTTGTCTACTTCGTCTTCGTCATCGGCGTGGGGGTCTGGGTGAGTAGTCCCAGAGCCTGGGGCCTGGCAGGGGAGGCAGGGCCGGCTCCCATCTCTGGCTGGGGGCGGAGCTGGGGGCAGGGTGGGCAGAAGGAAGGCAGATCAGGGAAGCACAGAGCTAAGATGCAGAGGTCTTCCGAAATCCTTCTCTCCAGTCCCTTGTTTTATGGATGGGCAGACTGAGGCCCAGAGATGGGTGCGACTTGCCTGAGGGCACACAGCGAGAGGAGGCCGGCTGGGCAAGAACCCCCATCTCCCAACTCCTTGTCTCTGTGCATCTGCTGCCTTTGGCCCCACCCGTCCCTGGCAGCCCCATCCCCACTCCTGCCCTCCTTTCCGGGCCAAGATTGCCAACTCTGTGATCGCTCCACTCTTGGCCTACCCCAGCCCCCACTAGTGGGTGTCTCGGCAAGGAGTGGTGCTTTCTAACGGAGCTGGGGCTCGTGTGCTCATGGGAAGGGAGCCAGGTGACTCCAGAGGTCCTTCTGCTCTCCACTGTCCACCGGAGCCTCAGCCCTGGAGCCAGGGGCCAGCCAGGCTCTGAGGTCGGGGAGCCCTGAGTTCAGATCCCGGCTCTGACAGAGCCACGGAGGCCTGGGAACATGCGAATGCTCTGTGAGCCTCCGTTTTCTCATGTGGATGGTGAGAACGATTAAGACTGCCCCACAGAGGGGTGATGGCCCTGAGCACCACGACACATTTGGGCACCTGGCCCAGTGCCCGGCACGGCAGGCCACGATACGCGGCAGGTGTCACCACGGCCCCTTCAGGACACAGGCCAGCCTCCCCAGATGCTGCTGGGCCACAGATAATGATTCGAGTCCCAGCCAGTCACTTCCTGTGGCGGGGTCACGAGCCCTCCCTGGGCCTCAGGTCCCTCCGCTGTCCATGGGGTGAACAGTTGCTGCCTCCCAGGCCTGGCGTGAGGAAGAAATGGGCAAACGGCTGATCCCGACTCCTGGCAGGAAAGGCGCCGACACCTCAGTGACTTTGGGGAAGTTTCTCCCTGACTCAGGCCTCAATTTCCTCCGGTGTGAAAAGAATTCCTTCTGCTCATCTGGCCTTGCCGAGGGCCGGAGGTGACAGGTGAAGTTCAGGCAAAGGCTTCAGAAGAACCAGCCCCTCCCCTCATCACTCCCTAGAGACTAGGGACATGTCCTTGGGGGCAAAGAAGCCCCTTGTACCCCTTGTACATTTCTGTCTTGCCTTCCTCTCCTTCAGGCATCTCTCCCACCTCTAATCCCAATCAGAGATCTGTTGGTTTTGGCATCTTTTTTTTTTTTTTTTTTTTAAGATTTTATTTATTTATTTGTCGGAGACAGAGACAGAGAGAGCACAAGCAGGGGGAGCAACAGAGGCAGAGGGAGTAGCAGGCTCCCCGCTGAGCGAGGACTCCCTCCCCCAATGGGAGACTCGATCTCAAGACCCTGGGATCATGACCTGAGCCCAAGGCAGACGCTTAACCAACTGAGGCACGCAGGCGCCCCAAGCTTTAACATCTTAAAAAAGTCAGGTTTCTGCTTCCCTGCCGGCCATCCGTGCTCCCAGCTCCTGAGGGCCCAGAGGAAGTTCATATACATCCACTCCCCTCTTGCTCTCCAGACAAGGGGTCTGTGCGGGTTTCTGCCCAGACTTCAGAAGCATGGTCCCACTTCAAGCCAGGGCGGAGAAGCTCTAAACGGAGCCCCCCTCTGCTTGGGGCTGCCGGGCTCTCTGCCGTCCCAGCCCCAGTGTGGGAGTCCTGTAGAAAGGAGGGAGGGGGCGGCCTCCCTGCAAGCCTGAGAATCAGATACAAATCATTTCCTGAACTGGAGTTTGGACAGAGGGAGGGCTAAGGGGACAATAACCATAATCTTGCACGCTTGCCCAGTACCGTGCTGCTCGCAAAGGCTTTAACGTCTGTTGGCCCTTGGCTCTTCAAACCAGCCCTGGGGGATGAACGGTGAGGCCCAGAGAGACGCGAGGAGAGTCAAACTGCCTGTCTGGTTCTCATGGTCCCCCAGCGCCTGAGCCCAGGAACAAGGAGCTGAGGCGAGCTCGTGAAACCCTCACCTCTCTCCCCTTCCTTTCCAGTCATCCATTCGAGCGAGCAGGGGCACGATTGGTGGCTATTTCCTGGCGGGGAGGTCCATGAGCTGGTGGCCGGTGAGTCAATCTTCTTCCCTGCCCCTCCCATCATTGGATCTTCGTCTTGTCTTCTCTTGCTTGGACCAAGGCGGCTGCCCCCTGAGTGGGTTTCCTGGTGCTCTGGGCTCCTTCTCTGTGGCCCCAAGGCACCTCACCACCCGAGAGATCTTGCTAATGCACACCTCGGGTAAGCGTCCACCTACAGAAATAACCTAGAACATTCCTGTCCTGGAGAAGCTCAGGTTAGCTGGGCAGACAGACTCACAGACAACAGGAGGGAAGCAGAGGTGCTGTGAGTACCTCCGGGAAGGCCCTGACCTCAGCCGGGGGAGGTGGGAAGGAGACGTATCTGCTTAGTACCTCAGAGCAGTGAAGTGAGGGGGGACCACAGACGTCAATCCCCAGCAACCTCTGGGAATCGATCCCGACGCCATTGCCAACCCCGGTCCCCCCATCCGCCCACCCCACTTGTCTCTCTTGGTCCTCAAAACTAACTTCTTCTTCCTGAAATAGCACAGAGGGAGGTACACCCTGCCTGGAAATCGAATCGTGGGCTAGTCAGCCCCCAGGGTGCTGCAGCTGTGTGCACGCCCACGCACGCCCAGCTCACGCACACGTGTGTTTATGTGCACTCACACACCACCAGCCATCCCTACACCCCGTCCTGGTTCTCACCACTTTTCCTACCCGTGCTTGGTGGCAGACTCATGAAGAGGAGAGGAAGCCCAGGACACTGGCGGAGCTCGCTGGAAGGTTCGGGTATCTGGGACAGGAGGAGTTTGGGTCAGGGGGCTTTCAGGTCTTCAGCGTGTTAGAGGCCCTAGGAGAGCAGGGGGCAGAGGGCCTGGCAGCTCACAGGGTCAGTGACTGGGTCCCTGGTGCTGCATGCCATCCCCTCAACAGAAGAAAGCAAGCCCCTTGGCAGCCATTCTGCTCAGCTGGTGCTCCAGCCACACCCCCATCACAGCCCTGGGGATGAGTCACTAGCAGGGATGAGAGGCAGGACAGAGCGCCCCTCTGGTCCATCTGGGGCAGTGACCAGGGGCTGGCCTGGGTGCCCCTCTGGCCCTACAGAGAGATCTCTCTGCTCCGTGTGAAACTCTGTGTATCACTGTAGGCTCGAGGAACCCCGATGCCTCTGGACAGGAGGATGGTGCTCCCGAGACAAGCGGGGTGCAGAGACGGGCTGCCTCCATGGGCTGAGCTGTGGGCTGGGCCTCCTGCCCTGGGAGCAGGCTTCAGCTCGAGCAGAGCCAGCCCTGTTCGGGGAATGTCCATCTCATTTACAACCCTGGAGCTTGCGGGTATCTGTGACAGAAGTCCCCTAGCTTCGTGCCCTTCCCTACTAGGCCAGTCCTGAGACGTGCCTCACTCCCTGCACTGTACCCCGAAGAGAGTGTATGGCTGGGAAGCCAAAAGCAAAAGGAGCAGCAGTATCCCTGGTCCCGAGGGGCCCATCTGGTTCCCCTGCCAACCCTGATGACTGATGTCTTCTTGAGTTTTGAGCTGGGTGCCCTGCGCTGAGTGGGGCCGAGGCAGCTCTGTGCTCCCGGAGCAGCCTCAGGGAAGGTCCATCGCTCTGTGCTCCGTGCCCTGGCTAGGTGCTCCAGCCTCCGCCCCGCCAGCCACCCGAGTGTGTATGTGTGTGTGTGTGTGTGTGTGTGTCTGTGTGTGTGTGTGTGTGTGTGGCAGGGGGTGGCTGCAGCAATGAGCAATGTCAGGCTGGTTGTAATCTCTGTGCCTTTACGCGGCTCGGCGGTCTGATCTCTGAGTGTCCCAGCACCCTTCCTTTGCTTTCACTTTCCGTCACCCAGCACCTCTGGGACAGGCAGCGGGACCAGGTGAGTCCTCCCTCCACATTTTACAAGTAACCAGTCTGAGGATTTGCAAGCCCAGAGCAGAGTCTTCGCTTCCGGCCCTGGGGCCTGTCCCCAAGGCCTGGCCTCCGCCCAGGCTCTAGAGCCCTGGCCTCTGTCCCTCTCCCCCGCCCAATGAAGGATCCCATCCAATAATAAAAGATGAGAGTAATGAGTGCTTATTAGGTGCCCAGCAATAATTGTACAATAGTTACTGGAGTCAGACTAGGTACTGGAGCCAGGGTTCAAAGGTTCTGTCACTCACTAGTTCTGGAGCTCGGGAAAGTCATTTATCTATGCCTCAGTTTCCCTCTCAGTCAAGTGGAGATAACAACGGGACATCCGGCCCAGAGCTGTGGTGAGGGCTACGCGAGGAGACGTGGCACAGCGCCCAGCACTGGCGACGCTGCGTGCACACTAACTGTACTAACCACGGCGGTGTTGCCCTTACGTCCTTGTGTCCACGGCCTCAGAGTAGTTGGCTGCCTCCTGGAGAAACATGACCTCAGCTCGGAGGCTGGCCCAGTCTGTGCTCAGCGCCGCGGCTCCTCCCTCTGCCTGGCCTGGCCCTGGAGCCTAGAGGCACCGGGGTGGCAGGGGGCCTCTCCCAGTCCCTCACGTGGGGACCTGCCCCCTCCCCTCAGCATGCTCGTCCCTGGAGGCCCCTAGATGGATGGCCCCAGTGCAGAGCCGTGTCCTCCCTACGTGGACCCTGCTCCCCATGGCTGTCCTTCTTTCCCACTTGGCCAGTCACTCACTGGGCGACCGGAGGCCAGGGGCTTCCTTTTTCCTAACATTATTTCCTTCCTCTGTAAATGGAAAAGATTAATGCCCATCCCTTGAAATGTTCGTGAAGATTAAGTGTATTGATGTATATTAAATGCCTCATGCAGTGCCTGCATACAATAGGTCCCCAGTAATTGTCAGGTCCGTTCCTCCTCCTCCGTGCTCCCTCACGTCCTCCTCTTCCTCTGATCTCGGATTTCCTGAGCCCAGCTCCTGCTCTGTGCACAGCTCCTGAAGCCCGTGGTCCTGGCTTCTGGCTGATCTGGATTAAAACTGACCCTGACCCTTGACCTCGCTTGTGCCTTGCAGATTGGAGCCTCTCTGATGTCCAGCAACGTGGGCAGTGGCTTGTTCATTGGCCTGGCTGGGACGGGAGCTGCTGGAGGCCTTGCTGTGGGCGGCTTCGAATGGAACGTAAGGAAACTGGCCTGGAGGCTTCTCAGGGAGAATGGAGGTCGGGAGCGCCCCTGCCCCCCATCCCAGGTTTTAGTGCTGAGAGAAACCTCGCAGATGCTTGGGGAGGCCGCAGGGTAAATCGATAACCCATTTTACAGATGAGGAAATCAAGGCCTGGAGGAGGCAGAGAGACTCATCAGAGGTCACACAGCACTAAGATTAGGTTCCAGGTCCCTTGCTTCCCAGCTCAGCGCCCCCCACATCATGATGTGGGGTAGGAGCTGCCCCACCATCTGCGTCTGGGACATGGAGACCTACTTCTCCCCACTCTCCAAGGCAACCTGGCTGCTTCTGGCCCTGGGCTGGATCTTCGTGCCCGTGTACATCGCCGCCGGCGTGGTCACGATGCCGCAGTACCTGAAGAAGCGGTTCGGTGGCCACAGGATCCAAGTGTACATGTCTGTGCTGTCGCTTATCCTCTACATCTTCACCAAGATTTCCGTGAGTACCCACTCCAGGGTGGCCTTCTCATCTCTTTGAAAATGCTGAGTTTATTTATTTTTTTTAAGAGTTTATATATTTGAGAGAGAGAGAGCATGAGCAGGGGGAGGGGCAGAGGCAGAGGGAGAAGCAGACTCCCCCGCTGAGCAGGGAGCCTGATGCAGGGCTCGATCCTAAGACCCTGGGTTCATGACCTGAGCCGAAGGCAGATTCTTAACCAACTGAGCCACCCAGACGCCCGAAAATGCTGAGCTCACATCATGGCTTAAGGATAGATGGATAGCTAGCTAGCTAATAGATTGGTAGAAGGAAGGAAGGGAGGAAAGGAGGAAGAAGGAATGAATCCACATACCTTCAATGCAAGCCCCTGCTCAGCAGTGAAGTGATCACAGATGAATGAGAAATGTCTGCTGTGTAAATGACAGTCCCTCCAGTCAAGGCTTCATCATCTAGAGCTCATTCATTCATTTCTCCTTCTGTTCGTTGATTCTCCCCATTCAGCACCATGCATTGATTGATTACCTAGCATGTTACGGTTAGAAAGGTCCTTATTCTTCCTCCATTGACCTACACTCAGAAAACACACCCAGGGCAAATAGCTTGCCCACATCCACACAGAATGTAGCCGCAGGACTGGAACTAAAGTTTGGGTCCTGTGTCCCGGTCCAGGGGTCCTTGCAGCCTGCTCTGTAGTAACCCTGGGATGGGCTCGTGGAAGAGCCATGCAAGGAGGTCAGCAAGCAGGCACTGACGGACTGAGTCCAGGAGCTGCTAGGTCAAGGGTTGGGAAAACTGTACAGCTGCTTGTCCCCCAGTGCTTGAAAACGAGCCAAAGTCAGCTCTGGCAAAGGACTCTCTCTGGGTCCCCTAACAAACCCAAACATGGGGC
>CM053606.1:32091361-32118147 GCA_028646535.1 Procyon lotor
GCCGTCTACACCATTGCCGGTAGGGCCGAGGGCAGGTGGCACTGGGGTGCAGGCATCAGGAGCAGAGACGAAGAGATGGGGATAGATGGAGAGGGATGCTTAGGGATGCAACAGTGAGCAGGGATGTGACTAGGGGACGGTCATCAGGACTGGAGTCCCCCAGCCTGCTCTCCCCTATGTCCCCCAGGGAACCTCTCATAGGCTTGGGCACTTAAAACCCCGGCTCGTGGCTAAGTCAGCCTGCAAAAACAGGGAATTTCAGTGGAGTTGGTTGGGTGGGAGGGAGTATTCTCAGTGCAACTCCCAGCACAGCAGAGGACCGGCCCTGGGATATTAAAAACAACAAGAACTAAGTGAGGCACAGCAGCCATACTCAGAGGCCACTGGGGAGAGAAAGAGCCAGACCGGAGTGCCCGTGGCTAGGACCAGGCAGTGGGGGGAAGACAGGTGACCGGAATCCGCCTGCTAAGGGGCTTCCCAGTTGGCCAAGGACAGGGCAGGCACCCAGAGAGGTACCCCCTGTGGTGCCGACCGATGATTCCTCTCCTTGGGTTCACAGGGGGCCTCACGGCCGTGATCTACACAGATGCCTTGCAGACCGTGATCATGGTGGGGGGCGCCCTGGTCCTCATGTTTCTGGGTAAGGTAGAGACCTGACTATACCCCATCATGTAGAAATTGCTCTCTGATCTGTCTTGGGCTTTCACCTCCGTGGTTTGAGTGGAACTTTCCAGAGCACAGAGCCTTATTCCCCAACCCCCACCTCCAGGATGGGGTTTCCAAAGAGCAAAGCTCTCACTACCCCAACTAAGGGTCTGAGCCGCACATCCCTCCCCGATTCCCAAGTCCCACACCAGTTCCGAGCCCCAGGGCCCCACATGGGACTAGAAGCTAGGGTAGGGGCATGGGACAGGCCCAGCAGGGTCTCAGGGCTGTGTCACTTCCTGTGGTCTCTCTCCACAGGTTTTCAGGAGGTAGGCTGGTACCCAGGCCTGGAGCAGCGGTATAGACAGGCCATCCCCAACACCACAGTCCCCAATACCACCTGCCATCTCCCCCGGTCTGATGCCTTCCACATGCTCCGGGACCCTGTGAACGGGGACATCCCTTGGCCTGGCCTCATATTCGGGCTCACAGTGCTGGCCACGTGGTGCTGGTGCACGGACCAGGTGACGTTCCGGCCAGGCTTGGGGGTGGCTCCCCGAGGGAAAACCACAAATCGAGAGGCCGAGAGGGTCGGGCCTTGTTTCCAGACCACCTCAGGGCTGCTCACCTGTGGCTGAGCTGAGCCCCACCCGACCTGAGTGGCCTGCCTCCGCCCCTCTTTTTTCAGGTCATTGTGCAGAGGTCTCTCTCTGCCAAGAATCTGTCCCATGCCAAGGGGGGCTCCGTGCTGGGGGGCTACCTGAAGATCCTGCCTATGTTCTTTATCGTCATGCCCGGCATGATCAGCCGGGCCCTGTACCCGGGTAGGAGCTGGATGGTGCTGCATTGGTTGGGGGGGCGGGAGGAGGTAGGGAGGCAAGGGTTATGGGGTGCGGGTGGGGGGACCCACCTGTTATTTCTATTAAGAATACGTCGCGTGTTAGGCTTTGTGGGCCAAACATAAATAAGTGTTTCAGAAGGAGAAATTTGTATCTGAATGTCATTTTAAAATCCTACTTTTCCCTTTATAAGGGAAAGACCAGTGAAGGCATTCTAGTGCCTTCCAAGGATTTTTGCGTTTTAAGCAAGATATAAGGCCTCAAACCCACAGGAGTCTGTCAGGCGTTACAGCGTAGTATGTGGTCAAAAGATTTCCTGGAGACGGCTAGATCGTGGTACCCCGACATCTGCCTGCCCCTTGACCTTCTGGCTCCTACAAGAGATGCTGGTTCCCGCCAGAATCACCAGGAAACGCTTTCCTGTAGTTTGTCCCTGATGGAAAGCAAATATTGGGCTCTAATGGTCATCACTTCTTCTATAGATGAGGTGGGCTGCGTAGACCCTGACATTTGCCAAAGAATCTGCGGGGCCCGAGTGGGCTGCTCCAACATCGCCTACCCCAAGCTGGTCATAGCCCTCATGCCCGTTGGTGAGTCCTGCGTCCCCCATGCCGCCCTTCAGCCCATCACCCAGCTTCTCTGACCCCAGGAAGGGTGGCCTTAAGGATGGGCATGGACGGGGATAGGGAATAAAAGCTTCACCTCCACACCTCCTCCCCACCTGCCCCACACACACTTTCCACAAGCGTCTACCAAGCACCCACTCTGGCTCTAATCCTGGAGTATCAGGGATGAAAGGCTGGCCGCTGTGCTGGGGCCTTATGCCATCGGAGGATACAGTGCTATGTCACCGGTGTGGGGACACAGTGCGGCTGAGGGAGCCCTCAGGAGGCACCTGACCCAGACTTGGGGAACGTCGGAGGTTTCCCAGAGGAGACAAATGGAGCTGAATCCCGAGGCACATCTTAGGCAGACAAAGCCAGACACGGTGGGAAATGTCATTCGGAGGAGGGACTGTGTGTGCCGAAGCCGAGGGCTGACAGAGAGCAGGACAGTCTGAAGCAGCCCCACGGGGCTCACCTGCAGGGGGGTGGAGACAAGTCCACGCCCACCCCCCCACTGTGGAGAGGAGCTTCGCTCTGGGTTTTAGGCCAGAGCACATGAGGGGATTCGAGCTTCAGAAGGAGCAGTCTGAGGGAGGGCTCAGCTTGGGGAGGCAGAGGGACAGCTAACAGGGGTTTGTGGTGGCCCAGCTGAGGGGTGCCAGTGGTCCAGGCCAGGTCAGTGGTTTCAGGGTGGACAGAAGGGATTTAGAAGATCTTCGTGAGGTAGAGGTGGCAGGATTTGGTGACTGACTACATTGAGGGATGAGGAAGACTGAAGGATCCAGAGGGGCTCCCAGGTCCTGGGCTTATGATGGTATTGAGCTGGGGACACGGGGAAAAGCCAGGTTTATGAGGGAAGTCCTCGAGCTGAACTCTCCCCTTCCTCCAATAGAATAGGAATGAACCAAAGAAATAGCAGAGAGGGTAGGAGGCCCGGCTGGGACTGGCCGTCCAGTGGGGGGTCGGGGGGGGGCTAATTGAGGGAGGGGGGACGGGGAGGACTCCAGAGGAGGGAGTCTGGGATAACTGAGTCTGCCGTGGAGGCTGGAGTTCGCTAAGCAAAGGAAGCAAGAGAAGGCCCCGGCCTGGGTTTATTTGGAATGCCTTACCTAACTCTTTCAGGGAGACCTCCAGGAAGTGGTTAAGTGTTTGGACTGGGAGGAAAGAGGGCCGAGGTCGGCATGATGGAGAGTGGTCTCCCCAGAGACACATGAGGGATTGTTTCTAGAAGCTTGATCATTAGTCATAGAGACCTCAGAAATCAGTGTGTCCCACCCTCTCGGCTACCGTGGGGAGAATAGGTTCGGAAAAGAAGGAACTCGTTCTTGTTACTTGCAGAACCAGGAAGCAAACCCAGGCCTTTTGCCTCCTGGGCCAGGGCCTTAACCTGGTGCCACCGTGACCATGAAAAGGCACGCCATGGAAAACACGCCATTCTTAACAGGCACCCTCCCCCCCAGCGGGGGCCACTAACCCAGTGTCCACAAGCTCTGAAACCCAGACCGAGGAGTCAGAGCGGCAGGGTCACCCAGTCCCACAGCTCTCCGTGCTGCAGCTGCAGAGGCTGGGCCTGGGCGGGGCCGGTGCAGGTGACTCGCTCAAGGCCTCAGGGCAAGGCAGAGGCAGCGCTTACCCAGGAGCTGGCCTCCAGGTCTCCTGGATTCCTCAGCCGCGCAGATGGGAACCTCCAGCAAAGCCATCACTGCCCCCAAACCCCGGGCTCCGTGGCCCCTGTAGCCTCTGCTGGCCCTCACCGGCCAGCTGCTAATGGAGCCCTCGCCTCTCCCCAGGTCTGCGGGGCCTGATGATCGCCGTGATCCTGGCCGCCCTCATGAGCTCACTCACCTCCATCTTCAACAGTAGCAGCACCTTGTTTGCCATCGACGTGTGGCTGCGCCTCCGAAGGAAGGCTACTGAGCAGGAGCTGATGGTGGCGGGCAGGTGCGCCGGCCCCTCTTCTGGAGCATCCCCCTCCCTGCAGGCAGAACCCTTCTCCCCTCTCCTCCCTGCCCTGGGCTGCCCTAGGGTCAGGGGGAATGTGGTTGGGTCTGGGCCCTGGACTGGCAGTCAGAGCACCTGGTTCTAGCACCAGCCTCCTACGTGACCTCCGGTAAGTCCCTCCCCAGCTCTGGACATTCCTCCGCTTCCACAATAAGGAGGAAAAGAAAAATACTCTTCCCTGTCTGTTCAACTTTCTCTTTCTCTGATCGACCAAGTAAGTGAGAGAAGCTGACAGAAGCATTTAAGGAAGGGAAGGTGAACTGTTGGGGGAGGGGGTTAGTTGGCAAGCAGCTCACCCCCAGGAGCTTTAGATCAGCTCTGGCTGTTATCCCAGAAACACAGAAAGCCCATGAAATGTACTCCATCAGACTCACCCTGAGCGTCCCCCTTGCATCACACCTTGTGCTGGGGACACCGCGGCGACACGTGCACTGGCCTGGCCTGCCCCGAGGGCCAAGCAGGGGAGCAGGAGCACAGGTAATGCAGTGTGGGGCTGAAGATCGCAGGAAGGCCATCTCCAGTGGACGCAGAGCCTTGAACAGCAAGCAGGAGAACTTGAACTTTATCTCGTTGGTTTCGATGTTGTGCTTTTCAGTTTCACTTGGTGGCTTATTTTCTTTTCTTCCCTAGGCTTGTAGTTCACACGGGGTTAAGGGGCACTTGCCAAACTCTTTGTTTCATAATTTAAGGCTCCGTGACTCAGGTTTCTGGACGAGCACGTTCATTCTTACTGTTTGGTAGATTGGTCTTGACTTTCGATAACTTGCTCTCTTCCATCTCTGTGCCTTTGCACTCACTGTTCTTCCATCAGGATGGCTCTGGTCCACAGCTGCCTAAGGGGTTTCTGAGTGCAGGGCCTGAGCATTGAAGGATCTGTGAGGGGAGGGGCTCTAGCAGGGCCTGAGGGGGCGAATGTGGGCGGGAAGGGAGAGGAGAGGACAGGTGCATAGAGATTGAGCCCTGTTCTTTGGCCATTTATTTCATCCATCGGTGGGGTTCAAGCGCCATCTCCTGGCTATGTGCATTATTGCATCAAAGAAAAGTTTTCAACTTGCGCGTGCAAAATCGTTGAGAGTGCTTTAGGGTACTTGGGCCTGAGCCAGGATCAGTTGAGGGGAGTCAGGAGGAGAAGGTGGGGTCTCCACTCGAAGATAAATACCAGTGTAATGGAGTGGTGGGTTGGAGCTGGAGGAGCCCAAAGAAGGGAAAGGTGTCTGGAGCTAAAGCCATCCTAGAGAAGGGGGCTGGCCTGCACAGGGTTTGGAGGCAAAAGAGAAGAAAATATTCCAAGCCAAGACCTGAGGCCATTTGCTGAGGCTGGGGGGCTGTTGTGAAAGGTGTTGGTTCCTCCCTGAAGAGAGGTGGGCCACATGACCTCATAGACCCCAATTCAAAAATCCTGGGTTTCCTGGATTCTGGAGTTCTGATATTCTGGGATTTTAGAAGTCTAAGTTTCTGGAATCAGCATTTCCAGTCTCCTGGCAGTCTCTGATTCAGTGGCCATGGATTCCCCTCCCTTCTCCCTTCCCGGTTTCTGTACCTCACCTTCCCCCACTCCATGCCTGTGCCTCCCAGAGCGCTCCTCACAGAGCCCTGTGCCCTCCCTGCAGAGTGTTTGTGGTGTTCCTGGTTGTCATCAGCATCCTCTGGATCCCCATCATTCAGAGCTCCAACAGTGGGCAGCTCTTCGATTATATCCAGTCTGTCACCAGCTACCTGGCCCCGCCTATCACCGCACTCTTCCTGCTGGCCATTTTCTGCAAGAGGGTCACAGAGCCTGTAAGTGCCGCAGGGCCCCTGTCCAGAAGCTGAGGTCTCTCTGAGACATATTAGACACACCCACTGCCTCCTTCAGGCTTCCCTCTCCCCATCCATAGCGCTGGGTTTTAATACATTCATTCACTTGACAAACATTCATCGATCCTATTATGGAGGCTTCTAGATGCAATGGTTTACAAAGTTCGTGTGGGTCCACCATCACTGGGCCAGATGAGAGGAAAGATGATTCAATAAGGAATAACCATAAAGTCTAATGGCTGCTGTGAGAGCGGGGGTCGGGAGCACCTAACCTATGGGATGCCTGGGAGAGGCCAGGGAAGCCTTCCTGGATAAAGGGACATCTGAGCCCAGACCAAAGGATTAATGGGGAAGAGAAGAATGTTCCCAACACGTGAAAGAGTTTGTGCAAAAGGCCAGACAGACGGGAGGATCTCTGGAGTCTGTTCCATCTCTAATCCCATAAGGTTCTCTATGAGGGCAAAACACCAGCCACAGATGGCTCCGCAGGTGTGTTACTGCGGAGGCCGCTGCAAGCTGATGGCCTGGGAGGAGCTAGAGGTGCCAGGACCCGTGCCTCGGTTACTCCCCAGCAGAGCCTAGAAAAGAGGGGCCCGATTCTGTGGGCTGTGCTTTGGGGGCTAAGAGATGTCATGGACATGGCCCCACAGGAGCCACAGTAGAGCTCCACATCATCGCAAAGGACACCTCTTCCAGTTGTTGGGGGGGATGGGTACCCAGGCCATGTGACGACTGTTTCCAGAAGTCTAACCTCCCTGCTTCCCTGGTGATAACCACAGGGCACAGCAGGGCTCGTCTGAATTCTGGGTGTTTCTGCTCATTCCAGAATTCTTGCTGTCAGGATCGGCACCTCATTTTTTAAAATATCAACCCTCTGACCCTCACGTACGGGGAGCAGGTGTAGGTTTGGGTCAAATGGTGTTATAAACGAGGTAGGGGAGGGGCCAGAGCTTTGCTTGCTTGCTTGCTTGCCTTCATGAAAAGAAGAGCTCCATTCTGATTTTTTATTTATTATAACAGAACATCAGGATGGGAGATCCTGGTTTTCCCTACTTACTCCAAAAGCATATTCCATTCTAGTTGAATAGTCAGCATCTGTACTTAGTATATACCAATTTCTCTTATCATTACTCATGAGAAACTCTAAGCCAGTGAGGCTGGGTCACTGGTTCAACCATTCTGGAACAGAGCTAGGACCCTCATGCCGGTCCGTGCGACTCTGGAGCCCGTGTCCTGCCCAGGGCACCACTCCGCCTGCCGTTACGCTCAGCAAAGGCTCAGCATTACCGGGAGCTCGCTGGGGTGGACCTGCAGACCCTGTAACAGACCAGGGGCTCTGAGCTTGCCAGGGCCTCCCATGGCTGCCTTCTCTCCACAGGGAGCCTTCTGGGGCCTCCTGTTCGGTCTGGCTGTGGGGCTTGTGCGCATGGTCCTGGAGGTCTCGTACCCAGCGCCAGCCTGTGGGGAGGTGGACCCGAGGCCGGCCGTGCTGAAGGACTTCCACTACCTCTACTTCGCCCTCCTGCTCTGTGGGCTCACTGCCATCGTCATCGTTGCTGTCAGCCTCTGTACCACCCCCATCCCCGAGGAAAAGGCAAGTGGAGTGCTTCTACTGGGGCCCCTGGGAATGCTGTGCCTACCGCCGGGGGCTGGGAATTCTCCCACTGAGCTTCATCCCGGTGGGTCGTCTCCTCTGCGGCCATACACACGTCCTTGGGAGGGGGGGCTCACTGGATTATTCCACCACAGGTGAAAAGTCATTCACTCAGTTGGAAGATGACTCAGTGAACACGTCCTGTGTGCCAGGCACTGTGCTAGTGTTACAGAGACGGATGGTCCCTGCCACCAACTGTCAGGGACAGACACCAACGTCAACAGTTACTCCACCGGAGGCGCTGAGCACAGGAGGGACGGTCACCCCTGGGAGGCGGCGGGGGGGCTCCCCGGCAAGGTCACTTTGAGCTGGCCCTAGAAGAAGACATAGGGATTCGTTGGTCAGTGAAGAAACAGGTAGATGAGGAAAGACATAGTATCCTAGAGCCAGCGCTCCGCTCTTCCATGCTGACAGATTTCCCAGTCCTCAGACATGGAAGTGTCTCGAGACCTTTCATCTGTACCTCATGAGCGCGGCCATGACACAGCCCCACCCTCCACGTGGCTTCAACCACCGAAGTTTATTTTCTCATAGTTCTGGAGGCAAGAAGTCTGAGATCAAGGTGTTGGCAGAATTCTTTCCTCTGAGGCCCCCCCTTCTTGGCTTGCCTTTCCGTCATCACCCTGTCTTCCCTGGGTGTCTGTGTTTCAATCCCCTCTTCTTATAAGGACACCAGCCCTATTGGATTAGGGTCACTCTGCGGTCCTCCTTTAACCTTAATTACCACTTTAAAGGCCTTATCTCCGCCCGCAGTCACATTCTGACTTTACTGGGGGTAGGACTTTAACATATGAACGGGGGTATAGAATTCAGGCCATTACAGAGCCTTGCCAGAAGCCGGTCCCTGAAACACTGGGTGGAAGGCATTACCAACGTCCCTTACCTGTGTGGTGCTGGAGAGTTTGCAAAACGACTTTATACCCTTGATGTCCCTAATTCCTACAAACGGAGGAGCCAAGGCAGGCTGGTTTCTCTGGTGGCTCACTCCGGAAGTGACCTCTCCCCACCGCTTGAATCTTCAGCTTCTTCTCGGTTGCCTGCTGCCTCACTCCCACACAGAAGCGTCCCCCACTTGAAACACCCTCCCTGACCCCGTCTCTCCCTCCCACCGTGCTCCTCAACAGCAGACTTTGCAGGGTGATCATTGGCAGCCCTCCACTTCCCACTTCTTGTCTCCTCATCCAGTCTGGCTGGTGTCCCCACTTTCCCCCTGAAACTGCTCTCACCAAGACCCCAATAACCTTCTTGTTGCTAGATATTAATGATCATATCCGCATCTTTGTCCCCAGTGAGTCCTGAGGAGAACATGCCACCACAGACCACGTCCTGCTCGTGTCCCTGACACACGCCCTTCCAGCCTCTGCTTGCTCTTCTGCCTTCCTCCCGGCCTTCAATATCACTGTCCCTTAGGGACCCACCTACGCTCTCTAACCCTTCTCACCCACACTGCTCCTGAGCTGGCCTCTCCGCACCCGGGAGCTCAACAATCCTCTGCAGGAAGATGACACTCCATTCTCTCTCTCTTGCCCAAGATTCAAACCCCAATCCAGCTGCCTCCCGGGCCATAAAGAGACACCGCCCATACGCTGCTAATGACACACCGTGCGAGTATGAAGTCACACTCACTGACAGGTCCTTACAAGCGGAGAAGCCGCCTGGGGCTCTCCTGAGACCCAAACACATAGCTGGGCGCCGGTGGGGAGGGTCTTAGAGCACAGCCATTCCCCCGGCGCTGCTGGACGCACCTGTAGGAATTGGGCCTCAGGGCAGGGGACACCTGGGCCAATATGTGACCAAGAGCTGCTGGGCCAGGAAAAGAGCTTTTTGGAAAGGAGACAGTACCCAGCTCAGATGGTCCTGCTTGGGTCCAACCCATATCAGCTGGAGAACTTGCTGGGTTTTCCGCTGTGCCACCAAAAAAGGGAGAAGAGAGAAGGCTACCAGAGCTGTACAGGGGACACAGGCTTGCTGCTCCGTAACCGGATGTCCCTGCTCTGCAGCAGCAGGCTCCCCTGGCACCCTGTAGGCAGTCTCCGAGCTCGTCTGCCACCCACCTGATGGTCCAAGGCAGGCACCTGAGAGCCGTGTTCACTGCTCCCTCGCCCAAAGACCACCCCCGATGCTCTGTATTTCTTGCTCTGCTGTTCCAGCAGCCTCCAATCTGGATCCCTTCAATTCACTCCGAGAGAGCTTTCTAAATCCACAACTTAGAGTCTCTTCTCTTTGTCTAAAGTCTGCAGGGTCTCTCTATTGCCTATGAGTTTCTTTTTAAGAGTATCAGCTCCACTAGCTGATACTAGTGCTAGCAACCTTGGAAGCCTCCTGTCATGCAGCGCCTGTCTCCCTGTCTGGCCACTTTCCTCTCAGTCCTGAGCGGGGAGCCTGGAGCAGGTGCTCAGCAGGGCGCAGCGTTTCAAAGCAAAGGGCATTGGGACTGAGAGCCAGGCCTCCTGACTTGGCCCTGTGATGCCCCTCACGCTCCCCACTGCTCTGCTGGCCTCCTGTAAAAGGGAATCCTCTTTTTCCACAGTAAGACTCCCCCCCTCTACCAAAGGTACTCGAGTCAAGCAGTGTTTTCTTTCCCTCTAGCTTGCTCGCTTGACATGGTGGACACGGAACGGTCCCCACCCTGAGCTGGAGAAGGAGGCCCCGGAGGGCACACCGGGGACATCGGAGATGCCATCTGGGGTGAGCCCTCCAGGAGGTGGAGGAGTGGAGAGCTCCAGCCAGAGCTGGGACCAGCATGGAGGTAGGCTGGGACCATGCTGGGGGGCACACATCACAGAGGAGTAATGGGGATGCCATGTCATGGGGCCCCAGAGACCCTCCTTTGGGGGTCACTGGGGATGGGATGTCGGAGGGATGCCAAAAAAAAATGACCGTTCTTCCCTTCCCACGTGACTATTAAACTATTTGAGAAATAAGACAAACAAGGCAGGCAGATAGGAGTCAAAAATAAGTAGAAAGATTTTGTTTATATCCGTGGGGAGATGCGTTTCGTTATGGTGGAGCCCAGCATTAGGCAGAGGTGCCCATCAGCCGCCTACCCTGTGAGCCCTGCATTGGCAAGAAGGAGGAGGGAGGGACAGCCAGGCACGCCCCCTTCATGCTTCCCAAATCTAGCAGCAGGGAAGTCCCCTCACCTCCCCTGGGCTGAATGAGTCTAAGGGCAGAGAAATCGAAGGGTATTACGCTGAGTTCCCTCCAGATGGAAGGAAACATGAGGCACATCAAAGAAACAGGCCCTCACTTTATTATTTCCCTATTTCCTACCGGGCTTAACAATTCTGCCTGTAGTCACGCAGACACATGGCTGTCCCTCACGGGATAAGAGCAACCCTGGGTCTGTACAGTTCTGTCCATCTTTGTAAGATTCCTCCAGACCAGCAACCATTGCTATGGGCATTATCCTTGCTCTGCTGATGGGCCATACGCATTGGGCCTCCTAGAGGTCCGTGAATGTGTTAGAATAGTGAGATATACTCCAAGGCCACCCAGTGTCAGAAGTTGAAAATTGCCATAAGACATAATGTTGCTGCTTTAGACACAACGCAACTATAACCTTCCTACCGTGTGATTAAATAACCATGTTAGAATAGTTTGATATAATGACATCATAGAGATTTCCTAAATTATAAAATTCCTAAGTCAAAAAGGTTAAATCAGGTTGCAAGCTAAGGCCCCAAATCAATTTCTCTTGCCCTCAGGAATGAATAATTTAATGACATTTAAGTCCTACATTTACTTCCTGCCGCACTTCGAGGGAACCCCAGCCCCTGCGTGGAGTTGGGGTGCCTTCGTCAGCTGCCTTCTCCCGTTGGATTGGGTGGAGCTCCTTCAGGGCCTCCCCGGTGTCTCAGTCCCATTCCCAGGCTCTGGGGTCCACACTTCTAATAAGTCACGTAAGCCGAGAGCATAGGTGAGATGGTCCAAGCGCCGGTTGGCGGACCTGAACTTCTAGCAGCAGCACGCTGCTCGGGTCCCTCATCCTTGCCAGGTTCGGGGGGGCCCTGTGCTCCCCTGAGGCCTGAGAAATGGCCCACCTGTCTTGACTCCCTCCCCTTTGCTAAAGGCCCTGCTGGAGAACCAGCCAGGTGCCTGGGGTCGATGACACCCCAAGCTCTAGCATCCCGCCAGGAACCAGCCGACACCCCATCTTCTTGCCCAAGCTGTGGCAATTAAAGGTCAGCGGTCCCCTCTAAAAGGCTATGCATAATGGAGAATATAACTCTTTACAAACTTCTAAGGGCGAAACCCCAAAAGTTACCCTTTAACCTCAAAGCAGCCCCGTCCTGGTGCTGGGGAGCCAGGCCCGCACTGGCTCAGTCTCACGCGTTTAGAACCGTATAGTCACCTGAGCCCCTCTCCTGCTCCAGCATGCTCACTTTTCAAAATGCTAGCAAGCGTCCATTCTCATTTGACACTCAAAGCAACCTGGAGAAGAACCGAGCATCGTGGTTAACCTATTTGAGAAAGAAGCTGCGGCTCTGAGAAGCCGGTGGGTGATTTGCACAGGACCTCAGGCATCCCGGCACAGAGTGGGAATGTGGCTCCCAGCCATCCTGGGAGAGATTGCACCGGGATCTGTCCTCATGCTCTGAATTGGGATGAACCCCATTATCCTCTCCACGTCCCCCTACTTGCATCACGGAGAGGCTCTTCTGGAGGACCGGACGCTGGGGCCAGAGCTCTGTCCCAGTCCCAGTCCCAGCTGGGCGCCCAGTCTGTAGGTTCCCAGCAAGGCCCCGTGCCACCCGCCCCTCTTTCTGGGTACCGCTCCCCCTTCCCTGCCCCTATCTCTCCCCTGCCTGCCACCTGGCCTCACCTCCCCTTCTGCTTCCCTTGCCCCCCCACATGGTCCCCAGCCCGGCGCAGGCGGTGGGGCCGGCTGCTGTGGGACTGGTTCTGCGGGCTGGGCAGCAGCCCCGAGCCCGCGCAGAGCCCCGAGGAGACGGCCGCGCGCCAGCGGGAGCTGACCAGCATCGCCGAGGAGCCGCTCTGGAGAAGGGTCTGCGACGTCAATGCCATCCTGCTCCTGGCCCTCAATGTCTTCCTCTGGGGCTATTTTGCCTGACTGGCTTCAGTGGAGACGGAGTGAACTGGACCAGAGCCTGGCCGGTCGGTCTTCCTGGGGAGACCGGGGACCATCGAGGCTGAGCCGGCAGGAGACCCTGCCCCAGCCTGCACACCAGCCACGTGGCGAAAGGGAAACCAGAGAGGGCTCTGGGTTTGCTCAGGGCCACACAGCAGGACTCACATCGGGTCTCCTGACTCCAGCTCTTTTTCCATTATGCTGCCTATGTTCCTACCTCAGAAACACTGTTCCCACTCCCTGGGTGCTTCTTTTCAGGAGCTTTTACTATACATGTGTGTTGAGGCTTAAACAAGTGGAAGATATAAGAAAAGGGGTTGCAGAAACATTGCAAAAGTCCAAGTGCATCTTTGCTCACCGGCATCCCTTCCCTCCCCCCTATGCCCTTCCCCTCCCTCCCTAGTTCCCAACCCCTAGTTATCTATTTCCAGCAGGCACCTACCCAGGAGGGCCTTCACTTCCCCTGACAGACCCCAGGGAGTGAGGGGCCAGGCTGGAAGGTCAGCACGGTGACAGATCGTGTTTGGGCAGGGAGCTCTGGGGAGGGCGCTCCTTGGTGCCACTCAAATTCTGCCCCTTCCCATGGTCACTTCCAAACACATACAGAGTCTCCACGGCCTGGAGGCATTTAAAGTCCAGTTGGAGAGACAGGACTTGTGGAAACAGTAGCCGAGCCGAGGGGCGGCATGGACAGCCTATGAGCCACTGCTGCTGGGCCCCTGCCCCTCTCTCCCTGTGCCTGCCAGGTGTCCACCCAGCCTGGAAAACACGATGACCAGAAGCTATCTGACGCCCACATATGGGCCAGGATCCCTCTCCTGCTCCCACACCCTCTGGGCCTGCTCTGTCACGTACCGATCACTGTCCTGTGATGTTTTTCTCCCCGACTAGGCGGGGTATTTCAAGGGGCAAGGACCAATGGCCAAAGGCCATGTCCCAAGTGACTTTGTACCCAGAAAGTAACAGTGTCCAGTAAATGGTGACTTAGTAAGTCTCTAAGGTCCTGGAATGGTGGCTGGCTGGGTTGTGACCTGGGGAGCCAGCCGGTGGGAGGAGCCTCCTTCAGCTGGGTGCACACACCACGCCTCAGGTGTCCGGAAAGAGACCATGTCCTGGCCCATTGCCAAGGACACAGTGAGAAGGTCTCTTCCTTTCTCTCTCGTGTCTAGGCTGCCCCTGTTCTCATCCGATCCTCCTCACTGCTGCCTCTGATCATCACTCTATACTAATCACCATAATTGACTACAAATAAAATTCTAGTCCTTTGAGGCTTAAACACAGCTGATTCTAGGAACACCTCTTTGTTGTGGCTGCCTCCACATTTCTGTGTCCTCTGACCTCTGACCTCATCGGTATCACCTCACCTGGCCATGCTTTTCCTTGCTGTTTTCCACTGACCGTTACTGGAAACTCAGCTTTCTCCCTTCATTTTCCCCAAAACCATTCCCTTGAAGCATTTGTGTGCCACCAAACATACTGAAAGTTTGGGGAAGGAAAGAATCTTAAACCCCAGAGGCACAATTTAAAATTAAGTATTGAGGGGCGCCTGGGTGGCTCAGTCGTTAAGTGTCTGCCTTCGGCTCAGGTCATGATCCCAGGGTCCTGGGATCGAGCCCCACATCGGGCTCTCTGCTCAGTGGGGGGCCTGCTTCACCCTCTCCTACTCTCCCCTGCTTGTGTTCCCTCTCTCGCTGTGTCTCTCTCTGTCAAATAAATAAAATCTTTAAAAAAAAAATACCCACACAGTTAAAAAAAACAATTAAACTAAATTAAATTAAATTAAATTAAGTATTGAACATCCCTATTTTCGAAAGCTTCCAGCAGCCTCTGAGGATTCCCCACAGGCCTCTGAGTCTCTAGCCTTCTGCCGTCTGCACTGTGGTGCTCTCTCCCTCCCCTCGGCAGGCTTTACTGTCCTGCAGGGACTCCTCCTCAGTGTCCCCTCTTTGCGGTGCAAGGCTGTCTGGGTCCAGACGTTTGTCCTCTGGCCCAGAGACGTGTGAGCGTGCTACCAGGGGTAGTGGGTCCATGAGAAAGGTGACACTCTCCTTCTCTACTGTCTTTGCCTGGTTAGTTCACCTTGGTGTAAAAATGCTGCCCATCCTAAGGGAAGCTATATTTCCCAGTGATGACCTGACTACAGCCAGCTGCCATAGAAGAGCGAAGTCCTCAGCACCCAGCCTAGAGTCTCATGGTCCCCTGAGTTCACCTTCGAAGAAAATGTCAGAGTGACCTATCTGTAGAATGACTTTGCGAATATTCATCTCATCTCGTAGATTGTAAGCTCCCCAGAGTCATTGTCAAGTGAAATAATAAATTAATGAATGAGAGAAAGAGCATCCTTAGGAGAGGAAACCCAATGTTCAAACCACAGAGGTGGGGGAAAATCATGACACAAGCAGGAAACAAAAAGTAGTTTAAAATGTGTGCACTGGCAAGGCCCCCACTAGCCCATCTGGCTTCTTCGAGTAAGTGAGCAAAAAGTGCCTTTCCTTCTTGGTGTGTGTGACTCCACCTCCACCCCCGCCAGGGCTCATAGGTGGCTGCATTTCCACAACCCTATCTGCCCCCCTGGCCAGATGCACTCGTGCGGGGCACCACCTGCACAAACACAGGAGGTAGCCCCGCGGTGCTGGGGAGTGGTGGGGGAGGTAAGCCGGGGCTAGCTCGTGCTAAACCTGGAACTTCCTTATTTCTTTCCCGGATCCCTGCACCAGCCTCTTGATGGTCACCCATCTCTGTGTGCAAGCTCTCTTCCAATTCACCGTACCACCAGAGCAAGAAGGATCTTTGTAAAATGTAAATTTTGTGCTGCCTATCGGTGTCAATTGTCTACAATGTTTCCTAGCCTAGCAGGAGGCCCTATGAAAACTGCCAGCAAACCCTCAGAGTTCAGTCCTTGGCACTCCTTCTCTACTGCTGCCAAAGAGGAGGCTGTTCTGTACAGTGGTTAAGAGAGAGACTTGGAAGCCTGACCTTCTGGAACCTTCTGGCTCTGCCCCTTACTAACTACATGATCCCAGGAAAGTGGCTTAACCTCTCTGACTCCTTTCTACAAACTGGAGATGTTAATTGCAGCTTCTGCGCAGAGCTGTTTTCTAAACAGTGCCCGGCGCATAAAGTCATAATTAAACTCAATAAACACTAGCTATTATTACTACTACTAGTAGAGCTGAGATGGGCGCACAGGAGGCTTGACACTACGTCCTCCTGTTATTTCAGAGCCTGCACAATGTGCTGTCAGAGCAAAGCAGGGGAGTGATTAATTTTTCCTGAGGAATCAGGAAAGGGCATAGCAGAAAAGTTCATGTTGGAGCTGGACTTGGGAAGATGAGTACAAGTTTTCTAGGACAAGTCATGCAAGGCGGAGGGACTGCATGAACCATGGCGGTAAGTTGCAGAAGTGCAGGGCATGTTCCCATAGAATAGGGACACTGTTTGCTCATTTGCAAATACTGACCATACACATTTAATCTCTCTTTATAAATCACGTTTCATTTCAGCCTCTCAGCTTGAAGGCAGAGATCTCTGAGGTTTGTTGACCAGAGACAGGAGCGAAATCTGCATCTGTGCCCTGACGCAGCGGCTGCCCCAGGCCCCCCCTGGTCTCCCAGGCTGGCACCAGCGCTGCTTGTTGGGTGACTTCCTGAGGAAAGCCCTACAGCTCTGTGCGGAGGGCATCAAAGAAAGATGCTTTACGCCATGCACAGAACAGGCTGGAAGTTGGGGGGAGGGGGTTAAGAGCTTGGAAAGAGTGATCAACCAACGAGAAGAAGTTGGTGAAACAGCCAGGAGGCTTGTGAACCCTCTCAGGGCTTGTGAACCCTCTCAGAGCTTCTCAGGGGCTTGAGCCGCCTTCCCTAATGAGGAAGTGCCAACAAAGAAACTACTTGCACCTGTTTTATGTGCTACTTCCGGCCAACCAAACTCAGTCTTTTGAGGCTCGGAAGTCTTGGTGACCGAGCTTGATTTTACTATACTTGCTTTGTGAGCACCCCTGTGCCCACCACCCCTCAGTTTCTTTCATCCTTAATAAGCGTGGGGCGGGGGCTGCAGAGATCTGAATGATCTGAGATGAGATCCAGGAGTCTTTTTTTTTTTTTAAAGATTTTTTTTTTTAATTTATTTGACAGTGAGAAACACAGCAAGAGAGGGAACACAAGCAGAGGGAATGGTAGCAGGAGAAGCAGGCTTCCTGCCGAGCAAGGAGCCTGATGCGGGGCTCGATCCCAGGACTCTGGGATCATGACCTGAGCCAAAAGCAGACGACTGAGCCACCCAGGAGCCCCTGAGATCCAGGAGTCTTCTAATGCTAACATAGCGAGCTTCTGACTCAATCCCAGCTCTGTGGGGGGCAGGGGGAGTAGGCAGGTGGTGGAGGATGGGGTACAGGGAAAGCAAGCGGCACACGGGCACACTGACACACTGGCGTGGAAACGGCACAAAAAGAGAAACACTGAAAGGTAGTTTTTGGAGAATTGAAATGGGTTTGCCATGAGCAATAAGGACATTAAGAAGTTGCTTTGGACTGTGAAAGGGTGATGTTTAAAAACCAATACCGGTTAAAAACCAGTACTCTTAAAAATACCACGAAGAAACATTTTTAAAAGTGATTTGTAATCGAGCTTGGACCACAAAAGCACTCAATTTAATATGTGAGGCTCATAACTGTGTCCCTGGGTGCGAGAGTTCACAGCAGTTAGAAGGTAGTGGAGACTGCTGGGAGCCCAGGCAAACCAGGGTCAGGTTTCCATTAACCTACAACTAGTGTCTCTCTCGACTTCCAGCCGTATGTAAGATAACTGTAATTTCTTCTTTTCTCCAGGGTGAAAAGTTGGAGAACTTTAAAGGTTATATATAAATATAAATCCTAGAGACTTAAATTGAGCTAGTAACAGTTTACTTTCATATTTCAAAACCAAATCTCAGCTTTAGCTCAGACTCTTAAAGTAGAAATGTCAGATTTGTTGCTGCGGTCTTACATAAAATCCACAACTTCCACTTAAAGAGGAAAGACAATCTCCACCATTTTACCTTATCCCCTGAATAGAATGCAAAAGCCTGATCCATCTCTCGGAGTGGTTTGACTGTAAATTTCAAAGAGAAGGATCTTTAGGGGTCAGCTAACTCAGCTCTCCTTTTGCCCCTCAGGCCAGGTCATACTTTCTCTGATCAGCCTCCTCTATGAGTAAGGCTCGCCAGCCCCTGCTTGTATACCTCCAGTGACCGGCAGCTCCCTATCTCTGAGCTGGAAGCCACCATTGGACTATACGGATGATTAGAAAGTCCTTTCTTTTACAGCCTAAACTCTACATCCCTGCATTTCCAACCAGTACACAAATAAACCCAATACAGTGAAAATAATTCAAATGAATCATTTACTCCAAATTACATCCCCACTATTGGTGAATTATTCTTTTTTTTAAAAGATTTTATTTATTTATTTGACAGAGAGAGAGATCACAAGTAGGCAGAGAGGCAGGCAGAGAGAGAGGGTGAAGCAGGTTCCCGACCGAGCAGAGAGCCCGATGCGGGGCTCGATCCCAGGACCCTGAGATCATGACCTGAGCCGAAGGCAGAGGTTTTAACCCACTGAGCCACCCAGGCGCCCCTGGTGACTTATTCTTAAAAGAATAATTCACAAAACTGAGAACTCACCATAAAAGGGCAGATTAATCTGGAAAGAGAAGTACATGAAGACTAAAGAAACTGGCCATTTTAGACCACTCGCAATTGTTTTATAAAGAGGATTTCACATCAATCACTTCATGTAGCTCTCAGTACCATTCTAGGATGTTGATTTATTTACAAATGAAGCAACAAACTCAGAGGGGCAGTGAGGTGTCTCAGCCCCATCACTCAGTAGCAGAGGTGGTCTCCGAGCCCAGAGATGGGACTCTGCCGTCAGGTGATACTGCACCACCCTGCTCACACATGCAGCATTCTTTGTGGATGGTACTAGCTTTCAGGCACATGGAATAGATGTGCAAAGAATTGACAGTCCAATCAGAGGTCAATCTAATAAAAAAGGCGAGCAAGTAAATTATTGCAGTACATTCCAATAAGGACTGAAAGTAGAGGTAGGAACAAAATATTTTGGGAAAATAGAGAAAGAAGGAACAAATTATCTGGCAGAATTGGGGAGGTATGCTCACAGATATGACATTTAATTTGGATTTTGAATGGTGAGTAGAGATTTCTGTGCAGAAAAATGGAACGCATTGTATCCCAAGCAGAAGAAACAGCATAAAGCAAGACAAGTTGGTCACAGGGCATGGCGTGTTTGGGGAAGAGTGAGGTGCTTGGTGTGGTTGAAGCATCAGATGTGAAGAAGTATAAGGCAGACCAGCTTGGAGAGATAGGTAGAGGCAATAGTAAGGCCACGGAATGCCACCGTCAATTGAGCACTATAATATAGTGGAGAATGAGATAGGGTCAGGGAGGGGGAGGAAGAGCACCAAGGAGCATCTTGTTTGTTTAGCAAGATTGCTCACGAAAGAGACAGAGAAGAAATTAAAGGGTCAGAGGCTTTATGGGATGGTTCTTTACAGAATTGTTGCAGTATCACTGCAAGAAAGGAAAGAATAAGGAAGAGTCCCCAGCAGATGAACGGATAGACAAAATGTATACACACACAATGGAATACCACTTAACATAAAAAGGTATGAAATTTTGATGTATACTACAACATGGATGGACCTTGAAAACATTATGCTTAGTGAAATAAGCCAGTCACACAAGGACAACTGTATGATTTCACGTATGTGAGATGCCTAGAATAAGCTGATTCACAGAGACACAGATTAGAATAGTGGTTCTATATAGAGTTCCAATAGAGTGGTTCCAATAGAGGGGGGAGGGAAAGAATATTGTTTAATGGAGATGGAGTTTATGTTGAGGACGATGAAAAAGTTTGGGGTATAAGTGGTGGGGACCGGTACACAGCATTGTGAATGTATTTAATGCCACTGAATCGTACAGTTACAAATGGTTAAAATTATAAATATTGTCATATATACTTACACAATAAAAATAAGGATTGGTGGAAGGATGGATTGATATACGCTAAAGCAAATCCAGTAAAATGATGAGTTCAGATTTGAGCGTCCTGTTGCTGAGGTATCTGTGAGATAATCCCAGTGGAATTGCCTGATAGTTATTTGTGTCTGTGGGTCCGGAGCCTGGGGAAGATCAGACCTGTAAAAGGTCCTTATAATTCCTGCTTGGGAAAAACACAACCTACCTCACAGAGCTAGTATTGGATCCATATTTTTGTGTTGGGGTGGGGGAGGGTGCTGCCCGGGGTTAAGTGATTTTTGGATAGTGAGTCACTTGAGACTTTATTTTGTTGGGGTGAACTGGGAAAGGGAGAGGGTGGGGCTTCTCTCTGTCCAGTGAGGCTTCTGGATCTGGTTTGGATCACACGTGTGACAATAGAATTTGGAGGTGGGGAGTGGAGAGGGTGGGAAGGACATGCCCCAACTGCAGGCAGTTCTGTGGGGAGGCAGCCTTCACTGGAGCTCACAAGGGACCAGCCAGCTGCAGACCACTCTGTCCGCGGTCCCACCCTTCGGGAGCAGCCCACAGCCAGTGACTAGTAAGTATAAAGGCAGAGTCATTTCAGCACCATGCAAGACAAGTCTGATGGGTCATATTAGCTCAATGGCCCCTTGGAATTGGCCAAGGCTGCTACCAGGCCCACATCTCAGCTCAAGCTCGCCCTGCACCCGGTCCCGTGTCCTTCCTTCCACTGGTGTGGACCCAGAGCATTCCTAATAAACATCTTGCCCTCTGAACCCCAGGCTCAGAGTCTGATTCCAATCTGTGACTAATCAAGCTCTTTTTTTTTTTTTTTAATGTATATATTTATTTTAAAGAGAGAAAATAAGAGAGGGAAAGCGAGTGGGGGAGGGGCAGAGGGAGAGAACCTTCAAGCAGACTTCCCATTGAGCACAGAGCTCGGTGCAGGGATCATTTTCATTCTCATGACCCTGGGACCATGACCTGAGCAGAAACCAAGAGTCGGATGCTTAAGTGACTGAACCACCCAGGAGTTCCTGACCAAGCTCCTTGACTTTACCTAGTCATGGTTCTTGCTATATTCACAAACTCTGTTGACTCGATCTCTGAAGACAGACCCTAACCTCTGCCTTCTCTATGCAGACTGGTGAGTATCTAAGGGCTGTGTTCTGTTTGACGAGATAGAGTGTTAACAGGCTTCAATTAATCCAGTTGGACAAGTAACAAAAAGACTCTCATGTGTTCAGCAAATAATTCCATCCTCGCTGCCCCAAGCACCCCCACAGCAAAAGCCATTAAACCTTGTGTGTTTTATTTTCTCTCCTGCAACCCTGAAGTGTTTGCTGACATTTGAAGTCTGGTAATAATCATTGTCCCTTAGCCATGTTTTTGAATCTTCAGGCAAATTCATGGCTGTCCCATTTTCTGAGTCAGATGTTCTAATCAACTAATCCATTCCAAACAGTCTTGCTTCTGGATATAAAAGGATAAGATAAAACAAACATCTTTGAACTTCAGGGTCACAAAATTACACTAGAAAAAGTCCCCAGAGGAAATGCTGGATGGTCACAGAAGACAGGTTTTATTAATAAAAATAAATATATTTGACACTTCTATACATTGGCATGAATCAAATGAACCAGGATTGGAGACAAAAGATTGATCATTCAAAGCCTCTTAGAGGGATTTAATTTTTTGTTTTGTTTTGCTTTTGGTTGAAGCCCAGAATATTAGGCAAAGGGCATCTTGCATTGTACTCAAATAAATCTCAGAACACACAGATGGCTTAACAAGGATAGGGATGCATAAACCTTTATAAATAAAAAGGACTTCAAAGAGATTCAGTCCTTAAAATTGCAGCAGGTCGCTGAACAATAGCTAATGTTTGCGGAGCACATAGTGCCTGCCACGATGCTAAGTGTTTAAATGTATTACCTTGTTGAATCCTCCCAACCCACCTGAGATAGGCAGGACCTTGGTGTGCAGTGTGAAGGATGCCTCCCTCCTACAGCTGGGCAACATGCAACCCTGGGCCAGGCATTATTCTCTCTTTTTCCGAAAATGGAGGCAAAGAAATGATTCAGCTCCTTGTCACCAACTCACACCATGGGTGCATGATTCCGACAGGACAGGAAGCAGGCTGACTTGACTAAGCCAGGGCCCTTAGCACACTGCCCTGCTCTTTCTCCTCTTCTAGAAGACACGAGAGCTCACTGCAGCAGGCTAGGTGGTGCAGTGTCTATTATGGTGCTGTCTTCCTTGTTGTAGCTGATCTCTCTGCCTGCCCTAGCTACCCTGCTGCTCATCTCTGCCCGCTCAAAACCCATGCATCGTTTAAGGCTCAAATGTCTCAACTTTTCCCTGGACCCTTTCTTCTTTTAGCAGAATTAACCAGAATCTCCCTTTGTCATCACAGTACTCTGTACCTAGATATTTTGTTTTTCCAAGATAGAAGAGTAACAGCATTCAAAATGTTAGTAAGTGCACATCTGGTTTTCCTAACAGTGGGTTGGGGACAGGTATTTCTCTTGATCCTGGAGACAAGGAGGAAGCATTTTATCCTGCCCCTTTACTTGCCCACTGGCCCCCAACTCTTTGTTTTATTTTCCTCTTCCTTCAGCCTCTAGAGCTCACAACTGGATTTGTTTGTACCTATTATCTCATTTTCCACATTAGAGTCTAACCAACCTCGTTGTCTCGTCCTCCTTAGGACTTGAAGTTCCTCAAAAGAAGGGATGCAGCTTCATTTATCTCTGTATCCCCTTTCTTTGGCACCTAGAACTGGGCCCAGCACAAAATGCTCAACTGAGTTCAAGAAGTGCTCCAGTGTCCCACTAAAGTTGTGTGCCGGATGCGTATTTCTCTTAGTTTGGCGACAAATAAGTGCTTATCAAATACATAAATCTGCAGGACATAACTCAGAATGTTAAGTTCAAATGTTACTGATGGAATAAATAAATTATTAGTCCATTTCAAAATGGCTGCACAGAACACACAACACCTTATGTCTTAGCTTTTTCATTTGTGCTATGATTAAAGAAAGGTTTCCATTTCAGAGGGAAACCACCATGGGTTAAATTAAATGTGCCACAAGGTCTCTACTGGGATGATGATAAGTCTTATATAATAGGTTGTGCAAAATGATAAAGCTATGCATTCTAGTCAATGTAGGGATGAAGGTGTATGATATACTAAGTTATTATATAAGGGACTCAGGGTAGTCTAAATGCACCTGTGCTTTTCTCATGTTAAAATTTATATGAAATTAGAACATTAGGCCAAAGCAATTTTATCTACAAATTTGGAGAAACAGATTAACATTTACGCTGACAGCTAAACACTATGGACACAGCAAGTTCATCCATCTAGATGGAACTAGAGGCAAGCAAAAACTGCTATTTGTCAGAGCTGATGACGTAACAGCGATACTTAGGAGGTCACTAACAGGACACTTTTGTTATTGTTTCATGGGATCCCCAAGCCTACTCTACGTCACAAACAGAAACTTTGAAGAGGAAAAGAAATGAGATGTGCTAATTGTCAGCAAGGACAGGGCAGACACCAAAGTAGCATCGGTGCAAAAATAAACCAAAGAGCGGTAATCACGTGGAGGCAGTCACTGCGGGCACAAAGGCTCCCCTCCACACTGGTAGCCCTGAGCCCATGCTGGCTGACGCCGCACCTGCTGTTCACGTTGGTGAGCCAGAACCATTAAGAATGCAGTAGAATGTACTTAGTATCTTCTAGTTCAAGGAGGTTAGGAAATATGTGATAAATTTGGATATTGCAGTCAATAGTTAAAAGAACAAATATTTTAATGGAAGTATAACAGAACTCTCTGAGAAATTCAAATATTCAGAACTCATTAGGGTTCAAGTAGCTGAGGTTATACTATTCGGGCATTTTATATAGTAGATAATGTAAAGCCCATCCTGACGTAATTTTCTTTAAAGGCAAACTTTCCAATACTATCAGCTATCACTGCCTTTTCTAACTCAGATTCAACTTAAACATCACTACTTTTTAGATTAGTTCATCTCAATGTACTTAACTCGAAGTACAACACAATTTATCTTAAAAATCATTTACATGGAGGGGCGCCTAGGAGGCTCAGTCAGTTGTCTCCGACTTTTGATTTTGGCTTAGGTCATGATCTCAAGGTCATGAGATTGAGCCCCGTGTCAGACTCACAATGGAGTCTGCTTAAGATTCTCTCTCTCCATCTCTCTCTCCCTCTGCCCCTCCCACCTTAAAGACCATTTGCATGGTGCGGACAATCCTGCAAAGAGACTTTGAGATGAGAACTTGATGGTGTGTCGCTGAAAATAAAAGGGATAATCTGATTTCTATGCTTCCTTCTTCCTCCAATTTTCACATTTCGTTTAATAATCAATACAAGGAATTGCAATTTATAAAATGTGTGCCTTTGCCAAGTAGCATCAATCATATCTTAATTGTAATTATTCACATCTGGCAAGACTTCAGGCCTCACTGGACATATTTTCTCTTCATATCTTATAAACATTAGAAACTTAAGAAAGACTACATCCTTTATACTCATGTATAATCTAACGAGCCAGAGAATCATTCAATGTTTCCAGTTTGCTATTTTACCTTCTGACAAGTTCTATAAAAGTGAAGGGAATGAAACTAACTTGCATTACAGACAAGATGCTGCCTACACAAATGCCAGAAAGGAAGCAAAATGAGCAGCCGGAACATATGGCAGCGAGCTGACAGCATAAAGAAGCTAGTTCTGCATGAGCAACAAGGAACATCTTGAAATGTATAAGACATATGTGTTTTAGGAAGGAGACTGAAGTGTTTCATAATAAAAACAGGACAAAGTGAACCATGAGAGCTGAATAAAGTTTTAATTAAAAATGGATTTTTAGCCTTCGATGTGAATATACAATATGCTTCACAGATGGATTTTCTATTTAAGCCTTACCCAAACCAAAAAGCAAGTGAGACAAATAAAGCTTCTGAAAATGGCACAGAGGCTAAAATGTATGTAAACAATAGAGTGTTCTGGTACAAACAAACAAGGAAGGAAGAACAACCCTTCTGTCATCTATTTTCTGCTTGCACATTGCGTATCATGTAACCTGCTTTCGGTGCAAACACGTTTGCCCTCAGTTTAAATGTATAACTGACATACACAACTGGGAAACAACCTACATGTCCAGCCATAAAGGAATGGTTAAGTTGCTTCAGAGTATATCAACGCAATGTTAGATAACCATTAAAAATACAATTATGCATCATTTTAGAAAAATTAAAGTGTACATATTGACATTGAAGTAGGAAGATAAAATATTTGTAAAAAACTAACAACTGTAGAAATTGCATAGAATATCACAATAAAACATACAAAAATATTATCAAGTTATCTCAAGTTTTTACTTTTATGTGAGCAAGTACTTTTGATAAATCTTCTAATTTTAATGCAGTATTGCTTTTTTACAAACAGAAAACAATGTTTGATAAGTCCAGTTAAAGCTGAAATATCTACCTAGAATATGGATATAAAATAACAGTGATTCTAAGTTTATCAGAAAATCTCTGATGCTTGAGCAATGGTGGCCCTTATCGGGATAGTTTCATTCTTGTCAGAGGCGAGAAGGAATTATCCCTAAAGTTCACTGGCTATAGGCAAACAATGAGCCACATGTGGGCATCCAACAGATTGAAGATGTGACAATTATGCTTTCTGTATACACAGGGTCAACGGTTAGACTTTTCTATTTTTTCCTTGAAAAAAAAAAAAAAAAGCCTAAATCAAACATAAAAGGCTACCGAAATCTCTTTCTAATGCATTTAAACAGCATGAGTTTAAGCTGAAAAATCCCTGGCAATGACTTTAGGATTTGAAAGTGTCTTGATGCCAGAAAATGCTCTTCTATTACAAAATATTTATTTTTTAAAGTTCAGCTGAAGAGTTTTATGTGAGATCTTTAAGATGGACCAAAAGTAAATTCAGCAACAGACTTTCTCACTAGGTTTTCTGAAGCCTCCGTTTCATGTAGAAGACACATTTATTTATTGCCAGGCTTTACTGATGTTCTCCCTGCACAACACTCTAGCTCCAGGCAAGTGATCAAACGCTGCCTCAAACACTGTGGTTAACCCTCATTTCCATACCTTTCTGCTGCGGCTCAGTATTTTCCCTCTTAGACTTTTCTCCTTTCCTACCTCTTCCAATCCGACCCACCCTTCAGTCTGAACTCACATCCCTCTGTATTCACGAAGCCTTTTCAGATCAAGGGCACCGGTTCCTCCATCTTTTGAACTCCTACTATTCACAGACTCTTCAGCAATTACAGATTCCTTTGTGATATCTCTTACCATGATCTTTTCAAGTATTTATACCATCTGCTAAAGTAGAGTGAAAATTCAGTGGGAACGTTTGAGAGTCATTTTTTTTTTTTTTTTTTGTCATCTATAGTGTTTACTATGCAAGTGCAATAAATAAGCTAAAAGATGAAAAATAGCCAGAAAAACAGACTACAAAACCTTTATTCTTGTCTGACTTATGACTTTGGGATGTCAGCTATATCTGCTTAATGATACTAGGAGAAGGAAATGGCATTATTTGAGCACCTAACTCAATCTTTTTTGGTACGAGGACACAATTCACAATCTCTAGTAAAGCATCACGAAGAAGGGCCTTCATGTGATTTTCATCTACATCTCCTCCTTGTCTTGGGCCCCAGTTTACCATGGACCCACCCAACGCTAACCATTCTAAACCTCCTGCAGGTTCCAGAATATGTTGTGCTTTTTTCATGCCCATGCAAGTTCTGAGGCCCTGCCTCTCCTCTTCCAATTAAATCATCCATTAAGGCTGAAATTAAAGCATATTCCTTTGTAATGCCTTCCTTTACTCATTAATTGCTTCCTCTTTCATGCTCTTGAAGCACCCACCCAAACATCTCTTTCACCCATTTATATTGTGTATTTCCACTACATTTAACGTTTTAGAACGGACTGTATTTAAAATGTATTTGTGAGAGGTCAATATGTATCTTATACTTGCCCAATGCCACTCACAATAACTACTTCACAGTAGGTAGCCAGTGTTTTTGCTGATGAGTACATAGATAAATGAATGACCTTGCAAACTCTTTAGA
>CM053606.1:32118647-32199973 GCA_028646535.1 Procyon lotor
ACCTAAAGAGACTCTTAAAAATATAGTTAAATTTACTGCATCAGGATCTTGAAAGAATGAGATGAGGAAACTATTTTTAACATGATTCTGATCAGTCAGGATTTGGAACCGCTGAACTGGAACGTAACCCAAAGTTTCACTGGTGGGGCGCCTGGGTGGCTCAGTGGGTTAAGCAGCTGCCTCGGCTCAGGTCACGATCCTGGGTCCTGGGATGGAGTCCCGCATTGGGCTACCCACTCCTTGTGGAGCCTGCTTCTCCTTCTGGCTGCTGCTCCTCCTGCTTGTGTGCTTGCACTCTCTCTCTCTCTGACAAATAAGTAAAATCTTAAAAAAGTTTCATCAGCTTTTGACCTGGATGTTATAATGTCATGCATATTCCACTAATGAGATGAATATTAGGTACGTCTCAGATATTCTACTCCTGAATCGTATACCTAAGGAAAATTATTTCCAAATTATGACAATTTCTAATTATTCATGGTAACTAGATCATTGAATTCTTTAAATCCCACAGAACTTTTTAGTAGAGATGCTAACAGTTACAAATTGGCTAATTTAATTTCCTTTGCTGTTCAAAGGAACGGAGGTCTGTTAATAAACAGGTGAATTGGCCAACGGGTAGGAGATTAGGGAGCAGGAAAAGCAAATATGTGCAGATATTCTCAAATGTATAAACAAATCTGAATGAGGAACAACAAGCCTCCTCCAAAAGGACAAATGAATCAAATATTATCTCTTAAAGTCTAATATTAAATCCAATGCCTGAGGTAAACCAAACAATAGCGGGGAAAGGTTCTATAGGATATTTATGAGAAAATATTAATATCTGGGTTTAAATCCTAATTCAGCCACTTACTCTCCCACTGTGGACTACAAGAGATACTTAACCCAAACCTCAGTCTTCTCATTTGTCAAAAATGGGCATTATCATCCCAGCCCTACCTAATTCATAAACATGTTATGGGTAATTATAATAACTCACATAAAAATGTGTGAAAACAGTAACAGGCTACGTAAAATACAACCTATTATATACTGTAAAAGTTTAGTGGAAATAGTTTTCCAAGGTTTTGAATGTTTGGTAGATAAAAATTTACTGAAGTCAAATGTTCCTTTTTTCCATTCTCCCCACACAAACACTTGAAAATACTTCCTAATTCAAAAGCTGGCATCTTTTTTCTCATTTGGCAAAAACAACCCCCTCCCCCCGGGGTTTCCAGTGGAACTGAAATGAGTTTGACTGTTTTTGTTTAAGATTATCAACAAAAACCTCTCCAAATTATGCAGTTTCTGTGCCAAAACACATTCTTTATGCAGCACAGTTTTAGGAATACATCATATGTGAACAACTGCTGGGCCACAAAGAACAGGATAGCGTATTTTTTCTATCCTTTAGGAAAATGTGATATATTTTTAACATGTCCTTGTCCGGTGGTAAATTTCTTTTCAATGTAACTTTTTATTTAACAGCAACATTATTATTAAAAACAGGGAGAAGGAAGCTCTACTAAGTAATGTTTCAGGAACCATGTTTCAGGTGAGTTCCATAGTTCGCTACATCCTCCTCATCATCATGGTACACGTCATTTACAGAGCCCTTACCACGTCCTGGGCATGTTTCAAGCCCTTGATATTTGTTAACTGTTGTAGTCTTCATAGAGACCCCCAGGAGACTGGTAATACTATCTTCATTTACAGATGAGAAAACTAAGATGTAAAGAAATCTGTTAATTTTTCTAAGGTAACACAGTATTAGGTGATTGAAGCGGAACTGCAGTTGAGCAGGGTGGTTCCAGAGACTGTGTATCTAACCACGAGACTATTTTTCTGGACAGTAATTCACATGCAGTAAGATCCATAGCTAAAGGAGTCATTAGCTAGCAATTTCCAAAAATGTTTAAGTACATTTAAACTTTTACTTTATGTCTTGGGTTGAGATCTCTAAAGGAAACCCTTTGTAATTAAAAAAACATTTTAGGGGCGCCTGGGTGCCTCAGTGGGTTAAAGCCTCTGCCTTTGGCTCGGGTCATGATCTCAGGGTCCTGGGATCGAGCCCCGTGTCAGGCTCTCTGCTCAGCAGGGAGCCTGCTTCCCCCCTCTCTGCCTGCCTCTCTGCCTACTTGTGATCTCTCTCTCTCACTGTCAAATAAATAAATGAAATCTTTAAAAAAAAAATTTAGAATTACCTGGTAAACCTGATAAACCTGAGCTTGGTCTTCTTAAGAAGGTCCATGTGTATGTGTATGTGTGCATGTGTGTGCATGTACCTATACCTCTCTGACTGGTATCGAACGGTGTGTCTTCTCTGAAAAGGTAATTGCTCAATCATATTCATTACAGATTCTTAAGAGCTACAGAGAAGTTCATCTGGCTACTTCTGTTGAATTAGGGTAATTTACTCTAAGTTCTACCTCTAACATCCCCCAAGTTAAAAATATATATATGCAGTTAATTTATAAAATATATCTGTGCTAAATCCAAAACAAATGAAGGACAAAATAAACCTCCTAGGATCAAAACTGGTTTTCTGGGACATACACTCAAACTAAGTTTATTTTTATTTCAAAAACAATACCTTCATAAGAGAAGCCACACACAGAGTTGAAGTGGGCAATATTGTCGAGACTGAAGCCATGTGTTTGGTTTCACCTGTAAAAGCTACATACAACCTTTACCAAAGTGCACACTTGTATACAAGGTTAACAGGATTTTTAAAAATAGAAATAATGATGCTAAGGCAGTTGTCTATGCTTGGGTGACTTTATGCATAAAATGGTGAAACTAATGACAAGGAAAGGAAATGAAATCATTTTTAAGCATCTACTACTTGTCAAGTACACTGCTAGTCACTTTGCATCATTTACCTAAAATATTTGCATCATTTACCTAATGTATTCTTCATAATAACCATCCCAGATAGGTATCACTGCTATTTTATTAATGATAAAAATAAGGTTCAATTCCTCCAGAGAGCACCAGAGTACAGAATTTAAACCCAGGTATATATGGCTCTTTCCATATGCTGTACAACCTACATCAATTAAATACATAGTAAATTTGAAAGTTATACCAAAAATCTGAGTAATGTGGTTTCATTTCTTAAAATAATTTTGAATATTTTTTACATTCATATAGCTCATATTACACTCTTTGTTCTCCCATCAGATCAAGATTTTTCAAAATACTATCTTTATTTGGTTTGGAATTTCAGTTATTATAGTTACTCTTTATTGAACACCATGCATCGTATGAGGTGCTCTACATGCATTAACTCTTTAAATTATCATAACAACTGGGGGCACCTGGCTGGCTCATTCAGTAGAGCGTGCAACTTGATCTGGGGGTTGTGATTTTGAGCCCCACTTGGCCATGGAGATTACTTAAAAAATAGTTTTTTAAAAAAAATAAATATAACTCTATGAAAATATCTTCCATTTTACAAGTGAGAATACAAGTTCAGAGAGGTTTAATAACATAGAAGTGACAAAATCAGAGAAAGAAATCTGAGGTCTGTTCAACTTTAAAACCAATAGTATTGCTATTGAGCTAGATAGAATATTTTTGAGATTGCAAATTCATTTTCCTAGATCATTTCCAAAAAGCAATCATGATAGCACTTCATATATTTCAAAGAATGCCCACCCTTATTTTTCCTATTTAATTCTAACACTTCTTTGAGGAATGGAGGGCAATATTTATTATTTCACAGGTAGAAAAAAAATGAGGTTCAGAAAAGTTGTGGAGGAAGTGCTTTTGCTACGGTGCAATGTTGTCAGTCTCCTGTAAGAATTTTCTGAAAAGCTATATGTATATAAATCCTTCGTTTGCATAGATCACTAATTTTACTAAAAAACACACAAAAACTCTAGTTAATAATGTGTTTCATTGCTAAAAGTCTCTAATAGAATATATATTCTCAATTCTATTATATATGTTCAAAGACATTAAAGGTTTTCTCTCACCTTATTTCTGAATTATTTCATACACTAAACATCCTTAAACTAATGCAACAGAAATACAGTGATGCTCATGACAGTTTTTGACTTAAATTCTATTTTTTCTGATATTAATAGAGCCATCTATGCTCTATCTTACTTAGTATTTGCTTAGAATACCATTTTTCCATTCCTTCACTTAGCCTGAGTGTGTCCTTAAATATAAAGAAATATAAAGTGGGTCTGTTGTAGATAACATACAGTTGGGTTTTGTTTTATTATCCATTCAGCCACTCTAGGTCTTTTGATTGAAGAGTTTAATCCATTTACATTTAAGGTAATTATTGATAGGAAAGGACTTACTTTGACATTTTGTTGTTTTCTGTATTGTAGTTCTTTTGTTCCTTTATTCTTCCCTTGTTGTCTTCCTTTTGTGTTCTGTTGATTTTTCATAGGGATATGCTTTATTCCTTTCTCTTTTTATTTTGTGTATCTTCTGTATATTTTTGTGTGTGTGTGTTTTTGGTTACCATGTGACTTGTTAAAATGTCCATACCACCCAAAGTGATCTACAAATTTATTGCTATATCCATGAAAATCCTAATGGCATTTTTTTTTTACAGAAATACAATAACAATCATAAAATTCATATGGAACCTTTAGACCCAGAATAGCTGAAGTGATCTTAAGAAAGAACAAAGAAGCTGGAGGCATCATACTTCCTGATTTCAAACTCAATTACAAAGCTACAGTAATTAAAATAGTATGACACTGACATACAGACAGACCTATGGCAATGGAACAGAGAGTCCAGACATAAAGCAACACATATAAGGTCAACTGATCTTTGACAAAGGTACCAAGGACACACAATGGGTAAAGACAGATTCTTCAATAAATGGTGCTGAGAAAACTGGACATCCACATGAAGAAATGAAGGAAGTTCCTGCCTTACACCATACAGACAAAAAAAGGTGGATCAAAGATTTATACCTAAGACCTGAAACTGTAAAATTCCTAATAGAAAGCAGGGAAAAAGCTTCTTGACATTGGACTTGGCAGTGATTTCTTAGATAAGACACCAAAAGCAAAGGAAACAAAAGTAAAAGTAGACAAATGGAATCACACCAAATTAAAAACCATCAGCATGGTAAAGGAAACAATCAACAGAATGAAAAAGACAACCTATGGAATGGGAGAAAATATTTGAAAACCAGATATCTGATAATATCTTCGTTAGTAATAACAAAGTTTCAGTTCTCTAAGATGAATAAATCCTAGAGAACTACTGTATGGCATGGTGTCTATAGTTAACACATAAAGAAAGGGACACGAGGAAACTGGAATGTGTTGAACATGTCCATTACCTTGATTGTGTTGACAGTATTATAGGTGCTTGCATTTGTCCAAACTTATCAAATTGTACATAGTAAATAGGTGCAGTTCTTTGTATATCAATTATACCTCAATAAAGCTATTAAAAAATGTTAATGATGCTTGAATGTGTAGTTATTCAGTCAAAGAGGATAACTAGTGCTCCATAGAAAGAACATTGTCTTTTTATCTGGAACTATCCCATTCGTCAACTCTGGTTACCATGAAATCTTGGGTTAAAATAAATCTTCAGTGATGCTCCTTTCATACACTTCCACCAACTTCTACCTTAGCTCATGATCTCTTTATTTGCTATTAGTATTTGGATGTTGGAAATTTGTCCTAGGGTTTTACTGCATTAATGTTAATTAAATTGGGGTCGTGATCTGTAGCAGTTCTCTGAGGAGACACTAGCCTCACCATTTAAAAATGTTATTAACTGTAACAAGTAGAGTTTTTGTAACCACTAACTTGTTGAGAGGCAGAATTGGGTTTAGATTGAAATTCAAGCTTTACCATATACTGGCTGTGTTTATCGCTGGCCAATCATAGTAGTTTGATCCTTGGTTATCTGATCTATAAAACTGAGATTACTTATACCTACCCTAGCTCACAGGGTTGTTGGGAAGATCAAATAATATAATGTATGTAAATCACCAAGTACAGATGGTGGCCCTAAATAAGTATTACTTTAATTCTCTTGTTTTAAGAATTTCAAAGATGATGCTTAGATGGGGATGAGAAGTAAAAAACCAAAAAATTACCCTCACCCACCCAAATACTCTGCAAACATTCATATAGTAAAATTAGAGCAGAATGCATTCTCTTCTATTAGGTTTACTTGAATTAGCATAACTTGAATGCAACATACTAAGGTTTGAGATACTAGTTTAAAAAAACTATTTCATTGAGACAGTTTTGCTTAAATATTCATTTAAATATCTTACTTAATATACTAACTCTTAATCAAGAGAGCCGCAGTTTCTAGAGTGAGTAGCTTAGTTACATTTGAAGGCTAGAAGATGGAAAATTATTCAATCCTTCAGTCAAAAATGTCCTGCTTTGTGAATGACAAAACATAATACACTGGGAAAGAACATTTAAGGCTCTTCTTGGGAACCATGAAATTGGCATTTCATAGAAGGGATTTAATTAAACTCCACTGGAACAGAAGATGCTGGAAACAATTGCAGGCAATTGCTTGCTTGGTCCACTGCCTAACCTTGTACTTATCACCCCTTGCAGCAGCAGAGTAGGACCTGGCCCTTGTCACCGGAATGCTGTACATCTCAGTGGGTTAGTTGAGTAACAGACAAACAAAAAGACAGGCCATCATATGATTTCTTTTTTCTTAATTTGAGAGTACTTTTTTGAAAAATAGATTGCACTACATAAACACTAACTCTCTCAACTGAAGAAATATTTCTTTCTTCTTGAGGACCATAGGATTTCTGTCTTATCTTTTCCTTTGTTTTCTCTTTTGGCTACCATTATGGATAATCTAGCTGAAAGCGAGTCTTATCAGGTCTTCTTATTCCTTATGTCCAGATGGTTAGGCTTTTTTTCTTTAGTGACCCTTCATGTATTTTTTTTTTTCATGCAGTCATTCAAAAAACCTTGTACACCTAACTCTATGCCACAGATACAGAAGCAAACAGGGCCCTAGAGCAGTAGAAAAAGACACACAAGAAAGGCATTGACCATTCAGTTTGTTACATGCTATAATAATGTTATGCCCAGATTGTGGTGCTGGAAACACAAAGATGAGGAAATATTCTTGAGCTAGAAAAGCCTACATCAAGCATAGTAAGAGTAAAAATAAGGAAATCCATGGACACTATGTTAGCATTGTTTGTCTGATCCTCCATCAACAGTCAAAATGAGCTCCTTGATTTCAAGAATCCTGATTTATTTCACTAACTCACGTACAGTATTTTTGTGTAGGTGATCTATAGAAATATAGCAAAATGTACTTTCTTGAGTATCTTATACACAAACACACATTTTCCCCCTCAAAAGTAGAGTTATTTTTGGTAAATAAGGACTTAACTAATACTAACCTGTAGAGAACAAGGTAAGTGTGGCAGTATATATGATCATATCTGTTCTGTATTGGGTTATTTCCTTCCTACTTTAAAAATCCTAGTGATTTTCTAAGGCCTGTGCTATCCAGACCATCTAGTAGAATACCAGCTAATTTCAGTTATCATTAGTTACTAATTTCTGAAGTATATGATACCTTTAAGAATTAGGACTGCCTTTTCATCTTTATAGCATTTCTATCATCGATTACAAGTACTTCTCTCACTATAAATGTCAGTCTCCCTCCATAAACTCAGATCAGGAACTATGTTTTTGTTTATCTTTGGATGCTTAGTCAGTGCTGTGCAGATTGCCTGAAACAGAGAAGGCCTTTGATAATATTTGTTAAATGCATGAATATTCACCAGTTTTGGTTGTCTAAGCAACTTTATATTACCCTACTAAGTGTATTACTCAGAGATAAATAATATACTCATAATAACATAAAATTGGGTTTCCTCTTTTACCTCTTCACTTTGTACATGAATTTCTAGCTATTTTCCTATTTATAATAGAAATGTAATTCTATTATTATTCCTAATTTCTAAAAGGGTGGCCCTCTAACATGCTAACCACCAGGACCTCAACAATAAGCAAAAAGTGCAATTGCTTGAGGTTTCTCCTGTCAGGGCGCCTATAATGGTCACGTACGAAAATTGGGACAAGAACAGCAGAGAGCTTTCATTTGTTTTTCTCTCACTTCATTATTTTCACCTGATTTCAAAATCCATTCTTTACTTTTGAATTCTCCTAAGTTATAGATTTTTATTTTTAACTGATTACTAGATATTTCCCTCTATCCCACCTCTCCCCTCATAAAACCCGATCAATATTTAGTTTAGTCCATCTTGGTTTCCTTTCCTTAAGTCATTCCCATCTTTCAATGTCCAGCTCAAAGTTCACCTCTTCCAGTGCTGCTCCAGGCCTGTCATTCTCTTTGCCCTTCTCTTATTGCGCTCAACACGTCCTCCCAAAGCTTTTGTACCCCTGTGCACCATCTCCAGTGACAGCACGTGGAGTTTCCTGAACAATCATGCTTTCCCCTGTTTTCATGCTTTGGCAAGTTCTGTACCAAGCTAGAATGCCTTATCCCCATTCTTGTAATCTTCCACTATGGAAGTTACCAGACCACTGTAAATGTTGAGATACACTGTTATTTGTCTTTCTCAATAGACTCTCCACACCTGTGGGTATGCACACACTTGTATGTATAAAAACAAATAGATACCCCCTACAACTAACATAGTGTTCAATAATCATGTGACGAATGGGTGGATGATGCTTAAATGTGTAACGAGCCTAAGATCCTAAGGTAAAATTAGAAAAACACAGACATTATAAAATAGTGGAGTCACTTTGGAACATTGGTTGTTCCTCAAAGTGTCAAACATAGTGTTCCCATATGATTCAGCAATTCCATTTCTAGGTTTGCGCTTGAGAGAAATGAAAAGATATGTTCTCACAAAAACTCATACTCAAATATTATGCCAGTGCTTTTCATAATATCTCCAAAGTGGGAATAATAAAAATGCTCATCAACTGAAGGTTGTACATTCACATTATGACTATTATTTAATCATCAAAGGAATAAAGTACTGATGGCGCATTACAACACAGATGAACTATGAAAACATGACGCTAAGTCAAAGAAGGCAGACACAAAAGGTCACGTACTATATGATTCCATTTATATGAAATGCCAAAATAGACATAGAGACAGAAAGCAGATTACTGGTTGCCAGGAAGTGAGGACAGAAGAGAATGGAGAGTGATTGCTGATGGGTTCAGGATTTCTTTCTGGAGTCACGAAATATTTTATAATTAGCTAGCAGTTATAGCTGCACAACTCTGTGAATATACCAAAAACCATGCAACTGTATAGTTTTAAAGGGTTAAATTTATAGCATATGAGTTATATCTCAATAAAGCTATTATTGGAAAATGAACACAATGAGAATGCTCTATCTGCTCCAGATTTTTAATCAGGGGCTTAATCTTTGAAGTTACAATACAACTCTGCTGCCTAGAACTTGTTTATCTTCCATGTTAATCAATTACACAATTATAGAGATGTTGGAACATTAAAAGACCCTTCTAAGTTAACCTCTTGATCACCTTATAGATAAGAAACTGAGCTCCAAGAAGGATAAATGACTTGAACAAGGTTGTTTTAACTAATAATGGGACCATGGAGACCTTATCTCTGTCCAATCATACATCTTTTTTCTTTTTTTTTTAAAGATTTTTACTTATTTGACAGAGAGAGAGAGAGAGAGAGATCACAAGTACGCAGAGAGGCAGGCAGAGAGAGGAGGAAGTAGCCTCCCCACTGAGCAGAGAGCCTGAAGTGGGGCTCGATCCCACGACCCTGAAATCATGACCTGAGCCGAAGGCAGAGGCTTTAACCCACTGAGCCACCCAGGCACCCCTCACACATCTTTTTTCTTAGTTGAATTGACATCTTCCTGAAATTCCCAGGGCTTTTTTTTTTTTTTAATTTAAAGGACAAAATACCTTAAAAGGAAGAAGTAAGATCAATTTATCTTTCATATTAAGTCCAACAACTATTACTAGATTGTAAGAAATTTTTTTTTTATTTTAAAGATTTGTATTTATTTATTTGACAGAGGGAGAGATCACAAGTAGGCAGAGAGGCAGGCAGAGAGAGGGGGAGGGAAGCAGGCTCCCTGCTGAGCAGAGAGCCTGATGCGGGGCTCGATCCCAGGACCCTGAGACCATGACCTGAGCCGAAGGCAGAGGCTTTAACCCACTGAGCCACCCAGGAGCCCCTGTAAGAAATATTTTTAAAAGGCTAAGGAAATAACTACATATTTTTGCTTCTCACAATGAGAAAAGATAACTATTAGCATTTAAAGTTTTTACTCCTTAAAAATAATATAACATAAGAATTCATAGTAATAGTTAGGGATAGCAACAAAGACCACTCCTTTTCCCAGGAAATGGAAATAGCTACTTAACTAAGACACTAGATATATCAGGAAATTTGCACCTGGTCCTTCAGAGAGAAATCATATGTAATCCACAGGAAAATATTCTTCAGAATATCATATTCTGAAGTTCCCCTGAGACCCAATTTTTGTGGTCTTTGTATAGCCAATGGCAGAAATAAGTATACTAGGTAACTTTTTGACGTAGTTATTCACTTGGGAGATTTTCTATGACGGGGAAATTTTCTTTGAAGTTCCTATTTGTTCTTTTCATCAAGCAGGACCTTTTAAGTAGAAGAATTTTTCATTTGTTTCCACATGTAAAACAAAAACAAAACATACTAAGTTTCACTGATGATATTTTTTGTTAAAAAAAACCCAAAATATTAGTCAATGTTGACCTTCAAAAGCTCATAGAACATCATCCTATAACTTACAGCCAGAGGGTAGCTCAGTGATTGTGTGGTGGACTATGACTGGTCGACAGCATATCTAAAAGGGAGTGTGGGGAGCTGAGGGGGTGGGATGGGAGGGGAAGGATGGACGTAATGACAAATGTTGCTACACACTCACTTTAGCAAATTCTGGGCTAATTCAAAAAATCTTTAATGAGCACTAATTATTTGTCAGACTCCAGACCAGACGCTAGAGTGAAACGGGTTTATGCCACGCTATCTTAGTGCCTCCAGCAGGCTAGTGTTTCCTCTGACTCTATCTGCTGTACATGCTAGTTTGCCCGGGCAGCTCCAGTTTGGAACGGCTATTCCAGTACTAAGAGCACTGCCTTTCGCTCCTGCCATCCTACCTATGACTCTCTAAGTTGAGGAGTGCGAATCTAGTGTATAGATTTTCCTCAACTTGTATGACTAATGAAACACCTGTATCTACATTCCTACAGCCATCTCTTAGACTACAAGTCCACGGAACACGGTTCGGGAAATGCTGAGCCACTTCATTCTCTTCACTGATAGCTGAGGAAAGTTGGGCCCAGACAATTAAAGAGATTCAGTGGGAGAACCGTAGGATGGAACTAAAGCCTAGGCCTCCTGGACCCTTTTCTGAGGCACTTTCCCATACTTCACTGATTGCCATGCTAGAACACTCTTAACATGAAGTTTAAAAATCCTATTATCAATTTTACATGTTAATTTCAACTTAAAGGGAGTTCATTTTTTTTTTTTCTTTTTAAAATCCTAACTGTAGAATTAACCATAGGTAGAGTCAATGAGAGAACAGTACCTTGTAGTCAACTCTTCAAGCTTGTAGGCCAGGTTTACTTATTTTCTGTTCTGCTTTCCCTCCACTTACTCTGGTAAATATGAGGTGACCGATTTCTTCATATCTTCAAAGACTCACTGGCCTCACGGGTGTGGATAAGGTGGGTGGAGAGGAGCTAATTTTACCAACTACCAGATTTTCTAGTACAAAGTGTTCCATATAATATTTTACTCCCCTTTATGGTTCCAAGTATCTTTTAAGTAAAGATAATACTTTCTTGGGCCATTCGGTGCCTATGAAAACTCTGGAGAGTTTAAAATTACAATATAATCCCTTTATTCTTTCTCAGTTTCTACATGCTTACTAACAAAAGCTATTTTCTGAATCTGGTTGCACCAAAAGATAGGGCCTTAAGAGAAAATCATGCAATGAACCCTATTTTTAAAAATCAGTTATTCACATTTTTGGTCACACGCGGCCACTGCTATTTCTAGCTAACTGTATTGTAGGTAACTTAGTTCTTTTAGAGAAGAGGAAGTGAATGATTATATAAACTTAAAAAAAAACCTATTTCTTATTAGCTGAGAAGTACAAGGAGCCTTTTTGGGGGAGGAGAAGTAAGTAGAAAATACTAATCAAATCAAGGTTTAAACTTAGGAAATTCATTTCTGTACAGTCTATCTTTTCTGCTCATTACCAGGAAAAAGGAGTTCATATTAATCTTAGACAAGATAACCAATCAAGCAGATGAGAAGAAAATCACAAGGTGATTAAGGCAGAAGACCATTTGTGGAGAGACTCTATTCCTGGATTTGTAGATGGGAGATATGGGCTTTATGTGGCAGAACATTCTTCTCATATTCAGATTGGAAGCTGTGATTGTGGTGCAGAGCTTTGACTTTTGGAACAGAGCGCTCTCTTCTGTGATTAAAAGGAAAAAAGGACTGCCTATGATAATTTACCATTTGAAGCCAATATACTTATTCACATCTAACTATTCAGAACCACCTGTTAAAAAAAAAAGAATACAGATATTGATCACATCAAACGTTTTCATTGAGAAGTTGACACAGACACCCATACAGTTTATCATGGATGGTCTCAGAAGCTTTCCTGTGTATGAGAAACAGAACTACAGGCCTTTTTGTACAAGTTCCTGTATATCTTGTCCATGCTGTTCTCAAAGATGGGTCGGTGGGATTTTCCTTTATAAGAGGCTGCCCTGTTGGACCAGTATTCACCATCATCCAAATGGAGAGTGCCACGTGGCCGCTGAAATGAGCTATAAAAAAGGAAATAAAATATTAAAACTGGTGAAACTCAATGTGAGGTAGTATTATATAAATCAAATATTTACTGAGTACTTTATGGGTGTGTGATACTCTGGGCTGCAAGAAATAAAAGACAATAAGGTCTGTGCCTTCAAAGAGTGACCCTACTTGTATGAAACTACTACAAAACAATAAAGTGAAGATTGTGCCTGAGAGACAGAGTTACGAAGAATTCTGAGAAGGGAGATGTGTGTGATGTGGTAAAAGCAGGGCACAGACACTGTGGGAAAGCCAGTCAGGAGAACGCACGGCCTCTCCAGTCAGGCAGATCTGAAACTGAGTAATAGCTCAGTCCTTTATAAGCTGTGGACCCTGGGGCAATTTATTTAATCACCCCGAGTCTCAGCTTCCTTTACTGTATTTTCTTCAGTATTGTTTAAAAATAAAGACAAGGGGGGCCTGGGTGGCTCAGTTGGTTAAGCAGCTGCCTTTGGCTCAGGTCATGATCCCAGGACCCTGATATTTCCTAAGTGTTGATAAGGCCCAGCATATATGCAAGGAAGAGAAAGGTCTTAGGCAGTTTAGCATGAACTAAAAGACAAAGGACATTACTTATTTTTTCTTTGAAAAGAATGAACTCACATGAAACTCTAATGTTTCCTATATCAGGGTTTCCTATGTCAAATGAAGGCCAAGCATATACTATTCTATACATAGTCTTTAGACAAAATATCTCAAAATACTTCAATACTCATTGAAAAGAAGGTCAGAAGGTAAGATGGATATGCTATCCCCAAAATATTAATTCTAAGAAATAATTGAAAGGCCATGAGAATTATAAAATTGGCCACTGGCCATTTGTAGTAATAAAATCAGTTGAAAGTGACTTTAAAGATGATATTCTATATTTCAAAATTGTGATCTAAGAGTCAATATAATTAAAGATGTTTATATACTAAAAGAGATAAGTTCCTATCCATTATACTCAGCAAAGGTTCCTATCAGCAAAACTTTGATTGACAAACCATATAGAATATTTTTGAGGATGCGATGTAAGCCTTAGAGGCACTGGATGGATGGATGGATGGATGGTTGAAAAGTAGGAATGGAAGTACTCAAAAGTCTTGGGGTTCAGAATATGTAACAGGAAGAAGATACATTATGGTTTATTAAAATCTGAAAAGTATTTTGTATTTTTAAAGATACCATATAAAGGTAAAATGTCACTAAGACATAAAAATTTACTGATAAATTATAGCAGTAGTTCTCAAACTATAATATGCATCAGGTCATCTGAAAGGCCTATTACAACTGAGATTATTGAGTCTCACCTCCAGAGTTACTGAGGTAGAGTCCAAGAATCTGGATCTCTAACAAATAGCAGGATGATGCTGATGTCACTGGTCTAGGAACTATCCTTGAACTATCCTTAGAAAGCACTGAATTAGAGACTTTGTTTTCTATTTTCTTTCTTTCTTTCTTTTTTTTTTTTTTTAAAGATTTTACTTATTTATTTGGCAGAGAGATAGAGAGCACAAGTAGGCAGAGTGGCAGGCAGAGGGAGGAGAAGCAGGCTCTCCACTGAGCAAGGAGCCCAACATGGGGCTCCATCCCAGGACCCTGGGATCATGACTTGAGCCAGAGGGAGCCACTTAACAGACTGAGCCACCCAGGCACCCTGAGACTTAGTTTTCTATAGGAACAAAAAAGTTTAGGGAAAAAATTGCATCTTGCCATTTATCTTCTTTTACCATTAGCAGAAATTATTTGGCAAACTGTAAAAGAAGTATGTTGAGAGAAATTTACTAAAGACTGGTTACTTATAGGTCATTTTTTTCCCCCTCTTCCACGACTAAGAATGTGTAGAAATGAGCCATTGACAACAAATATGGTCTAAGAGCTTTCATTGTTATTAATTCCTTTCTTGATTCCTTATCTAGACATATCACTAAATATCACGATCAAAATATGTTTACTTAAATGATAGTTTTAGCAATGTAACTGATCATTATTAATAAAGAACCTAATTTTAATATTGGAACTATTTTTTTTGAAATTGAACTATTACACATCACAGACTTTGATGGGCAATCAAAATCAAAGATAAGTGACATATCTGTGCCTTCAAGGAGCTCACATTTAATAGAAGAGAGATACATAATAAAATAGTTACTGTGAGAAAAATCGTTGTCAATTGAAATGAAATACATGAGAGGAAGTGGCAGGATAAAGGAGAAAATGCCTAACAACCTAGTGAGGTCAGGAAAGGATCTCACAAGAGGGAAAAACATGACGTTAGTTCTAGAGAATAAGTAGGCTTTGCTAGATAAAAAAGAAGACAGAAGTTATTCCGGGCATCATATTATAACAGAATGAAGGCATGAGACAGTTCAGAGTATCATGAAATACCAGGTATATCTGAAGAGGTAAGAACAAATTAAGATTTAACTGTGAGAAGTCAAACAGAATTTTATCTTGGAGTGAATAATGAGCCTACAATGGGAGGACACAGAAGGGATTTCTACTGAGTGAGCGAGTGAATCAAGATTACTCTAAAGTCTCCTTAGCCTCAAGCATTATTTTTAGTAATATGTATACGGGGGACAAGTGGTCTTTATTTAAACACACAAAAAACAGTATTTTAAACTGATATTTTAAGTCCTCCCTCCAGTTTCACGAATTTAGGTTAAACTCAGTAACATCAAAATGTCCATAAAGAATTTCTCATTTTTATTATTCTTTTTTTCCCTATTAATTTAATTTTTTCAGTGTTCCAAGATTCATTGTTCATGCACCACACCCAGTGCTCCATGCAATACGTGCCCTCCTCAATACCCACCACCAGGCTCGCCCAACCCCCCACCCCATCCCCTCCAAAACCTTCAGTTTGTTATTATTTTTTTCTGACTTCCCTCCCATACTTTGAGGAAAGACAACTAGACATAAAACTGTTTAAATGTAGAGAACAGCTGTGATACTTCAGGAGTATTTCCTGTTTTGCCCGGGTTACATAAAATAATAAACACATTTTTTATTCCTAAAGGCAGTAATCACTAGCGCTCAGACAATGATAGTTCAAGCATATCCTCATAACTACTACTTATTATGGCTCTTGAATCTAACTTGGGATTGCTGTAATCGTCTCTTCCATGTCATCACCCAATCAGCTGTCCACCTAACACTGGTTTAGACCATAACTGCCTACTTGTTTATAAGAATGTCATAAAATCACAATTCTTACTGAAAGTTATATTTAATATATTACTTTCTCATGATATATTTAAAAAATCAAATTCGTCTACCAAGATTTGGTAGTCCTAAAACCATTTTTTAAGCAGGCAACAAGCTGGAACACTGGACATGCCCTGGCGTCAATATTAAGTCTAATTATCAAGGTCATATTTTTGTTTTAAAAAATGAATACAACACTGCCCTGTTCTGATCATCAGAGACTTTTCTAGACCCCTACGCTACAATTTTTACAACACTTTGAAAAATCACATAAATATGCATCACCCCAATATTTCTGAATATCAATATACCTTGTAGACAAAATTTATTTAAAAAGAAAAGTTAAGTCTTATGTATTTAATGAAAAAGAATTTTAAGATACTGGAGTTAATAAAGATCCAGTGAATTCAAATTAGAATCAAGTAACATTTATCTCACTTAAAAATGAAGGTTTATTCTTAGTTATTTAAGAGATTTTAAGTCTGTATATTATTTAGATTTTTTTCTTCCATTTGTTAATGTTAAAGACAGCCTTTTGGCCGTTTATTATATCTTAGTAGAGTCATCAGATTAATCAGATAGTGACCAATAGAGAAGAGATGAAAACTAGAGTCAAGCCTGTGTCATTCAAATATTCAGGGCTGGGTACCAGAGGGGAGGGGATAGGGAGATGGCTGAAACAGGTGATGGGAATGAAGGAGTGCACTTGTTGTGATGAGCACTGGGTGAAACACTGAATTCCTGAATCACTATACTGTACACCTGAAATTAAGATAACACTGTATGTTAACTATACTGGAATCTATAAAAACAAGAAAATATATATAGTCAAAATTTAAGTTACTTTAAGTTAATTTAATTTCACAATTAAAACATATCGAGCATATTTCTACTCTGAGTAACCTGAAAAATATGCGTAAGTAAATAGAAGACAGTTTATATCACTAGCTAGTTCCATAAAAGAATATGGTTAAAAATTTCAGGCAATAGTCATAAAATGTCAATTCACATTCTAACGATGAACTTAAAGTTATTTTTATCCTTACTTCTCTCTTTTTTGTGACCAACTCCCATCTATATGAAGGATCACTCATGCCTGGTCTTTAATTAGGACCAATGTTCAAATAAGACAGTTATATCAGAAGTACACAAGGATATGGAGAAATTTAAAGACCCCAAAAACTAAAGAAATCTGAACTCTAGAGAGCAGGTACTAAAAAGCATGCCAGGACCCTGGGCACTGGCAAGGCTACCACAGTGAAGGTCTAAAATTTCCTAAAAGATAGGCAACATGTAAGAGAGAGGGAGGTCAGCACAGGTAGGAAGTTCTTCCCAAACTCCAGTTTCAGATCCCAAAGTACTTTAAGTAAAAGGTCACTTAACAACTCCTTGGTTAGAGATTTCTTCCAAATGAATTTATACTCAAAGATGAAGGAAGACCTACGACAGCGAGCGCGCAGAGGCTGCTGTGTGCAGTACTAGGCACTCCAATTTCCCATTCTGCTCTTCCTGCAGGAAGCACGGCTTCACCACCCCACTCCATGGATGATAACCACAGTGCACATCTAGATCGTAAGATCCAAATATGGAGTCCTAGGCATAATTTTGAAGCAAAATATGAAAGAAATAATTTTTATCTCTTTATCGATATTCTCTATTTGAGGAGTAACTGCCATTACATATGCCTTTAATTCGTTAAACAGGATCTCCTTTAGTTCTTTGAACACAGCTGCTAAATCCAATATCTGGGCCTTCTCAAAGACAGTTTATAGTAATTCATTCTTCAGTTGTATGGGTTAGATTTTCCTATTTCTTGCATGTCTCACAATTTTTTATTGAAAACAATATTTTAGATAAAAACTGCAACAACTCTGGATTTTGACCTTACCAGGGTTTTGTTTTTGATTATTTGTTTTGTGTCCTGCCTGGACTAATGCCTGAAGTCTGTTTCCATTGCCCTGTATAGTTTCTGTTGTCTCTTGTTCCTTTTCTTTTTTTAAAAAAATTATTGTTTCTACTTTTAAGCCTGTACTCATAGGGGCTGCCCCTGGGTCAGCATAGGTTGGTGGCCAGCAAATGACTGGTCAGAAAGGCTTCTTCCATCTTTTGCCAATGGATCTATGTGTGACTTGGAATATACATTCAAAGTTTCTCCAGTTTGCAAGCTTGCCCTGGACATTACATTCTGCTTTCACAAGGCCTCACATTCAGCCATGGACTAGTGGCTCCCTAAGGGCCTCTCTAGTTTCTCCTGAACATATTTACAACCTTGCACATACACATAATGTTCCAGACTACTAGGGTAAGTACAACTTTATCAGGACCAACTTTGGCTACCTGGTCCCTGGATCTTTGTTATCTGTTCCAACAAGTAGTTAGGTCTCAAGCCTTCTCTTACTGTTTGCCAGTGGGATCACTGTTGTCCCTATTAATCTCCATGCACATGGGATTTCCCATGCTCTGCTCCATACAGCCAGTCTTCTCTCTCAGCAGGACTGCCCCAGGGAGCTGCGCACTGGGCATTCCAGGCAATACGCCACAGATCCCTACTGACCTTATTGAGACTTGGTAGATTTTCTTGATGGTTGCCTCTCAATTTGTTAAATGCCTTTGGTCAATTTTTAGAGTCTCAAAATAGTTGTTTCTGACAATTCTGTCTAGTTTGTTGCTTTGAGGAAGAGGATTTGCTGAGCTCCTCACTCAGCTATTCCAGGGGCCCATGCAGACTTCCTCAGAACCTCTGTGTCAATGTGTGTCTGCAGAGGAGATACTAAGCCAAGACCTCAAACTTCCTCTTAATGTCTGCTGATGGAAGCCTTAAGGCAAGCCAATGGGTGATCACTTCGAGTGCACGTTCTCTCATCTTTGAGATGGAAAGTAGAACTAGAGTAACTCTTGGCTTAAAATTTAATATGACTCAGGGATGAAACTAAAAAACATCCTGATCATTTCAGTAGCTTCTGCAGCTATTATCAAATATACTCTTATAAAAGGTCTTGAAGTTCTGACCACCTGGCTCTATCAGTCTAAATGTGTATATAAGACAAGTGGCAAGGAATATAAAGAAATCTCAAAAAAATGTGTAAGCAGAACTTTTCTGATACTCTGCTCCACTCTTCCCTGAGGGGTACCAAAATAGTCTTAGGTAATCAAACGCTTAGCCAGTAACACTGCTTGGTGAACTGGAAAGAGAACCAATACTGAGGTTTATAGCAAACTTTAAATATAGACCAGTGCTTTTCAAAATGTGATTCTTACACTAGCTGCATTAGGAGCATCCATGATACTTCTTAAAATGCAGCTTTCTAGGCCTCACATCTCTGTGTAAAGATTTAGAATCTAAAGGGGTAGAAAGAAAAACTCTATATTTTTAAGATCCAACCCAGGTAATTATTATTCATACAAAAGTATGAAAATCAGACACTTCCTTTTATCAACACTATCCATTCTTATCCAAATTAGAATCAATTATATGGATTAAGAACTAAAATTGAGAGGTTAATCCAGATAGTAGCAATCTGGAGACTAGAGCTTTAGGTAAATTATAATAATAAAAGGTAAAAAGTCTTCTTCCTCAAGGTGTGGACTTTCTTGGATCTCCTTTTTCCTGCTTGGATTGTTTCTCCAGACTCACCTGTAACATGCTACTTCCCTTGATGGGAGGCCCAGGTTGCCTGCTGTTTGGGAAACAGTAGCTTTGGGAAAGGAATTCATATTTATACTCTGTGTAAACGGCAAAAGAAGTCCTCACATGTTCACAGAATATCTAGCCTAACTTACATCAAGGTAAAGATCAGAAACTTCAGTCCAAAAAACGAGTTAGCAATAAAACATATTTCATTATCTGGAGCTTTTTTCTCCTACTTGTTTTTCAGGAAACCCAGAAGGTGGAGGCCATGTGGTAATCAGTGGTTATGGCACCAATGGATGCAGAGAACTTTCAGTTACATGAACTCCCTATTTACATTCAGCTTCTAATATCACATTCTATGGGAACTGACATAGAGCTTTTAAAAATCTTCATGACATTTACTAGCATAATCTTGTAAAAATTTTGTTATTACTAACCTTTCTGAAATGTTAGGCTAGAAGAACAGTTTTTGTTATGTTATAAAAAAAAGCTCACTCATGGTCTAAAATTATGGAAACTGTTGTTTGAATGAGAATAAATATTCTTGAAAATAAGCCCTGGATATGTGGGTTTGTAGGACAGTCAAATACACTATAAATCTTAAGTAAAATGGACAGTATCACCCTTAATTGACTATCTTTGTTTTCATTGAAAAGTTGCAGTAATGAAATTGACTATCTTTGTTTTCATTGAAAAGTTGCAGTAATGAAATCATTAAAGTACTTTAATAGGATTTTATATAGTTAAAAATAAAACTTATTAATGATTATCAATTTGAGTCTAAATTTCCCACAAATCCAGGAGATTAAGAAGCAGCTTATATTTATGTCAACTGTGGGAAAGCTCTCAATACACTGCATTAATCAGCTCATACCTATACTCTGGGTCACTGTCATAGGCAGAGTCTCTGTATAAAAGACCTCTTTTCAGTTCCAGTTCATCTTCCTTCTCTGGATCTCTCTCATCCTGAAAAATTTAAAGATTTCCATTAATTCATTTTATAATTAAAATGATGAGTCTGTTTCTTTGAGAAATGCTCTCCCTCTCCCCCATTATAAGAAATGAATTAGATGCTTGGATTTCTTAGGAAAGAGAAAAAGAGTAGGTGAGAATTCATTATTCTGTTCAATCAAAAATAGCTTTATTATATTTTGCTAATAAGGCTTATCAAAGACTAGACATCTGGTAGATGTTTTCCTGCATCAATAAATGCATACAAATGATACTGTGTCAAGATATGTAGTAAGATATATAGTAATATCTTACACGTCGTTATGTGAACTCCTAAAAGGTTGTTCCTGCAATCTGAAGAATAAATACCTGGAAAACTTAGGCAAATGTAAGCATTCAAACATGTACCTATTATTCATAAGCCAAAATGCAACAATAAGCCACAAGAAGCAAAAATGAAGGGAAAGGTAGTTAGTATCAAAATCCATAGCTACTCCTCCTATGGGCAGCCTGTTCTTAACTTCTAACAGACACATTCTAGGTAATAAGAAATAGAATTCTAAAGAGATAGATTATAAACTATATTATCCACTGCAACTATGTTCTTACCTATGGTAATTTTTATAATTTAGTATCAAATATCTTTCACTACTACTAGCCAATAACCTTGGCGCTTAGTCAGATAGGAACAGACATAAAGACAACGGGATAACTAAAGAAGCCAGTAAGCACAAATCAATCGCTATAAGGATTAATATTAATAAGGGAGTCATTCACTTTATGTGAGAAATCAGCTGAACAAAGATTATGAAGAAAAATGTTTCCAAAAAATTTGCTGATGGCATGAAAATGGGAAGAGAGCATTCAATTAAAAAAATGAAAGCAATAAAATATAGAGAAAGTTTAAAAAAAAGTCACAGAAAATGTGAATATATATCTAGAATTGTTATAGCTTCTAGGTGACCTGAACTCTTTATCATTATGAAGTAATTCCATTTATTTCTATAAATGCTTTTTTTCCTTTAACTTTTTTTTGATTTACAGTTACTATAATAGCTTTCTTAGTGTTTGGATGGCATATATTTGTCCTTCTATTTTCTGTCTTTTCTTATTATTAGGTTTTAGATCTTCTTCTTAAATATCATAGTTGGATGTTGGTTATTTTTGTCCAGTCTGATGAGTCAGTGAAGTAGAATTAACATTACAGAAAATGTAATTGTCGGTAATGAATGCAAAAAACACTACAAAATAAAGTGTAAGAAATTTTTAAAAATGTATGTTTTCAACCTTCAGAAACAGATTGTGCTACAAGAAGGATTGAATTACGGGGATGTAAGTAATATTTAATTTTTAATTCTTTCCTTGGAAAAAGCTATTCATTTCTAGATTATATAAGTGGTATCACACATAAGCACAAATCAATATTCCTTGTTTAATTTTGTCAATACAGTTGAAAAAATTAATTTTTGACTAAGAGAAATAAAATGTTGACTAAATTTTAAAGTTTAAATATGAAAAAAATACACTAAAGTACCTTAAAAAATCTTAACCTTAACTATTCATTAAATAAATCCCTGTTTTGAGTTGGGTACTTACTATCCTATGAGATAAAAAAATGACTAAGATATGGTTCCCACATACCTGTAGAACAAAGTTGTTTATTCTATGAAGCTCTACAGGTAATAAGGAGCAAGAATCAAAAAGTAAGCAGAATTATAAGGAATCAGAGTAAAGGACAAAATAGGAAGAACATTCTAATTCATGGAGCATTCTAAATTCAGAATGATGGTCTTTAGAGGAAGGAAGACCATAATTACTGAAACTATTCATGCAGAGTGCTGATACACATCTAGATCAAGAAGTTCATGGAAGGGAATTCTGCCCCAGGAAACAAAAAGACCGGGTGATCCTCATGGTTATTCCCTTCAAATTTTAAGACTGTATTTTGTGACATTTTATATATTTTCAACACAAATACATATATCTCGTAAGAGTCCTGGTATAGTCTTTCCTTTAAAGGTCAAATTATAGCAAATTAAAGCAAAGAGGCAAAAAAAAAAAAATCACACTTTAAGGTATTAACTATCAGTAATACAAGCATTTGAAGAGATATATCATTCTCATTAGTGACAGGTAATACATTCCTGGGGCTGAGAGAAATGATTCCCCCTCTTATTCCTTATCAACATTCCCATTTGCCAACATACGAATACAGAACAAAATGGATGACACCAGTACTTGCTGAGTTCCTGTAAGGTATCTAGGATTGTGTTAGGTTCTCTTTACATGTGTATCATTTAAGCCTTTTATAACCTTATAAAAGGAGGTACTGAAATCCAATAAATTTAATAACTTGGCCAAAGTCATACATTATTTTTTTTTATACCCTCCCCAATGTCCACAACCCAGCCACCCTATCCCCCCAAAGTCATACATTATTGAGTGGCAGAGCTGAAATTTAAACTTAGATCTAACTTGATTTACGTTATATTGCCTCCTATAATGCAAATGAAATCAAAATTTGTCCCAAGCCATTAGATTACTCCCGTATATGAAAATTAGGCTCAAACTTTCAGCTATATCTATTTTTCAGCTAATATCTACTTGCTTTTTTTTATAAAGGTGTTTTATAAAGGTGTTTTTATAAAGGTGTTTTTTTATAAAGGTATAAAGGTGTTTTTTAATAAAGGTGTTTTTTAAATAAGGGTGTTCCAAAATAATATAGCCCAGAAGAAACTTTCTCAGGATTTCCATGAAGAAACATTTTTCTTTCAGCAAAAGTCATTAATAAAATAAACATGATTAAAATAAGCTGTGGGCTCTCCTTCCCTGAAACTGGCACTAAGTTAAATGTTCTTTTAAGACTCCTTTCATCAATGAACACTATGCCTTATGCATGTGATTGACAGTAAGACTACCCCTGGGACAAAGAAATAAAAGGTATCTAATTCATGCTTGCAAACTGAAAAATTTAGGGACAAAAGTGGTTAGTCTAAAACATAACTAGAACTAAAAGGCAGTGATCTCACTAATTATATAGTGTTTAAATAAAATATACACCTGTCATTTTCAAACAAATGAAATTCTCATATATAGTTAAAATACCTGTAAGGTATATTATATTGCTATCAAATTCAATACATTATCTATAGTGAATTGTGTTCAAGGACAAGAATTCAAATAGAATTTGATCATTAGCTCTAATATGCATTATCACCCTGGACAAATCAGTTAGCCTTTATGGCTTTAATTTCCTAATTCATAACATAGAGAAAATTTAGGTAGAATTGCTTAAAGATAAAGGGATAGGAAGTTGGAGCACCTGGGTGGCTTAGTGGGTTAAAGCCTCTGCCTTCGGCTCTGGTCATGATCTCAGGGTCCTGGGACTGAACCCTGTATCGGGTTCTCTGCTCAGCAGGGAGCCTGCTTCCCCTTCTCTCTCTGCCTGCCTCTCTTCCTACTTGTGATCTCTCTGTCTATCAAATGAATAAATAAACCTTAAAAAAAAAAGGGATAAGAAGTTGAAGGGCTAACTTTGAAGTTTTTCTAATTCTTTTTTTTTAAAGATCTTATTTATTTATTTATTTGAGAGAGAGAGTGAGCAGGGAGGGAGAGGAAGAGAGAATATGAAGCAGACTCTGCACTGAGTGTGGAGCCCCTTGGGGCTCTATCTCATGACGGCGAGATCATGACCTGAGCTGAAACCAAGAGTCTGACATGTAATCAACTGAGCCACCCAGGCACCCCATGGTTTTGCTAATTCTATAGTGTAATAGAGAATAATAAAGTCTGAAGGGAAGACCCACTTAAAGAACATTTAAATCGGAACTTTGACAAATTACTGGAGGTGCAGTGTGAAAAAGTACGTGTGATGTTTAATTTTTTACGTTAACTTGGTTCAGCCATGATGCCTAGATACTGACTGGACATTATTCTGGACATTTCCATGAAGCTTTTATGGATGAGATTAACATTTACCTGAATGGACTTTGACTTTCATAATGTGGCCAGGCCTCATCCAATCAGCTTAGGGCCTTAAGGGACCAAAGGCTGACCTCCCCCAAGAAAGAAGGAATTCTGCCAGCGGACTGCTTTGGGACTTGAACTACAACTCCTCCCTTAATATCCAGTCTACCTCATCAGATTTTGGTCTCACCAAGCTTCCACAATTGCATAAGCCAACTCTTTAAAATTTCTCTCTCTCCATATAGGTGTATATGTATACACACACACACACACACACACACACACACATACACACTCTTTTGCTTCTGTTTCCTTGGAGTATCCTGACTCACACAATATGAGAGTAAAAATTCCTACAATATATTAGTTGGAGACTTTAGTACTTCACTTCTAACAATGGCTAGAACAATCAAGACAGAAGATCAACAAGGAAATGGAAGGCTTGAACAACACTATAAATCAACTAGATCTAACATCTACAGAACACACTCTAGACTAGCAGACTATAGTATACACAACAAATTCTTCAGCAGAGACCATACATTAAACCATAAAATGAGTTTCAATAAATTTAAAAGGACTGAAATCATATGAAGTATGTTATCTGGCTGCAATGAAATAAAATTAGCAAATTACTTCTTTATTGAAAATTCTCCTACAAAGATGGGCCTATTCCTCTTCCTTAAAAAACATTTAAAAAAATAAATAATCTTACACAAACTTTTCAGAGGACGACTGGGAATATTTTCCAAATCATTTTTTATAATTTAAATTCAATTAACCAAAATATAGTACTTCATTATTTTCAGATGTAGAGTTCAATAATTCATCAGTTGTGTATAATACTCAGTGCTCAAATCATTTTTTTAAAAGACTATTTATTTGAGAGTGAGAGAGAGCGCGAGCAAGCAAATGGCAGGAGGGGCAGCAGGAGAGACTCTTCAAGTAGACACCCTGCGAGGGGGGAGCAGGACACAGGGCTCCACCTCATGACCCAAGAGAGCATGACTTGAGCCAAAACCAAGAGTGGAATGGTTAACTGAACCACCGAGGCCTCACTCCCAAATCATTTTTATGAGGCCAGCAAAAACTTAAGGAAGACATTACAAGAAAGGAAACTTACAGACCAATCACTATCATTAACTTAGATATAAAAATCCTAGGTAAAATATTAGCAAATCACAACCAGTAGTGTGTGTGTGTGTGTGTGTGTGTGTGTGTGTGTGTGTTGTATAAATAAATTATGACGAAGACGAAGAGTTTTGTTCTAAGCATGCAAGCATGGGTTAATATTTGAATAATCAAATAAGCAATTTACCACACTAAAACAAAGAGAAAAAGCATTTAATCATCCTAATGTCACAAAATTCATATATTTATAATGAAAATTAAAAAAAACTCATGAAAAAAAGGAATAGAAGGAATTTCTATAATCTAGCAAAGAATACCTACAAAAAATATATAGCACGCATCATACTTAATGTTGGATTATAAAAATCTTCCCTCTTTGGATGGCAAACAAGACAGGATACCCTCTATTACAACATCTATTTGGTATTGCTTTGGAAACCCTACACAGTGCAGTAAGGCAAGAAAAAGAAATAAAAGGCATAAAGATTATAGAGGGAGAAATAAAACTATCATTCTATATTATACATATATTATAGACTATATTGTACATATAGCTTATATTATACATATAAATATGAAAGACTATGTTATACATATAAACATGAAAAAAGTACCATATATTAATATTAAAATGTGAATGTAAAGTCACTGGATACAAAGTCATTATACAAAAATCTATTACAGCCATTATATCAAAACCAAATAGAAGATACAATTTTAAAATATATAACTTAAAGCAGTATAAAATATCCAACATCTAGGATTAGGTCTACTGAAAGAAATACAACTATGATAACTATGACATAATTAGGAGAAATTAAATCTCTAAATTAATTTTAAAAGACACCATTTTCATGGATTGGAAGACTCAATATTGGTAAGATGTCATACCAGTGTTCTTACCAAGTTCTCCCCTAGCTAAAGCACAGATTCAACGTAAGCTCAGTCAAAATCACAGCATATTTTTTAAAACAGACAAGCTGATTTTAGAATGGAGATGGAAATTCAAAGAACAAAGAATAGCCATAGCAATTTGCAAGCAAGAACAAAGCTGAAGAACCTCCGCCATTAGATATCAAGTTATTATAAACCTATAGCAAATGAGAAAGTATGATGTTAGTACAAAATGAGAGAAGCCAATGAAACAGAAGAAAATCCAGAAAGAGACTCATATATATACAGTCCCAAAGGAATAGAATGGAATCCAGGGCCATTTTCATGTAAACAGAGTAAGGAAAAGAATGGCCATTTGAAAAAAGATGATGGATCATAAACATAGGGGAAAAAAGTAAACCTTCATTCAAGTCTCACATTATACATAAAAATCAAATCCACATGCATTGTAGATCTAATGTGAAAGGCAACACGATAAAAGATTTTTTTAATGGGGGAATATCTTTAGAATCATGGTTAAAGTTTTCCTATATGGATGTAAAGAAAGCACTAACCAAAACACTAACCAAAAGGAGAGGAAAATTGGGCTTAAATAAAGAACTTCTATTCACAAAAGGAGTCTTATTAAGAAAACAAACATGCATGTAACAGATTTGAATATATTCATAGTATAAAACATACCCATCAGAAAATGTCCAGGAGTTAAAATAAAAGACCTTAAGAGGCATATGGTACACAAGGAACAAGTCTAACATGTGCTTCTTGAGAAGTATGACAAAGGCAAACTGGATAAAAATAAGAGAAAATCACAGCTAAGTGTATAAAATTAAAGTGCCGAAAAGAACTAACAATGAAAAAAATCTTAAAAATTGCCAGAGAAGGGAATCCTAGGAAGATGTTAGTGACACTGTGTGGTAGGCAGAATAAGGATTGCCTTAATTCTCAGAACCAGTGAATATGTTACCTTACAGAGCAGTATGGAATTTTGCAGATTTGACTAAGGTTAAGGATCTTGAAAAGGGAGGATTACTTTGGATTATCTGTCTGGGCCCAATTTAATCAAATGAGTTCTTAAAAATAGAAACAGTCTTTCATGGTTGTGATCAGACAGAGGGAGATATGATTAAGAATTAGGGTCAAGGGGCACCTGGGTGGTTTAGTTGGTTGAGTATCCAATTCTTGGTTTCAGCTCAGGTCACGATCTCATGGAGCATGAGATCGATCCCCATATAGGGCTCCTCACTCAGTGGGAAGTCTGCTTGAAGACTCTTTCCCTCTGTCCCTCCCCTGACATGTACTCACGTGCTCTCTCTTTCTCTCTCTCAAAAATAAATAAATCTTTTTTTGAGAAAGAATAAGGGTCAAGGAGATACAGTGTTGCTGGCTTTGCAAATGGAGGAAAGTGGCTATGTGCCAAGGAATGTGGGTGGTCACCAGGAGCTGGAAAAGGCAAGGGAATTGATCCTTTCCTGGAAATTCTATAAAGAAAACAGCTCTGCTGACACACTGATTTTAGCCCAGTAAGATCCATGCCAGGTCTACAGAAATGTAAGATAATCAATCTGATCTACTAAACTTGTGGTAATTTGTTGTGGTAGCAATAAACAAATAATATTTAGAGGTACAAATCCCCTCATAAAAACACGCAGAAACTGTTTTGGGGTTAGATGGAATAATTCATGACAGATCAATGCTCCTGCTGAAAACTAGAAAAGCCAGAAAAAAATTTATAATTTTAAGCTGTTAGAAAGGTGCAAAAAAAAAGAGAACACTAGTGATACTGACATTTCAGAGGAGAGAAACTTTCAAAAGTGGACTGATGACCTGCACATCCATTTTTCCTCCAAGTGTTTACATATTCTGAGCATGGGCTAGATGCTAAGAACCAGAGCTTCTATTAGAAAAAGGGTCATTGCTGTGACATAGAAAAACCAACAAAGTTTCTGATGGTTGTAAAAGAGCGGAGTAATGTAGCTGGAATATTATGAGGCCTTAGATGCACAACCAGTTTCTTAGTTATGACATTTATTGATTTATGAAGCTGCATGGGACTAGAGGATATAGAGCTAACCCCAAAGTATCTGAATGTTCCGAAGTTTCATGGTACTTAAGAGATAAACATCTACTATAGCGAGAGGCCCTCAAAACACAAGAGGCAAAAACCTTGGAGATAGTATTGACACTTAAGGACCTGTAACTGCTTTTAAACTGGAAAGACTTGACAATTTGGGACGAGCTAGGCTAAAAAATCTAGTCTTGGCTCAGGCAAAGGCTATTTCTGGGGATGGAGTACCCAGCAGAATTTTTTTGTGAATCACACCACACTCGAGAAATAAAACTGAGAACTGGAAGAGCCTCAAATACATAAAAGTATCTTGTCACAATATTTGCCAAATTCTGAAGCTATGCCAGGTTGGGGGGGGGGCAACAAACTAATCCAAAAATGACTGAAAAGCAAAAGATGCACACTATATAATTAGATGGTAGTTAAAAGACAAACATCTATCAGGAAAAAAACATTGGTAACAGAAGAGGTGAGAGCTGAAAGCCTTGAAATGTAGTGAATTGATATTTGACCAGTTGCAATCACATTTACCCTGTGAGCAGGGTATGACCACTTCTGGGAGCAGCTAGCCACTGGTTATAGAACTGGTACTGGCAGACAGAGAACCAGCAGACATCTTGGTGATTATGTAGAGCTGATGTCATAAAAACAGAGATGAGAAGGGACTCAAATGTATGAATATTTTCTGAAGGTTGCTGGTATGGAAATGTAAGGAACTAAACCTAAACTTTTGAGAAGTAGGAGAGAAACTGCCTCAGTTTCTTGGTACCAAGAAGATAAAGACCTGAAAAACTCTAACTTAAAAGCACTAGAGGCTAATTACCAAAAAAGAGAGTGAAAGGAGATTTAATGAAAGTTTGATTAAGGATAAACTGAGATTTACCAAAACATCAATATAGCCTCAAACTAGTTTGGTCTCTTTAGAATCAAGGTTAGCCTCTTGATGCTACCTGCCTAGTAGAAGAAAGAGGGAACCCTTTCATCATCTAGAAAGATCTAAAGTTCTTTTAGAAATAATGTCTAGAATTTAATTATGAAATAAATGGTATAGTCAGGACAGTATGCAAGAGTAAAAAAGACAAAGGAAGCAGATCACGGTGTAACCCAGGTATAAGAATTAGAAGATAAGTACTTTAGACTATGATCAGTATGTTCAAGAAAATAGATGAAAAGTTGGACAAAAAAAACATAAAGGTTAAGGTTTTCCAGAAACATTGGTGTTTATAAGAATTAATCAGAGACATTTTATATCTAAACATTAAATAGAAATAAAGAACTTAATAGATGGGTTTAACAGTATATTGGAAACAGTAGAAGACCAGATCAGTTTAGTAGAATATAGGTTCATAGGAAATGCTAATAAAAGAAAAAAATAGAAAGATAAACAGAGAGAGTAGTGCAAGAAACTATGGGAGATAATCAAAAGGTCTAATAGTTGAAATTGGACACCCAAGAAGTAAGAAATAAAGGTATAGTCATATAGCATATTTGAAGAAATAAAGGGTTGGAATTCCCCCAAGTTAATTTAAGTAATGAATTCACAGATTCAAGAAACTCTGGGCAGGGTTAATACATAAAACAAAATCTTTCAAAACTGAGGAAAAGAGAAAATACTAAATGAAGCCAGAGATAAAAGACATTACAAGCAGAAAGGGTTAAGACTGACAATAAGCTTATCAAAGAAATAATGGAAGTCATAAGATAACAAAATGGTATTTTTAAAATACAGGAAGAAAAACATCTGCAACATATACATCTATATCCAGTGACGAAAAATTCTTCACAGATTTAGTGGATACATAAATAAACACCTAAGTAATAAAAGTAAGTAAATAAAAATGAGAAAACTTTCCAATAGCAGGCCTATACAAAAAAAAACAAAACACTAAAGGGAATTCTTCAGGTAAATGGGAAATGATCCAAAATAAAAAGAGAATTCAAAACTAAAAAGCACCAAAAAAGATGAATATGTAGGCAAATATAAATATTACTATACAAAATATGTAGGCAAATACAAATAAATATTATACAAAGCAATAGTATCAATGCATTATGGAATCCAAAGTACAAGCAGAAATAAAATGTATCATAAGTTTAAAAAAGAAAGGAGTTTACATGGAGTATAAGTTTTTAAAAATTCTAGCATTATCAAAAAACTGGTAAAGAAAAAAATTGTATTAGATTGTAATAGAGGATACATATATTTTTTAGGGGAACATTGAAAGAATAAGCAAATACATAACCTATGAGTTAAAAGAGAGAGGAGAGGGAATAAAAATATCTTCGTCAAAGGAGACATGGGAGATTTAAAAAACAAACATGAACAGATCTGTCAGAAAAATAGAAGATGGTATAAACCCAACAATATCAGTAATTAAATGATTACAGTAAATAAAGGTAAATACTCAATAATACAAAATCTAACTATGTAAGACACACATCTTAAATATAAGGACACATAAAGGGTAAAACTAAAAGAATGAAAAGTACCAATCAACATTAACCAAAAGAAAGTTGATGCCTATAATAATATCAGACAAACTATATTTGAAGGCAAGAAGCTTTCCTAGAGGTAAAGACATTTCACAATGACAAATAGATCAATTAACCAGAAAAAAAAAACCTCTCACAATTTAAAAGTGTATGCATCCAATAACAGTATCAGAATATGCAAAGCCTCGGAAATACCTATAATGGAGAAATAAAACCCAGAAAATACAATGTGTTAGCAAGGCTACAGAAAACTAGAACTCTCAACCACTGATACTGGAACACTTTGAAAACACTTTTTGGCAGTATATTCTACATTCCTTCCTATGACCAGTAATTCCATTTTAGGTATATATCCAACAGGAATACATATATATGTTCATCAAAGAACATATATAATAATATTGATAGCAGTACTATTAGTATTAGCTCTAAATAAAAAGAATTAACTGATAAATTTTGCTATTCTTATTGGAATACTATAAAGCAAAGGTTGGGAAACTATTCTTTGAAGGGCCAAATAGTGTATATGTTCAGCTTTGCAATTTATTTGCTCTTTGTCACAGTTGCTCATCTCTGCTGTTGTAACTTGAGAACAGCCATAGATAATATATAAACAAATGTGTCTATTCATGTTCTAATAAAACTTTATTTAAAAATTAAAAGTCTGGAATTTGTCTGTGGACTATAGCTTGCTGATTCCCACTATGTAATAATATAAATGAAGCACATGCATATCACAAACATGATGATCAGCAAAAGAAACTAAATATAAAAGATAAATACATGATTCCATTTATGAAATGTTCAAAAACACATAAAACTCAGCTATATGTTGTTAGATATTAGAATGTAGGTTGTGTAGTGACGGATATATGTTGTTAGATATTAGAATGTAGGTTTTTAGTGACGGAAAAGAGGCACCAGAGGCATTTCTTGGGTGCTGGTAATGTCATGTCTCTGACCTGGATGCTGTTCACCCATAGGATCACTTTTTTTTTTTTTTAAAGATTTTATTTATTTATTTGTCAGAAAGAGAGAGAGAATGCAAGCAGGCAGAGAGGCAGACAGAGGCAGAGGGTGAAGCAGGCTCCCTGCTGAGCAAGGAGCCTGATATGGGACTTGATCCCAGGATCCTGGGATCATGACCTGAGCCGAAGGCAGCTGCTTAACCAACTGAGCCACCCAGGCGTCCCCATAGGATCACTTTTTAAAAACTCATTGTGCTATAGAATTTAGGATTAAAGTAATTATACTGAAATAAAATAAAATTTTATTTTCTAGAATAGCAATATTAAAAAATCCATGGGAAATATCTGCAAGAAAATTAAGAGACAAGATATTTCCATGAACTCCAAAATATCAGGAGACATTCATAAACCCCCAGTACGTACACAAGAAGGTAACACCATCTGTGGAGGATGAGTTAGAGGAAAACATTGAAGCATCTGATAAACCAAATAACTTCAAAGTAACAAAAGAGAGTATTCAACTCAAAAGCGTGGTGGGCCAATTCAGGAACTGAAACTGGAAGAGGTTTTCCCACTTTCCTAGTGGTGAATACAAAGGATTTACAATAAATTCTGAAGGAGGTGGAGCCGTCTGGGACCCATTTACTCTCAAAACTAACACACCAAAGTCATCTTCCAAGATAAAACTCTACACTGAGTATAAACATCTGGAAAAAGAATATAAATTGAACAGGGAAGTAAAAGTAAAGGAAAGAAAACTTCTATATAAAAATTGGGTAGAAAAAGAAAGCCAAGAAATATTAGAAACTAAGCTGCCATACTTTTGAACAAATGATGAAGACAGAAAAAAGAGCTCTTAAACTATACATTTAGAAAAATTAATTAGAATAAAATCTATGTCCCTTTCTAAAAGTTCAGAAAAAAATAATTTTATAAAGTAATCATTGTAAATGGGTTAAATTTCATAAAAAGTTTTAAAAGGGAGGGAAAAAAAAAAAAAAGACCAAATAAGGAGCCCTCAATGAAAGCATGCCAGAAAAGTCATGCTCACAAAACAGACGGAAAATATATTACCTATGTCTTTCATGGCCTGACAATTTGTCTTCCCAAGAGTAAATGATCTTATGAGAGAAAAGAAGCTTTAATGTCTTTTTGATCTAGCCTCAGAAGTCATACACTGTTATTTCTTTAATAGTCTGTTGTTTGCACAGATCAGCCCTATTCACATGTTGTGGGAAGAAACTACACAGGGTTGAGAATACTACTAGGCAAAAAATCACTGGTAGCCATCTCTTACCCCAATAGTAAAAAAAACAAATTTAAAAGAATTTAAAACACCAATTATAAGGATCTAAACTGGGCTTGAAAAAATGCATAGACACTAGAGAATCTCTTACTATAGAAATAAAGAACTAAAATCTAGTCAGCCGCAAATTAAAAATGCTGTAACTGAAGTGCAAACCAAATGGATGCCAAAAAAATGAGGATGGACAAGCAGAAGAACAAATCAGTGCTACAGAAGATAAATTATGGAAAATAAAAAAGCTAAAAAGAAGAAGAAAACAAAGGTAATGGATCATGAAGATAGAGTGCTTGAGTGGCTCAGTTGGTTGAGCAACTGCCTTTGGCTTGGGTCATGATCCTAGAGTTCTGGGCCTGGCTCCTGCATTGGGCTCCCAGCTCTGCGGGGAGTCTGCTTCTCCCTCTGACCTTTTCTCCTCTCATACTGTCTCTCACTTTCTCTCTCAAATAAATAAATCTTAAAAAAAAAAAAAGATAGACTTAGGGAACTCAGCAACTTATTAAAATGGAAAAAATTCATATAACAGAAGTCCCAGAAGATGAAAATAGAGGAAAAAGGGCAGAAGATTTATTTGCGCAAATTATAGCTGAAAAGTTCCCTAATCTCGGGAAGGATACAGACATCAAAACCCAAGAAGCACAGAGAACCCCCATTAAATTCAACAAAAGCCGACCACTGCCAAGGTATATCATAGTTAAATTCACAAAATATAGAGGCAACTAAAGAATCTTAAAAGCAGCAAGGGAAAAAAAGTTCTTAACCTAAAAGGAAGACAGATCAGGTTCGCAGATCTATCCACAGCAACTTGCCAGGTCAGAAGAGGGTGGCAGGATATATTTGATGTGCCGAAAGGGAAAAATATGCAGCCAAGAATACTTTATCCAGAAAGTCTGTCATTCAGAATAGAAGAGTTTCCCAGACAAACAAAAACTAAAAGAGTTCATAATCACTAAACCAGCTCTGTAGAAATATTAAGGGGGACTCTTTGAGTGGGGGAAAAAGACCAAAAGCAACAAAGACTAGAAAGGACCAGAGAATACCACCAGAAATACTAACTCTACAGGTAACACAATGACACTAAATTCATATCTTTAAATAATCACTCCTAATGTAAATGGACTAAATGCTCCAATCAAAAGACACAGGGTATTAGAATGGATTAAAAAAGGAAGATCCACCTAAATGCTGTCTACAAGAGACTATTTTATTTTATTTTAAAGATTTTATTTGACAGAGAGATAGAGCAGGGACAGAAACAGGGGGAGTGGGAGAGGGAGAAGCAGGCTTCCCGCCAAGCAGGGAGCCCGATATAGGGCTCAATCCCAGGACCCTGGGATCATGACCTGAACTGAAGGCAAACACTTAACAACTGAGCCACCCAGGCACCCCAAGAGACTCATTTTAGACCTCAAGACACCTGCAGATTGAAAGTGAGGGGAAGAACCACCTATCATGGTAAAGGACATCAAAAGAAAGCTGCAATAGCCATACTTATATCAGACAAACTAGATTATAGAACAGAGTGTAACAAGGATAAAGAAGGGCATCATATCATAAGTGGTCTATCCATCAAGAAAATCTAACAATTATAAATAGTTGAGCTTCCCACTTGGGAGCACCCAAATATGTAAATCAATTAATAATAAACATAAAGAAAACTCATTGATAATAATACAATAATAGCAGAGGATTTTAACAGCCCACTTACAGCAATGGACAGATAATCTAAACAAAACCAATAAGAATGGCTTTGAATGACATACTGGACCAGATGGACTTAACAGATATATTCAGAGCATTTCATCCTAAAGCAGCAGAGTATGCATTCTTTTCAGGTGTGCACGGAATATACTGGGTCACAAATCAGCCCTCATCAAGTATGAAAAGATCTATTTTCAGACCACAGCACTATGAAACTTCAACCACAAGAAAAAATCTGGAGAGGCCTCAAATACATGGAGGTTAAAGAAAATCCTACTAAAGAATGAATGGGTTAATCACAAAATTAAAGAATAAAACACACACACACACACACACACACACACAGAGCAAATGAAAACATGACAGTCCAAGACCTTTGGGATGCAGCAAAGGCAGTCCTGAGAAGGAAGTATATTGCAATACAGGATTATCTCAAAAAGCAAGAAAAGTCTCAAATACACAACCTAACTTTACACCTAATGGAGCTAGAAAAGGAACCTCAAATAAAGCCTATAGCCAGCAGAAGAAGGAAATAATAAAGATTAGAACAGAAATAAATGATACAGAAACAAACAAACAAAACCCCCAGAAGAACAGATCAATGAATCTAAGAGCTGGTTCTTCACAAGAATTAATAAAGTTGATAAGCCCCTAGCCAAACTTATCAAAAGAGAAAGGACCCAAATAGATAAAATCACAAATGAAAGAGGAGAGATCACAACCAATACCACAGAAATACAAACAAACAATTATAAGAGAATACTATGAAAAATTATATGCCAACAATCTGGAAGAAACAAATTCCTAGAAACTTACAAACTACCAAACTGAAACAGGAAGAAATAGAAAATTTGAACAGATCCATAACCAGCAAAGAAATTGAATCAATAATCAAAAATCTCCCAACAAACAAAAATCCTGGGCCAGATAGCTTCCCAGGGGAACTCTAAAACATTTAAAGAAGAATTAATACCTATTCTTCTCAAACTGTTCAAAAAAACAGAAATGGTAGGAAAACTTCCAGTCATTCTATAGGCCAGCATTACCTGGATTCCAAAACCAGACCAAGACCCTGCTTAAAAAGGAGAATTACAGGTCAATATCCCTGATGCAGATGGATGCAAAAATTCTCAATAAAATTCTAGCAAATCAAATTCAACAGTACATTAAAAAATTATTCACCCCAATCAAGTGGGATTTATTCCTGAGCTGAAGGATTGGTTCAATATTCACAAATCAATCAATGTGCTATACCACATTAATAAAAGAAAAGAACCATATGATCTTGTCAATAAATGCAGAAAAAGCATTTGACAAAATACAGCATCAATTCTTGATAAAAACCCTTAACACAGCAGGAGTAGAAGAAACATACCTCAACATCATAAAAGCCATATACAAAAGACCCACAGCTAATATCATCCTCAATGTGGAAAAACTGAGAGCTTTTTCTCTATGGTCAGGAATAAGACAAGGATGTCCACTCTCACCATTACTATTTAACATGGTACTGGAAGTCTTAGCCTCAGCAATCAGAAAGAAAAGAAATAAAAGGTATCCAAATCAGCAAGGAAGAAGTCAAGCTTGCACTATTGGCAGACGAAATGATACTCTATATAGAAAACCTTAAAGACTCCACCAAAGAATTGCTAGAACTAATACATGAATTCAGCAAGTTGCAGGATATAAAATCAATGTGCAGAAATCTGTTGACTTTCTATACACCAATAATGAATCAGCAGAAAAAGAAATCAAGAATCTACCCACTTGTTTTTTTTTTTTTTTTTTTTAAAGATTTTATTTATTTGACAGCGAGAAACACAGCGAGAGAGGGAACACAAGCAGAGGGAATGGTAGCGGGAGAAGCAGGCTTCCTGCCGAGCAGGGAGCCCGATGCGGGGCTTGATCCCAGGACTCTGGGATCATGACCCGAGCCGAAGGCAGACGCTTAACGACTGAGCCACCCGGGCGCCCCAGAATCTACCCACTTGTAATTGCACCAAAAATGATAAAATTCCTAGGAATAAACCTAACTAAAGAGGTAAAAATATGTACTCTGAAAATTATAGAACACTTATGAAAGAAATTAAAGAGGACACAAAAAATGTAAAAGCATTCTATATTCATGGATTGGAAGAACAAACATTGTTAAAATGTCTGTACTACCCAAAGCAATCTATACATTTAATGCAGTCCCTATCAAAATACCAGCATTTTCCACAGGGCTAGAACAATCAATCCTAAAATTTGTCTATACAAATCTTATAATAGGTCAAATAGCCAAATAATCCCAAACAGCCAAAGCAATACTAAAAAAGAAAAACAAAACTGGAGCCATCATGATTCTGGATTTCAAGCTATATTACACAGCTGTAGTCATTAAGACAGTATGGTACTGGCACAAAATGAGACACATTGTTCAGTGGAACAGACTTGAAAACTCAAGACTTGGAGCTGGACTATATGGTCAACTAATCTTCAACAAAGCAGGAAAGAATATCCAATGGAAAAAAAGACAGTCTCTTCAACAAATGGTGTTGGGAAAACTTTGGGCAGCAACTTGTAGAAGAATGAAATTGGAGCACTTTATTACACCATACACAAAAGTAAATTCGAAATGCATGAAAGACCTAAATGTGAGACAGGAATCCATCAAAATCCTAAAGGAGAACACAGACAGAAACCTCTTTGAACTCAGCTGCAGCAACTTCTTTCTAGACACATTTCCAGAGGCAAGGGAAACAAAAGCGAAAATGAACATCAAAATAAAAAGCTTCTACACAGCAAAGGAAACAATCAACAAAACTAAAAGGCAGGCTATGGAATGGAAGAAGATATTTGCAAACAACATATCTGATACAGGGTTATTATCTAAAATATGTAAAGAACTTATCAAACTCAATATTCAAAAACCAAATATTCCAGTTAAGAAATGGGCATGGGATGTGAATAGACACTTTTCCAAAGAAGACATCCAAATGGCTAACAGACACATGAAAAGATGCTCAACATCACTCAGCATCAGGGAAAGACAAATCAAAACCACAATGAGATACCATCTCACACCTGTCTGAATGGCTAAAATTAACAACACAAGAAACAACAGTTGTTGGCAAGGATGTGGAGGAAGGGGAATCCTCTTACATTGTTGGTGGAATACAAACAGGTGCAGCCACTCTGAAAAACAGTATGGAGGTTCTTCAAAAAGTTAAAAATAGAACCACCCTATGATCCAGCAACTGCACTACTAGGTATTTACACAAAGGGTACAAAAATACAGATCCAAAGGAGTACATGCATGTGCATTCTGATGTATTATAGCAGCATTATCAACAATAGCCAAAATATCTATGGAGAGAGTCCAAATGTCCATTGACTGATGAATGGATAGAAGGATGTGGATAAAGAAGATATATATCACATATACATGATATATGTATATCATATATATAATGGATATAATATATATAATATATTGGATATATATCCATATATAATGGATAGGAAGATGTGGATAAAGAAGAATATATATAAAACTCATCCATCAAAAAGAATGAAATCTTGCCATTTGCAACAACATGAGTGGAGCTAGAGTGTATTATGCTAAGTGAAATAAGTCAGTCAGAGAAAGACAAATACCATATGATCTCACTTATATGTGGAATTTATCAAAGAAAACAGATGAACATATGGGAAGGGGGGGAAAAAAGGACAGAGGGAAACCAACCATAAGATACTCTTAATGATAGGGAACATACTGAGGGTTGATGGAGGAAGGTGAGTGGGGGATGGGCCAGACGAGTGACAGGTATTAGAGGGGGCACTTGTGATGAGCACTGGGTGTTGAGTGTAAGTGATGAATCACCACTGACTTCCAAACCAAAAACCAATATTGTACTTTAAGTAAAATTTAAATTTAAAAAGGAACACTTAATTAAAAAATAAAAAAGAGACAATATTCATAAAATAATGAAAGACACATGATATACATTGGGGAAAATATTCTGGTATTAATACTAAACTTTAAAAATGAAGGGGAAAAATAAACACAACACAATTGTATTTCCAGGCGAAAAGAGCAAGTCACTCACAAGGGAAAGAAAATTAGATTTTAAACCGATTTTGACAGCAACATTGTGTGTCAAAACCAAAGTAACATAATTAAAATAAAGAAAATATAAGCCAAGGATTTTTATATCCAGCCAAAGTAACTTTCAGGCATAAAGACTACAGACAAAATATCATCGTGCAACTCAGGGAATATTTGTCCCATGAGCCTCCTTAGGAATCTACTAGAGAAAGAGCTTCAGACAACTGAAATGATTGGAGAAGACACTGACATAAAATAGCAAACATTAGGTATTTACATGTAGGACTTTAAATGAAGAATATAAAGGAGAGTGTATAGTATTATAGAATATAATGGTATATGCTCTGAAAACGTAGCTGAGTACAGTTATGAAAAAGTGGGAAGGAGAAAAAATTCTTTATCTTCAATAATTGTATCTTCAATGGTAGTTTGTTATTTTTGTTCTGATATCATTTTGTTACCAAAGCAAATGAGAACTTGGATTATATTCTAATTTTATCATCTTGAATGCATCTGCAATTCATGACTCCTGGATTCCAGGATAAAGTCTACACATCTTAGCTTGGTTTTCCATGATCTGGCCCAACAAGGACCTTTTGCTTTACCTGGATTATTTCCACAAAGAATTTTACTTAAAAACATGCAATTTTGTGCAGGATAGGCTGGTAGGATTAAATCAGATTTATTCTTATTTCTGCTATTTATTTTTTTTAAGTTTTATTTTATTTTATTTATTTGACAGAGAGAGAGATCACAAGTAGGCAGAGAAGCAGGCAGAGAGAGAGGAGGAAGCAGGCTTCCTGCTGAGCAGAAAGCCTGACACAGGGCATTGCTCCCAGGACCCTGAGATCATGACTTGAGCTGAAGGCAGAGGCTTAACCCACTGAGCCACCCAGGCACCCCATTCTTATTTCTGTTATTTAAAGCATCCAGGCAAAAAATAATTGCTACATAGAGCAAGTGAGTGAGAAAGAATATGAACTAGTCAGGCATTACGTGCCTACTGATGAAAGACAAAGCATGACTCAACCTTTCTGTTTCTATTTAAGAGGTATTTTGAAATAATCATATGTTGACATTTTTACTCAACATAACAATCATTGTGTTCAATTATAATGTTTATTCTGTTTGTATTTAATGTACCTAACTGATATGGTTGGATATAAATTTACTGTTTTCTATTTATCCTGCCTATTCTATATTCTGTGTTTCCTTCTATTTCCTTATTTCTGCCATAAGGCACTAGAGTCTGGGATTTAAACATAATAGCAAAAGGACTGGGGTCTTTGTTGAAGTGGTCTTACATTTTCTTGAATAAAAGTGAAAATCATTTGCTCCCTTTTCACCTGGATTTTATTTTCAACTCAATCTTTCCTGATCACTGACTTTCATTAGTTTGTTTTAAGTGGGTTCTCTTCATTGTTTAATGATTTTCAAACTTTTGTGTTTTATTCTCCTCTGTATTAGTCAAATGTTTAATGATTTATAAAGGACTTTTTCACTGATCCAGAACAGGTTGATATTTATTTATTTGTTTGTTTGTTTGTTTGTTTATTTATTGAAAAGATTTTATTTATTTGACAGAGAGAAACACAGCGAGAGAGGGAACACAAGCAGAGGGAATGGTAGCGGGAGTAGCAGGCTCCCAGCTATGCAGAGAGCCCGATGCGGGGCTCGATCCCAGGACCCTGGGATCTGGGACCTGAGCCGAAGGCAGACGCTTAACGACTGAGCCACCCAGGCACCCCTGGAACAGGTTGATATTTAAATAAAATCTTTGTGAAGTAAAAAAAAAAAATTAAAAAAAAATTTTTTTACTTTGTAAAATTCTTTGTGAAGTAGAAAGTAAATTTTAGGAACGCTGGTGTTTATATTTAAGATGATATGTCTTTGTTTATGAGTATCTTTCAAGGAGGACTAACCTGTACTTTGATCTGACCTGTGTCCAGAGAGTGTGTTTGAGTGTGCAAATAACAATGTCCATCTCTAGTAAGTACATTATTTATTTCTAAGCATGGATTCTATTAATGGATATTATGTTTGCATATTTTCACATGTTTATGTTTGGGCATTTATATTAACTTACTTGTGTGTATCAGAATGTACTCTGTGTGATTATTTCTGTAGAGCTTAGTGGTTAAGATCAAAAAGTAAGAAGGGCACGTGATGTGAGTATATGAGGACTGGGTGTTATATACAACTGATGAATTATTGAACATTACATCTGAAACTAATGATGTACTATATATTGGGCTAATTGAATTTAAATGAAAAAAGCAAACAAAAAAACCCCAATAAAAACATGCTAAAATTAAAAAAAGTATTAATCTAGATTCAAATCTTTGCTCCAATCATCTTAAATAGCTATGTGACCTTATACAAGCCACTTAACTTTTCTGAGACTCAGTTCATCTTTAAAATAGTACTCCTTAATAGTAATTACTTTCTAAGATTATTGGAATGATAAAATGGAGTAGCATATACACAGTGCTTGGGATGCAGTCAACATTTAATAAACAATTATTATTTCTATGTAATCAATTAGTTTTTCTCTGGAAGAACAATGACATTACTTGTTTATGCTTTCTATTCTTATACTTAATCATATACTGTGCCACGCTGTTTTTTTACTCTTTTATATTTATTTATTGGTTTATTAATAATCATTGGATTATATAAGTTCCTTATGGGCAGGAAATTTGCTTATATGCAAAGATCTCCAGTGCTGTGCATAGGGCCAGATACAGAGCATGTAGATATTTGGAGGAGAATGCTCAATATATATGAATTAACATAGGCAGAAAAATATGACTAATTTTTAATAGCCTGTGTTCAGGCTACTCTTCATGTAAACCAATTTAAGATACTGAGATTAGTGCCCAGTTTAAGCCAACTGCATTCGTGTGTGTGTGTGTAGTTTGTTTTTGTTTAAAGGCACTAGGAAGCTGCTTAAACAGTAGTACTAGTGGTGCCAACATTTCTGAGAGAAGAGGTGAACTAAAGGTAACTGGTGTTTTCCTGGGGGCATTTGTGTGTTGAGCATAGAACAAAATGTTGGGAAATCTACGTTTTGTTCAACCACAGGTCCACTGCTGGAAGACAAAGAAATCATCAGGGTTTTGGCAGTCTTACTATGCTAGATGTACAAAATTAAAAACCTGAGAGGCCAAAATCCAATGAGACATGATGGGTATAAAACAGCTAACTGTTCCCTTAAGATACTTGTAGAATGTCTGAATCAGTGCAGGATGAAGGGACAAAAAGCTAAGCAGAAAGTATTTGAAAAGCAGAAGGGATTTTCTGCTGTTGTCTAAGAAGAATTATACATAGTATGCTATGGGAGGAAAGGAGCCTATAATCACACCAGCTCTTGGTTAAAAGGCCAAAGAGCTGAAATTAAGAACTTAGAACGGTTGACCTTGAACAAGGGTTTGAGCTGAGTGGGTCCATCCACTTATAATGCAGATTTTTTACAGTACTATAAAAATATTTTCTTTCCCTTACGATTTTCCTAGTAACATTTTCTTTTCTTTAGCTTATTGTAAGAATATAGTATATAATGCATATACAAAATATGTGTTAATTGACAGTTTTATGTTATTGTGAGATTTCTAGTCAACAGTAGGCTATTAGTAGTTATGTTTTGGGGGGTTTCAAAAGTTCTATGCAGATTTCTGTGTGAGGGGAGTGTGGAGCCTCTAACCTCTGCATTGTTCAAGGGCCAACGGTAATTTAACTTTTTATTTTTAAATATTTAGATTCACAAAACAGTTGCAAAGATAAAAGAGTTCTTATACACAGGAACTTCACCCTTCACCCAGGTTCTCAATGTTCACATCTTATATAGCCATAGTTCATTTTGCAAAACAAAGAAATCAACATCAGTACAGTAATTATCTACATTGCAGACTTTACATGGATTGCACCAGTTTTTCCAGTAATGCACTTCTACTCCAGGATCCAATACAGGATACCATGGTGCTTTTAAAACATTTCTCCTCAGTCTCCTCTAATCAGTGACAAGTTTCTGTCCTTCCTTGTTTCTCATGACCTTGACAGTTTGGAAAAGTACTAGTCAGGTATTGTGTAGAAAGTTTCTTAATTTGATTTTGTCTGATATTTTTTCACGTTTGAACTAAGATTATCGGCTTTGCGAAACAATGTCACAGAGCAGTGCCCTTCATATTATACCTGATATCAAGGAACACAGAATGTCAGTATGAGTTATCATTAGTGACGTTAAGCTTGATCACTTTGTAAAGATGGTGACCGCCAGATTTCTCAAGTTACAATTTCTCCTTCTCATGCTCTATTCATCAGAAACAAATAACTAAGTCTAGCCTACACTCAAGGGAAGAAGAATTAAGCTCCACCTCATAGAAGGGGTGGAGCTTATATCCACAATTATTATTTATAATTCTTCCGTAAGGAATATGTGTTCATTCTCCTCCTTAGTCATTCATTGTTTCATTTATATCAATATGTACTCATGGATTTTATTTTATTCTTTGGGTTATAATCCAAATATTGCTATTTATTCTGTTGCTCAAATTATTCCAGTAATGGCCACTGGGACTTCAGATTGGCTCTTGTGTTCTTTTGATATGCCCCTGGCCTCCTCACTCTCCCCTCCTTTTTGTTTTTAAAGCAATTCTTCACTTTCCATACTACAAGATGTTCTTCCATCCTAATCTGTGTTTTTCTCTGCCCAAGCTCCAGAATCAGCTATTGCTCCAAGAGTCCTGGTAATTTTTACTGACTATAGGTATTTAGAAACCAAGATCTGGGAGCTGAGTGTGCTCATAGCTATAGGGTTGTCATTCCTTTTAGGCCCTTTTGGGGGACAAAAGTAGGAAATAATGACGTGTACTAACTCAAATACACTCATATCTATATTTGAGTCAATCTAGCTCTCATGAATTAAACTGTTATTTTAGACACTATTCTAACATCATAGGATTTACCTTGTTTCTTTGTAAAATTTCTTTTCTGACAATGAAAAACCTGGTTGTATTTATCTATGATTCCTTTACTTATATATTCACTCTCATATAAAAGTAAAGTATTTTTAGAATTGCTAATCCATACCCCTGTATGAAACACACTTAGCTATTACAACAGGGGTTGGCAAACTTCAACTCCCATGGTATTTCTGGCCCTTTCATAAGGCCCAATAGGTAAAAGTAATTTTTATCTTTACATTTAAAAGATGGGGGGAAAAGGTTTCATGAAAATAACACAAAATTCACATTTTAGTGCATGTGGATAAAATTTTCTTGGAATACAGACATACTCATTTGTTTACCTATACGTCTGCTTTAGTGCTATAACAGTAGAGCTGTGTAGTATGACAGGGACCCTATGGTACAAAAAATATTTACTCTCTGGCTCTTTGCAGAAAATGTTTGCAAATCCCTGCAAAAGAATATAGTGATTAAATAGTTCTTTTTGTCTTTAGTCTCACAGTACCAGCCAAAACACTATACTCCAAAGTTATCTAGGTAAGCTAATTTAAAGCTATATCTTGTATTTTTAGTACTTTTAGATTCATTTGGTATAATCTATTAATTCCTCAGAAGCCCAAACATCACACTTGATATTTTTTTCTTTTATGTTTCATTCATTAAAGTTCTCTCTTTCTGATGTACATTTCTGGTAATTTTGACAAATGCGTAAAGTCACATGTCAACAACTTCAGTACCTATCTGCTCCAACACCCTAAAAATCTCCCTGTGAGACTAGTTTCTTTGCAGTCAACCTCTCACGCCTCTCCTATACTTTGCTATTTCAATAGTGTCATGTAAATAAAATCATATAATATGTATCTTTGGAGTTCTGGCTTCTTTCATTTAGCAAACTGAATTTAAGACTAACTATGTTGTTGTATGAATTTTACAGCTCACTTTAAAAAAAAAAGATTTATTTATTATTTTTAGAGAGGGGGAGGGACAAAGAGAAAGGGAGAGAATCTCAAGCAGATTCCCTGCTGAGCAGGAGCCTGATGCAGGGTTTGATCCCATGACTCTGAGATCATGACCTGAACCAAAATTAAGAGTTGGATGCTTAACTGACAGCCACCCAATGCTCCTATAGCTCACTCTTTTTTATTGCTGAGTTATAGTCCATTGAATGGCTATACCATACTTTGTTCCGCACTTGCCTTTGAAGAGTATATTAGTTGCTTCTAATTTGGGGCAATTATGAATATACTTAGTATAAACATTCATGTACAGGTTTCTCTGTGAACATAAGTTTTCAATTCATTTGGGTAAATACTTAAGAGAAGGATTTCTGGGTTGTATAAGTGTATTTAACCTTATAAAAAACTGCCAAGCTGTCTTGTGGCTGTACCATTGGACATTCCCACCAGCACTGAATGAGAATTCCTATTGCTCCATACCCTTGATGGCATTTACTAACATAAGTATTTTTTGGGTTTTGTTTCTGTTTAACAATTCTAATAGGTAGCAGTGATATCTCATTGCTGTTTTAATTTGCATTTCTATAATGATTACTGAGCATCTTTTCATGTTTACGTGTTGAAATGTCTGTTCTGATATATTACCCACTTTTAATTGGGTTATTTTCTTATTGAGTTTAAAGAGGATTTTTTAAAACTTCTGGATACAAATTGTTAATCATATATGTGATTTGCAAATATTTTCATCCAGACTATGACTTGTCATTCTATTATCTTAACATTGTCTTTCACAGACCAAAAGTTTTTAATTTTAATGAAGTTCACTTTATCAATTTTTTAATGGATCATGTGTTTGGTGCCATATCTTAAAAGTAATTTACAAATACAAATAGATTTTCTACTATGTCTTAGGTCTATGATCTATTTTTAAATGTGCATTAAAAAAAAAAAAAAACCCAGAACCATGCATTGGAAAGACAACAAATACAAAGTCTTTAAGTGACTTTGTACTTTTGTCAAAACTCAGTTGACAGTGTTGATATGGTTCTATATCTGGGCTATCTGTTCTATTCCTTTGACATATGTGTCTATTGTTTAGTCAACAACACAATGTCTTCATTGTTGTGCTTTACAGTAAGTCGCAAAATTAGGTAGTGGGTCCTCCGACTTTGTTCTTTTTCAGAATTCTTTTTGGTTTTTCAATTTCCTTAGCCCCTTCCATATACATTTTAGAATCAGCTTGTCAATTTCTATTAAAAAGTTTGATAAGGTTTTAATTATGATTGCACTGAATCTAGAAATCAAATTAGGGAAAACTGACATCTTCAAATGGAGTCTTCCAATCTGTGAACATGGTATAGTTCTTCATTTAGTTCTATCTTCTTTGATTGTTTCAACAGCATTTTGTCATTCTCAGAATGCAAATACCGCACAAATTTTGTTATAATTTTACTTAAGGACTTCAATTTCTGGTACTAGTATAAATGGCATGGATTTCCTAATTTAAAATTCCAACTATTCATTTCAGATATATAGGAAAAAATTGACTTTCTTCATAGTTTGTGACCTCTCTAATCTCACTTATTGGTTCTGGGAGCCTTTCTGGAGATCCTGTGGAATTTTCTGCAAAATCATATCCTCTGCGAATATAAGGTATTTTTTTCCTTATTTTCCAACCTGTATCCCTTTTATTTCTTTTTCTTATCTTCCTGCATTGTTTAAGATTTACAGTATGAAGTTAAAGGAATGTTAAGAGAGAGCATCCTTGTTTTTGAAATCAGGGGAAAATACTCAGTCTTTCACCATTAAGTATAAAATGTTAGCTGTAGGTTTTCAAAGACACTCTTCATTAGGTTGATAAAATTCCCTTCTACCTCAATTTTACCAAGAATGTTTATCAAGAATAGATTTCATTAGATAACTTGTTCTGTGCTTATTGAAATGACATCCAGAAGAAATATGCTTTTTCTTACTTAATCTGTTAATAAGATGAATTTATATTGCATTTCTAGAATGAGACCACTTGATTATGATATACTTTAATTTTTATACACTGCTGGATTTGATTTGCTAGTATGTTGTTGAGGATTTCTGCATATATGTTCATGAGGGATTTTGGTCTATATTTTTCTTTTCTTACAATGTCATTGTCTGGCTTTGACATTAGGGAAAATACTGATCTCATAAAATGAACTTGAAGTTTTCCTTTTACTTTCTCTCTGGTAAGACTGGCATTAGGTTTTTATTAAAGGATTGGTAGAATTCACCAGAGAAACCATCTGGTGTTTTCTTTTATGTAAGATTTTTAACTTCAAATTCAATTTCTTTAATAGATATACAACTGTTGAGATTATCAACTTCTTCTTGAATTAGTTTTGGTACTTTATGTCTTTCAAAAAAATTCTTGAAGTTTTGTCTTTCATAAAGTTTCACATAGTTTTAACATCAATACAAACACAGAAGACAGGATTAGTAGATTAGAGAACATTTCTAATGAAAGTATCCAAATTAGAGGGGAAAAAAAATTAAAAATATCATAATAAGCACAAGATTCATGAATCTAAAAATCTAAAAAATCTTATATAAGTCTAAACACCTAATATAAGTATAATTGGGAGTTCCAGAAAAACAGATAATGGGACATAAGTACTCTTTAAATAAAGAATGGCTACAGGTTTTCCAAAACCAAAGGAAAAGATCAACCTACAAATTTAAGAAACTCTGAAAACTTAACATAGAATCAATCCACGAATGTCACATGTAGGTATATAATAGTAAAATGACTAAACACAAAGTTGAGGAGTAAATCTTAAATGCAACAGTGCGGGGAAAAATTCCCACATTACTTCAAAGGTGTAATAGCTTACTTTCCAAGACATACAAAAAAAAGCCAGAAGACAATGGAATAGCTTCTTTTAAACACCAAAGAAAATAACTAACAACCAACCAACTAACCACCAACCAACCATTTATTTACATCCAAGAAAATCATCCCACATAAAATTAAAATGAAGAAGTTTTCAAACAAAATCAGAATTTATAGCCAGGAGAATGTCATAAAGTATTAAAGGCAGAAGGAAAATGACTGTAGAATCCATATGGGAACAATGGAATTGTAGGAAAGAAGGAAGAATAATTGAAATAAACTTTAGCATATAAATAAAATTAATTTGTGTGTTTTTTATAGGTAGACTTAAAATGCATGACAAAATGTTCAAAAAAGGGGGCAGGTTAAGAGTTAAATGTTTTAGGGCCCCATTATTATTAGGGAGAGGTCAATGAAAAAATAATTTGTCATGTATACATGTTGAAATCTGTAGAGCAACCAATCACAGGAAAGTAAAAAATAAATAACAAATTAATAAAAAGGAAGGTAAGTTATAAAAAATACTAATCCAAACCAAAGCCACATCAATTTACATAAAAATTCAAGATATTAATTCTTCAAAAAAAACCGTAGTGCTTCTCACAAGATATACACTTTAAATATAATGATAAAAACAAAAATGGAAAAATACCATGCATAGACTAGCCAAAAGAAAGGCATTGTAACTCTACAAATATGAGATAAAATGTACTGTCAAGCAAGGAATATTGCTAGAGGTGAAGAGATGAAGAACTTTCACAATAAAAGGTTCATATCATACTCCGAAATCTATATCCCACCAATGACACAGCTCCAAATATATAGTATTAACAAAACTAGAAAGAAATCTTGAGGCTTAAAACCTTTTTTGGGACTTGATATCTGTCATGGTACAGAAAAAATAATTTTAATCAGATCATATATCTAAATGGGAAAGAAGGCCTTTAGAGGAAAACATAGGAGAAAGTCTTGAAGTACACAAAATTTCTAAAAATGTTAACAACAAAAAACCATGATGAACTGAATTCATTAGGATTAAGAATTTATTTTCATCAAAGATGTCATTTAAGAAAATAAAAAGGCAAGTCACAAAGTGAGAAAAGATAATTATAAAACATACACTAAAAATACATATCAAGGATCTATATGGAACTCTCAACAAAAAAACCAAAAGGAGACAATTCAGTACAAAAATTGGCAAATGACTTGAACAAATACTCACAAAAGAGAATAGCCAATGGTCAATAAGTATACTCATTAGTCATCAGGAAATAGCAAATTGGAACCATCATATGATAAATTACTTCTTACTTACCAAAAGGCCAAAATGAAAATACACGAAGGTGCGTGTGTGCGCGCACACACACACACACACACACACAGTTAATCAAGTGCCAGTAAGGATGTGGAGCAAGTATAACTCTCTCACACACACACAGTTAAAATGACTTGAAAAATTCTTTGACAGAACATTCTAAAGCTGAGTGTATAAATACCCTATGACTGGGCAATTGCATATGGGAAGAATACCTATATACTCAAAGAAGAAGAAAACATACATATCCCACTAAGGAGAATACAATGATACCCAAAGTAAGCATAAAAAGCTTATAGCAGCTCTATAATGGCCCAAACCAGAAACAACCCAAATGTCCATCAACAGAGGAATAAATAAGTCAGCAGCAGTATTTTCATGTAATAAAATACTATACAGCAGCAAAAGTGAAGAACTATTGCTAAATATAATATCATTAGTACAAAGAAGTCTGAATTGCGAAGTCAAAGCGAAACAAGTCAGAGAAAAAAGTAACCACTGTAGGATTTCACTTATATAAAGATTAAAACACACAACACTAATCTTGCTATTAGAAGTTAGGAGAACGTTTACCCTTGGAGTGGCAGTAGCTGAGAACAAAGAAGTGAAGCTTCTGCAGAGCTGATAATATTTTTTTTCTTGATTTGGTAGATGGTTTACACAAGAGTGTGCTGATTTTATTATAATTTCATCAAGTTGTTACTTATGATTTGTGCCTTTTCCATATGTATACTGTACTTTGAAAACAAGCTTAACTTAAAAACAGTATGCATACAGAAACTTAAAACTGTACAAACTGATGGAATGTCACATAATCCAGTTACATCATCAGAACCAAGTCTAGTACCCAACATGACACTCAAGATAAATGATTGTTTCTTAAACTACTGAATGAAACAACAAAAAAAATCAAACACAAAAATACTGTAATTATTCCCCAGCTGTCCTTCATATATATCTTTATTTGCCTTACCTCAGAAAATATTCTCATATGGATGTTCTCTAATATTAAACCCAGTAAACCTGACCTGCTCTTTTCCTCTGATGATGTCAAACATTTTGCATAATGACTCAGGTCAAGCAGGAAGTTAGAGATGTTGCCTTTAGCAAAACCACTGACTTCCGTCGAATGGAGGTTGTATCTTTTTTCTTCTCTTTCCAGTGATTAACTATTACAAGCTTTAAGCATCTTCACTGGTTTTCTTGCCCAATTAGAAAAGGCCTTCAAGAGAAAATTTTAGAAACTAACATATAAATGTCTTTGATGAGCCTGATGTGATTTCAAGACATTTTTTACCCGGTCATGGATCTCATCGCAGTTTGAAGGTGAACACCAATCAGAATGGAATCTGTGGGCATAAAAAACAAAGGTGACTTGTAGCCAGAGGGAGAGAAAAATAAATCTTTCCAAATGCCAGACACAGAAAGTCATTTTTTCCTTATCCCTATGTGATAACACAGAAAGATTAAAATGGCATATTTTTCCTCGTTGACCAAGGATGAGAGGCAGATGTAAAATCAGGCACTGATTCTCTGCAGAAGTATTAAGTTTTCATAATACATGCAATAAGTAGTCTTAATAAAGTTTGGTGTGAATCAGGGAGAGCATACCTATATATCTGACCATTTTAATGATTTCCTTACATAAGTCTTCAGAGTTTATCTCTAAATAAAGATAGATATTCAGATTAGAATAATAATGCGGTGTATAGTGCCTTTAAAACTAGTTCTCATTTTCCAGTAATTTAATCCCACTCTCAAATTATGTGGGAGAAATTCCTTTCTGTATACAGAAAAATAAAACTAGTTTTATGAGATGAAGCAAAATGTTTAAATAGATGAAAATATTATTTAGAATCCAATCATGTTCTTACTCTCTCAGAATATAGAGGAACATAAAAATTGAATGATCCCTTCTCAGCACAGGTATCACTCCCCTAGTCTCTCCTCTAACTGTGTGGTTTTTTTTAAGTGAATACTGAAAAACAGGAAAAGAAGACGGGACTTTTATTAAAATCGAATTTTGGAATTACAGAAGAAATAAAGCGACCATTCTTCTTTCTTATGCCCTTCCCAAACTCAAAACTGGCATTAATTTAACTAAGCTACCTTATTTACCTTATAAAAGTAATAATGAATATCTCTAGGTCCATCTGATTATAATTCATCTATATCAACTGTTACTGGTAATTCCTTCATAAAAGAAGGGGTACTAAAATGCTAACTGCTTACAGCTTTGCCTTTTTTTCCTCCCAGTTTGATCTTGCAAAGTTATAATTTTATATGTTTACAAAAAGTATAAACTAGTAAGCAGGAAAAATGATTTACATAACCCATTTCAAAGAATGCAATCAATAATGGATGATCAACTATATCTAAATTTTAACATCCTACATTTGTAAAAGGAAGTGTTACATCGACACAAATATATTGTCCGACTTTGCTATTTGCTACATATGTAACCCCATCTTGAAAACCTGAGATCCAAATATGCAGTTCCAAGAGGATCTCTTCAGTGCACTATGAGAGGATCCACTAGTCTGTGCTGTGGTATAAGAAATGACTGCCTAACAATCTTTAACTTCATTTATAAAATTCAAAACCGTAAGCATGATTAAAAGGAATATCGGCTCCTTTTTAATTAGATTTGCTAGTATTTCTTAGTCTGATTTTAGTAATAACTCCATACCCTAATACAAATGATAAATCATAATATTAATATTTATACTTGGAGGAGAAAACTGTTTCTGAAATGTAACACTTATAATAAAAATTGCAACTAGGTATATGTGTGTTAACTCTATTGGAGATATTTGGGCTTAAAGCAAAAAGCACCTTCACAATAAATAAAGAAATTCATTTGCTTATAGTCACTAATAGAGTTTTGGAAAGTTTGTTTATTCATATACATGATTAAGGAGTCAACATTTTACAGTAATCTTAGAGGGAAACTTATTTCATCTTAATGAATAATTACCCAGATAACCTCCTATAGCTGTATATTCTGTCACACTCCCAATTTTGCTGGGGACATATAATCTACATTTACATCGGTTTAAATTGTTTACTGATTCCACTGGATTTTATAAACACCCTGTAAGTATACTGCTCAGTGACCTAAAAAGCCGTATCAGAGAACATCTTATATTTAAAGGTGTGGTACTGAGTGTGCTGAAAAGGATGAAATGTTTTTCTTCCTAGTAATATGTCCTATAGACATTTTAATGTCTTTTATAATTAAATCTGAATCTTTTTTAGAACATACACTCAAAGTAGAGGTGTTCTACTTTAGTGAAAGTAAAAAAGTTTATCCATCCTAAGAAGTATCCCAATATAAGTTTATTAATTTATTTAGATGAATTTAAAACTAAAATGTCATTATGTTCTTTTATTTTAGAAGCACCTCAACCTTCCTCAAGTGACAGGTGAAATGGGTCATGTTTAAGATTAGAGCTACTCATTTCCTTCTAGAAAAGAACTTAACTATATCTACTACGAAGCATCAAAATAAATGTGTAGATGCTGCTCACTACCAGAAGCCATCACCTCCCTGGAATATGAAGAAGCGACAGTTGGCTTTAGCTCACCTCAGTGAAGAATTTTTGAGCATTGCCTCAATAAAGAATTTATCAAATTGGGAAGACAGGCTTCAAAAGCTGGGACAAAATTACAGACAAGGATAAAATAACATGGGACTAAAATTCATATTGTACTACAGTTGTAGACAACGGGAGAACTGTGCAAAATAGAAAAATAAAACAACGCTTATAAAAACATATCCAAGGAGATACAGGTAAAAAATTTCTTGAAAACCTACAGAGATGGCAAAGAACCTAATGAATAATATCACAAGTGCTTAATTCTAAAAGTACAGAAAAAGAGAGTAGCACTGACTACACATCTGAACATCTGCAACAGACACGGAAATTAAAGTCCCCTGAGACCTGAGACACAAGTTACCAAACTTCAACAGGAAAATCTCTCTTCAAAAGTTTCCCTTGAACTTTAAAGCCTATAGAAACATAAATACGTATCTTTTTCTGTAAATACAGAGATACATCTTTTAATCTATCTGCCCATCTACCTATGAACTCCATGATCCCTCAGGCAGGATACTATTGGCCTAGAAGCAACATTAATCAAAATTCCCCATCTCAAGGTTAGGGTCTCCAGTAGACCTCCATATATCCATTTGAATGCTTACAGGGCTAACGAGGAAATAGACAAATCTCTGTTCAGAATAGAGATGTTTTAATATAGCTTCCTAACTGATACACTCTTGCTCAAATCATCAGTTTTGAGATGAACTTTTTGATAGACTATACAGTTAGCTTAAATTTTGTCAATTATGTCTGATGGTTGTAATAAGCCGTACAAATTTAGTGTCACATTCATTAGCTTTCTGATACCATCTGTAAAGATAGATTTTATTTCCATTCGTTGATGGCATTTCTCTTAGGTGTTCAAATTTCAATAAAATTTTTTAACTACCTAGGGTGGTTTCTTTTTTTTTAAATTTATGACAACTCTGTTTTCTATGTTACTATTACTGAGTGAGGCAAGGAATTTGCAATTTGAATTTAACAACAACAAAAACAGATAAAGAGGAATTATTTCTTTCACATTCAAATTATAACAAGTGTCTAACTTCAGTTGCCAAAGCTTTTTTAGAGGGATGGCTGGAATCTTTACATGGTTAAGATTCTCTTGGGGAGTTGGGGAGCGGTTATTTGAGGAAATCAGGTACCTTATATCAACAATATATGGCATCATCATTACCGCTAAAAGGAAAGTATAACTTATGCTATTTTTATACATTAGCCATATCCATATATTAAATCCCTATGAATCTCCTGAAGACAAACCAATATGTGCTATTTTTCATTTTTATGAATTACACTATTTAATTAGGGTTAAAGAGACTCTAATTAATAAACTCGCCAATAGTTACTAAACTTACTTCAAGAGGACTGGGTTGGGGAGGAGTATCTAGTACTATACAATATGTTCTAAACAAAAATTAAGCCTTTTAATAAAAGATCAAATTATACTTGTATGAATAATCTTTTACATAAATAATTGCTGCCTTGTCTTTTCTAATGATGATTATTCAAAAAATCAGTACAGAGAGACTAAGCATTACCTTTCCCTGAGAGAAGCTCGATTTAATACAGGGCTTGGAGAATGCTTCGGCATTGTTGAGGGTGCTGAATGGACGAGTAAGGTCCTTGCTGAATGCTGGGGCTTGCTACATGACCGTGAGCTTAAGTACTCATCACACCTTTCCAAAGAGTCATCAAAGTCTCTCCCATGGGGTGTCCTGATAACCTGTTTAAAAAATTATATTTGTATACACATAATAAATGTGGTTATATTATACATACATATGGCCTTAGAACCTTTGTAAGAGTTTTAAAAAAAAGTATAATGCCATAGCTATATTTGAAGGTAAATTTCAGAATATAGCAGTCATCATTATCATTTTAAGATTAAATATTGAATACACCTGGATTGTTCATTCCACATGTCTAAAATTTATACAACCTTATCAATTTCAAGAGCTTTTGAGTAGTGGTGGGGTAAAGGTAGGGTGTACATATAAAATAAAAAACAAGAAACAGAAACTAATTATAGCCTAGTTTAGCTATGAGGTCAATCAGAATGGAATTCTATTCTAATACTCATTCATTGATTCCTTTGTTCTGGGGACAAATGAATAAATCAGGATAGAAAAATTAATAAATTCCTACCCTTATTATGTGGAACTTTGATTCTAGTAAAATTTACATTCTATTAAGTTTTAAAAATACATACATACCAAGATAAATAGGTAAGATATATAGTATATCTAAGGATGGTAAATATCATAAGAAGAAAATAAAGCAGGAAAGGGGATAAGAAGTACTGATGGGTGGTGTGGGGGGAAGGAGCTGCAATTTTAAATAGAATGATCAATGGGGACCTCACAGAGAAAGAAAATGTCCTAGTAAAGACCTAAGGAGTAAAGGTCTGAAGGAGTAAAGGCCTTTACCTTAGTAAAGACCACAAGACCTAAGTCACGGGGACATCTATAGGAAGATCATACCAAAAGAGAGAAAAATAAACGTAAAGACCTTGTGAGGTGGGGTGGAGAGCATGGCCTAGTACATCAGGAATAGCAAAGAAGCCAATAGGGCTGAACTAAATAGTAGGTGATGAAGTTAAAAAGGTAGATTTAAAGGATTTAGGCTTCTATGCTGTGATTAGTTTTTTAAAAAATGAGATCTCCCTGGCTACCGTGTTAAGAACTGTCTATAGAGAGGCCAAGGACAGAGGCAGGGAAATCAGCTAGGAAATGATTACAATAAAATATGGAAAAGGATGCTGGATTGGGTCAGAGTGATAATCAGTGGAGGTGAAAAGTGATCAGATTCAAAAGGCATCTGAAGGATAGAGCCAATAGGATTTGCTGATGGGCTGGATGTCAAAGATAATACCAGTCTTTTGGCCTAATCAACCTTAAGAGTTGAGTTTGTATGATTGTTTTACCCTTCCAACTGGAAGGATGGAAGGATAAATGTTAGGAGTCTGTTTTTGGACATGTTGAGCTTCACATATCAATTTATTAATCACACAACCTATTAGAATAGAATTCAGGAGAAGAGTCCAGGATAAATATACAAATGGTATTTAAAGACAAGGCACTGGATGATATTACCAAGGAAGAGAGCATAAACAGAAGAAAACATCTGAAGACAGAGCCCTGGGAATACTCTACTACTGAGAGGCTGAGAAGATGAGAAGGACACATGAGCCTAAGGAGTGACCAGGGAAGAAAGGGAAGAAACAGGAGAATGTGTTGTCAATTGAAGAAAGCATTTTAAGTATGGGGAGTTAACTGAGTTAAATACTGCTAATAAATCAAATTAGAAAAGTCTGCTAATGGCCCTTGGTATTTTAGCAATTGGAAGGTCATCAGTAACATCAACAAGAGCAGCATTGATGGAGTGATGGGAGTAATAATCTGAAGTTGAGTTCCAGAGAGAATGAGCGAAGGGAATTGCATTCATTTAATAAACATCTAACCTCCAGTCACTATTTGAAGTGTTGGGACTATGACATTGAACACAACAAAGTCCTTGCCTTTGTGAGCAAATGTTCTAGCAGTATTATTTTGTAAATATTTGACCTTTAAGGAGGTCAGTTTCATCTTTAGGAAAGCCACCTAATCTTTGACAGATTCATTTCCCTCATATGTAAAACAGGGTTAATAATAGCTATCTTATAGATCTTCTACAATTTAAAGTATTTTGTAGAATGCCTAGATATATGAATTAGTTATACAATAAATATAAGTCCTTTATTATTAAACTACCACTCCAACACAACTTTTGCTTCAGCACTGCAATTTCACTGCTCTCCAGAATTATAGCAACGTATGATGAGTCAGTAGTGAGCTGAGAGAATCAAGCTTTCATCCCAGAACCAAATAGCATGTGATTCAAATGGCTCAGTTACGGTCCCAAATAACTGATCAAGAAATATGTGGTCTAGATTGAATAAAAAATCGAAAATTGTTCCACTGTTAGCTGTTCACAGAGATAAAGCACAAGCACAGTGAATGTCAAAAAAAGAGATCTATGGTCAACAAATGTAAGGGTATATATAAAAGAGACTTATAGGAAAGAAAGAAAAAGCGCTTTAATGCTGTTTCTAGAGTTATATCCAAATACGAGCTCCTTGGCTTATGCTAGAGAGATCATGTTCTCTTTGTTAATTTCTTTTTTTTTTTAAGATTATATTTATATATTTGAGAGACAGAGAGAGAGCGTGCACACAAGTGGGGGGAGGAGCAGAGGGAGAGAGAGAAGCAGGCTCTCCACTGAGCAAGGAGCTCAATTTTGGGCTCTATCCTAGGACCCCTGGATCATGACCTGAGCCAACCGACTGAGCCATCCAGGCACCCCTCTTCATCAATTTCAATGCCAACTGAGTCATGTTGGCACTTCAGTTTTTGTTTACTAAATTTTCTCCCCAAACTAGTCAGCAATATTTTAAATACAGCCTTTTCCTCTATTTATCAGAATATTACATGTCAGCTAATATTCAGGTCTAGAGAGGTACAGGGATTTGAATGCACAATCCAGATGAGATGTAGCATAAACACAAAGATAACTGACGATGAGATATGCTATGTCAAATACATACAAATGACAATAATGCAGAAGGATATTCAATGCTTTTGGTCTGAATGGTCGATTACTCATGGAGGAGGTAGGATTGGAATCAAGGCCATAAGAAAGAGAAAGGGCATTCAGAGCAGGGGAAAGGGCGCAAGGAAAGATGCACACTGAGTATGATAACCTGGCTATCTCTATAGGAAGGCAATAGGAGAGAATATCTTAGAGGTGGAAAGGGGCACATTGTAGAGAACTTTAAATGCTGAAACTCAGTACTATTCAACAGTTATTAAGCATATTTTATGTAAAAAGTACTGAACAAGGTAGGAGACAGCAATCACAGATAAAACCTCAAAGAAGTTACAATCCAGGATGGCAGACATGAAAAAACAAGTACTGATAAGACAAAGAGGAAGGAAATTAGAACTAAAGAGGTATATAATAAGTAACTACGCAATGGGATCACAGCCAGGATGTAGTCTTTCCATGGAATTAGAGTAAATATTTGTTTTGTAATGTTTTATATCTACATGGAGGACTGAAAGGTATAATGAAGGAGTGAGTCTTTGATAAGAATCCATTTCAAACTTCAGCCTTAAACCTTAGCTCAAGACACATTTCCATAGCTCTTATGAGTTTTCCATAGGTTACTTATTCACTTCAGAAATCAAATGGAATATTAATGTCTTTGGCTCATTACAGAAGAGTTCCTTCTTGGATGATTCCTCAAGAACACTGGCTTATAGTGTAGAAACCGGGGTTCAAATCCCTGCCTGACCAGGTCATTTCCTCTCCAAGCTTTTCCTTACCTATAAGCCAGGCAAATGGTCTTCTAGGTTTGCCACAAAAATGTGGTAAAATTAGTGAAAACACAAAGCAGAGGGCGTAGCTCATGAGACAGAATAATATTTACGTCCTCTGTTTACAGCAATCTACATATTTCAGCATAAAGAGTATCATTTTTACATTTATGGAAATTGTTCTTTAAATGCCAAGACCTCAAATATGCAACAATTTTAAAACTGCAAATGTTAAAATGTATCAAGATAAAAATTTAGTATTTTTAAACCAATCTAAAACTATGATAAGTGGAAAAGTTTTATATATAAAATTAATTGTATTTCATAAATGTAATTATGAAAATGACATACTTTTCAAACTTATGATATATAAAGGTTTGGTTATACTATGCTCATGAAATAAGATTCCTGAAAGGTTGTTTACATGATAATCTAATAAGTTAAATCATATTAATGGCCATAACATTTTATATTTATAGGAACCTCAAGATCCAATTAATGGAAGGAAGAATTAACTACTAAGTATAATGGGAAACAGGAAATTCATTTATCCAACAAGTATCTGTTGAAAGCTTACTTAGTGCCTGGTACTCAACACCATGCTCTAAAACTTCTCCTTTGTCATGGGGCATAAAATTTAAGAAATAATACAAATAATTCCAATGGAATTAGCTGGGAAGTAGTTGAGAATAAGGACTGCAGGAAAAAAGTGCAGTATAGGTACTGCTTTGAGGATGATAAGTACAGTTCTCATCCAAAGAGAGAGAAGCAGGGGCACCTGGTGGCAGTCAGTTAAGCTCCAAATTTTGGTTTCAGGTCGTGATCTCAGGGTCACAAGATCAAGCCCCACCTCAGGCTCCATGCCCAGTATGAATCCGCTTGGGATTCTCTCTCTCCATCTCCCTCTGCTCCTCTCCCTGCTTATGCTCTCTCTCAAATAAATAAATCTTTATTAAAAAAAAAAAGGAGAGCGAGAGAAGCAGATATTGGTAACTAAGAGGACTTTCTCAGTTTTGCCAAGAATATTCCTTAGTGAATCTTATTTCAGGTGAGTAATCAATTTCTATCTTATCTAGTTTAAAAATCCAGACACTCAACTACCTGGTTTGGTTTTAGAAAGATGTACTTTCTTTACACTGGAAAATTTAGAAGAAATTCTAAAATAATGCAATGAAAGTGATAAGTCATTCCTTAAATAGATCAATCCTTATGTGTATATGTGTGTGTCCCTTCTTAGACCACTGCCCTATGCATTTATATAAATAACTTGTTTTTATCCCCCACAACAATCTTATGGGGTGGATATTTTTATTCTCTGCACTTCATAGCAGAGGAAACTGAAGCAAAGTAGAATAGCTACTAAATAAGGGGGTCTCAGGCTAGTGACATATGAGAGACCTACAAGCAGATCTCCCAAGTGGAAAACTCCCAGAGCCCAAGCCCCTCAGGATGCCTAAAAGGAAGGTCTCACAGAAGATGGTCTCACAATCTGATTTACTAACAACTCAAAATACAGAGCTCAGGAACAAACCATTTTCAAAGAAGAAAGACATCTCCAATTACTTTTATGATGTGATCAGAATAATGCTACCAAACCACTCATGAATAGCAGAAGGGTAATTACAGAGCACCCTCACTAGAAACCATCTATGGAAAAAATGTTAAAAAAAATATTAAAAAATTAAATTTAGTAATATTAAAGAAAAAGAGGATAATATGACCAACCTGGGTTTATTCATGGTATACAAGGATAGGCTAGCACTAGAAAATCTATTAATCGATTCAGTAGATGCTGAAAAAAAGGTGTTTGATAATATTCAACATCTGTTCATAATTAAAAAATATTCTTTGCAAACAGGGAATTTCAAAAGGAACTTTGTTAACTTGTTAAAGGATATTTAATAAAAATCTACTGCAAATAACCCACACATCAGACACTCCTCTCTATTCTCCAGAGAGCACACCATGGCTGCTGTGTTCCTCTCCTTCTCTTCTTCTTCTTTTGTTGCCTTCTCCTTATCTTTCAGCTTCACCCATTTCATAGGTGTGAAACCTTAGACATGATCCTATCAAAGACAGGATCAAGATGAGAAAGCACACTGTATTAGGCTATGTTGCAGTAGCAAATTAAGTTTGAAAATCGGTGGCTTAACATAATAAAGGTTCATTTTCCCCTGTGCTTTACAGTAATAGAGGTTAGTAAGAGAAATTACACTGCACAAAACTGTGCAAGACTGTTTTGATGAGGCATACTGAACAACTTATGGTGGTATAATCTAGAACATGAGGCCTCATCGTCACTGCAATGAGAGAGAGTTCATATCAATTCATCTATGCTTCACTCTAGAAGGAATCCACATAATTTTCTTTCATAGCCCAGATAGAGTAGGCCCTATATACCTGCAAGAGGGCCTGAAAAGATGGAAGAGGACATGAATAGCAAATGAGCAATAAATGTCTCTGCCATGTCCACTGTCACCACTCTTATTCAACATTGCATTGAAGATTCTACTCAGTTAAGAAAAAGAAATAATTTGAATGGCAGAAATAAAATTCATTATTTGCAGATGATATAGTTTCTTCTTTTAAAAAAATTCAAGAGTATCGATGATAAGACTGTTATGCAAAAATCAACCTCAAACCTACATATCAGTAAAACACACAAAAAGGTAATTTTACATAAAAGATTCTTTAAAGTAGGCACCAAAACCATAAGGTTTCTAGGAATAGATCTAACAAAAAATGTGCAACACACTGATGGAAAAGCATATATAACTTTACTGAGAGATGTGAGAACTGAGACCACCTGCATTCACACGGCTTAACTATCAGATCAAAGAAATGAGGCCCCCCTACCTGAACATGACTTTACCATGAATTCAAGGAAATTCTTGCCCAAGAAAATAATGTTACAAACCAGTAAATAATCATCATTTGCTTCAGGACATTCCCTTAAATCACTTAACTAAACACCAGTCTGCTCAATCATCAATCTGCTCCCTTCTCGAAACAACAGGTTCTTAATCAGAGCAAAGAATTCCCTTCTCAGGACAACAGATCATTTAACTGGACAAATCCTTCCCTATCAAATAAACAATTTACTTATCAAGACTTGCTTTAAGACCCCAATCTTTGTGTCCGTTAATCCGAAACTTTTATATCACAAACTTTGTCAATTAGATTCCCTCAGTAAAAGCCCTACTTAAAACACTGGAGCTCAGACCCCCCATAAGTATCTGCCCTTAATCCTCCCCTTTCAGAGACACTACTCTGACTGTCGAGGTGGTGGCTCTCCCTTACTGCATTATGTCACAAACTCAGCTTTGCTTGATATCAACAGGCTTCTCCGTTATCATGGTGGGTTTTTGGTGAACAGGCAGTAGACAATCCTAGAAGTCCAATAAGATATTAAAAGAGATACGCCCTTGCTTCCACAGTGAAGACCTTAAATATAGAAACTTTATTTTTCTGAGACTTCATGAGCTTCCCTCCTGGGAGTTTCTCTGACTACATAGTGAGGTGAGTGAATCTTGGTATTGAGTCCGGGTTCTGACTTCCTTTTGCTGAACTTCCCAAATGCTTGCTTTGTCTTCTAGGAATGCAGAACCCTTAAGTAAGCTTTTCATTACGTGATCAGGTCTGAAAACTCATATTCCCAGTGGAAGTCTATCTTTCATTAGCAATACTAATATGTCTGTCTTTGTCACTTTTTGTTGTGAGTCTGTAAGAGGAAGGTCACAGGAAAATGAACAAAATGTTAAGCTACTAAATCCATCCTCCAGTCAGGCCCATGGGTGAATAGGCTCTGATATTCTTATCACATCACAATCCTTATAGTAAAAACCCTGCCCTGTGTCACTTGTCAAAATATCATGAAAACTCCTTCAGTTTTTTTTTTTTTTTTTTGTTTTCCCCATGGGAAAATACACCTTTAGGAGAAACTGCTTCTAAACCTTCCATCTTCCTAGAACTATAGATGTGTCAGGTCTCCTATTTGAGACAACAAGGGGCCAGAGACACAAGGTATACAAGCAACCCGCTTGCCAACATTGACAGACTCGTGTGTTTGCTCCACTTTAGGTCTGTGCCCCCTCCAAGTTGGATTCAAGATGCTTCTGTGTACTTACACTATAATTTTAAATCATACAGTTACTGTTGTAAGCAGCATAATTTCAGCAATGTCTAAGCAAAAAGTTCCTCTGCTACCAGGGCAGCAAGCCTGGCAGGATTCAGCATTGCTGCAGACTGATAATTGCTCTTTACCTTCTAGTTCTTCCTCTTCCAAGTACCATTTTCCCAGCTATCCTGTTCCTGCTCTAACAGAATATATTAGAAATAGGGTTCAGGTAGGGTGGGAATGTGAGAGGGGGAAAGAGAACGTCAATTCACAGGTCACCCAATGCAGACCTGATGGGACTGGCCATCCATCATCACCCGAAGATACTGGCCTGCAAGCTAGACTGTACGGAACTTTGAGGGCTCTTTCCTGAGGAAGACATGAATATGCTCTATGTGAGGGAAGAAAGGTATACAGGGATATTTGGTGTCCAGGAGGGCAAATTGTGTCAGATACGGCCAGATGTCCCCTAAAATCTGTGTTCCTTCGTATGTAGTATAAGATTAATGGGAATCAGTGCCCTAACCAGGATCTCTATCTGCTGTTCACTCTCCTCTTGTGCTTCTAGATAGGGCCAAGTGACTTAGGTCACTGCCAGGCTTTTAAGAAACAGATGCACTGGGTTATTAATAACAAATACACTTATATTGTGTTACGATAATGAAATAGTAAAGTTTCAGAACATCTGGCATTACAACGAATGAGTTAAAATCCAGAAGTAGAAATACAGACATGACCTGGAGAAGGATAGTGATGACATAATGGGAACAGAGTGTGTAAGTTCAGGAGCAGTAGGAACAACTAAGTTGCAGGGAATTAAAAAATCCAAGCAGAAAACTCTGACTTTGATGTGATATTTATTCATAAATTCAAACATTATGTAAGTGTCCACCAGATACTATATGCCTTGGTAGCAAGTGAGGATAAAATGAACAAAACATTACATTTACTTTCAGGGGTTTAGGAAGACATATTAAATCCGTATTCTGCTAAATCCAAGAGGTCCCAGTGTAATAAGGCAGTGCTTAGGTATGAGAGGATGCTAACAGTGATGTAAGGCTACCCGAAATCAACCATATATTTCACAGGTATTTCACAATTTTGCCTAAAGCCAGGTTTGCTTCTCCACTTTCACTAGGGTGGTTTCCTATCTCTTTTAAAGAAATATAAGGACTCTCTAGTTTTGAGAGTTCTCATAAAATTCATTTTCCCCAAATAGTTTTGGAAGTAACGGATAAAGAAGTGGAAGCTATGCTCATTTGAATGTCTAGCAGTGAGGATGATAAAGATAGAGAGATGCAGACTGAGAGGTATGTTCTTTTTCAGGAGCTCTGCAGAATTTGTTTTCTGTCATTTAAGATGGGGATAAAAATTCTTGTTTGATTATAAGGCTGCATGTAATCCACTGATATAATCCATATGAAAAGCTCTCAAATTGGAACCCATTATATACATTTAAGCTGACTTTACTTTTTTTATTTATTTTTTTTTAAAAGATTTTATTTATTTGACAGAGAGAAACACAGCTAGAGAGGGAACACAAGCAGAGGGAATGGTAGCGGGTGAAGCAGGCTCCCTGCTGAGCAAAGAGCCCGATTTGGGGCTCGATCCCAGGACCCTGGGATCATGACCTGAGCCGAAGGCAGACGCTTAACGACTGAGCCACCCAGGCGCCCCTTAAGTTGACTTTATTATTATGTTTATGGTCAAAAGAGATGGAGCCAATAAATAAATGCAAAGAAGGTGTTAACATTATTAAGAAGGCAGAGTAGAAGGAAAAAGAAAGTGGAGATTAACAGAAAGACTGAAGTAGAGATGAAGATAACTGAGGATAATTCCATCCATAACTGACTAACATTTTCTTCGACAGAGTAGAATATGATATCATATATAGAAAATGAGAAGGAGAAGAACTGGAACTTAGGTTGGCTTGTGTGTTACAGAATCAACAAGAGAACAAAATGATCAAGCAGCACTGAAGGCCAACTTGAAGCTAGAAAGGATATATTTATAAAGACCAGGTAAAATGGGTCCTATAAATCTTTACAGAAATATTCTGCTCTTATTAGATGTGTATCCATTCATTTATTCATACACTGATTATACATGGCATAATTGATTTTTCAACCTTCACTCCCAAAGTCCCTGCAAGCGACTGAATTGTGTCTCTGTAAAACTCACCTGTTGAAGCCCTAACTCCCACTTGACTGCATTTGGAGTAAGGAATTAAGGTTAAATGGGGTCATACAGGTGAGGTCCTAACCTGAAAGGACTACTGTTCTTAGACAATGGAGCTTGCGCTCTCGTGCACTCTATATCTCTGCCATGTGAGGACACAGTGAAAAGGCAGCTGTGTGCAAGCTAGGAAGAGAGCTCTCACCAGGTACCAAACTGGCTGGCACCCCAATCTTGTGCTTCCTAGCCTCCAGAACGGTGAGAAAATAAATTTCTCTTGTTTAAGTCACCCAGTCTATGGTACATATTATGGTAGCCCAAACTAAGACAGTCCTCATTGAAAAACAAGTATTTTGTATTGCCTTTTTTTCTATCTTGAAATAAAATGTATTAAAAATCAACAAATTATCTTAACTGTAGTATAAAGAGATATTAATGGAACATGACCTAAAATACACACTTTAATACATAAATGCTCAAGTATGACTACTCTAGAAAACATAATGGATGCTTACACTCACTTACATAAATAGTTTGGAGTTTTAAAATGTAAGAAGATTATAAGCCATTCCATATAAGAAAACCAGGAAAATAAATGAGCTGCCCTATTTTTCATCACAGTGTAATACTACACCATATATTTTTAACAAAACAAAGTATAAGCTTTATAATGTACCTGTATTCCTATAATATGTATCTCAAAACAATGTAAAGGTACTCTGTGTTTTATGTAGAGTTAGAATTGTTCTAATAATTATGAACATATTTTTCACTTCCATTATAGTTGGCAAAGATAGCTGAAAGCCATGTGAGACACAAGAATTTCTCACTGTTTGGCATTGTCCCACTCTTACAGAATATCTAGCATCCCTGATTATTAAATATCAAGAGTACTTCCCCTAAATTACTGTAATAATAGTACCTGTTAATATCGAAAATGGCACCTTGAGAGTGATACAATCTCCACTGAGAACCCATATACAAAATGAATGCCTACGACACAAGCATATTGGAGCTATATTGGAGAGAAGAAGCCAATGATTCGGGGGAGTAATGGTAGAACAGAAAAGAAGTGAAAAGAATACAAACATTTATGGGAACAGCTGGCTATAAGGCATCCAGGGTAAAGAGAGTTGAGTTTGGTCGAAAGAATAGATAATGATCAAACAACTACAAATCTTAAAAAGGGAGACAGCAGATATGAGAGATAAGGAGACAAAAGAAAAATAGAAAACTAAGGATGCTAAAAAGCCATTATCCCTCAGTACTTATCCTTTACTCAAACGAAACTAGTAGTTTCTCTTTTCTCCCAGGACACTGTACTTATTCTAAATCCCAAGACTTTTTTACATTGCTTTCCTTCTCTTGCCTGTGCAAAATATATTTCTCAACAGAATTCAGGGAAAGTCGCCCTTTTCCAGAAAATTTTTTGCAAGCATTCCAACCTTTATGACTTTTTCCTTGTAGAAATCCTAGTGTTCTACTGCTTGAATATTTATTAACCAGCTACTGTAATGTGACTATAAGATCCTTTACTCTTTCCATAGAGAAGACAGCAGTGTTCAATGCTATATACGCGTTTCAATGAAAATCCACCCCTTGAATATAAAAATAATCCTTTGAGTTTACTTACCACCCACTGCCTTACAAGGATAGTATGAATGATCAACTTCTACTCTAACCCTAAAAGTGAAGAATCCAGAGATGACAGTGGGAGAGAATTACAGATGGGTAGAAGTTCAGTTCTTTCAAAAAACTCACGTGGAAAAGAAGATTGTAAATATATGCACCTATCTTTAAATGGACCACCCAACATAGAGCTGGATTACAGTCACTTTAGGATAAAGATTAGTATCCTATAAACTCTATCCCTGTCTCTCCATTCTGTATTTTTATATATTTGGTTTACTTGTTTTCTCTTAATAATCCGCTCACACAGGGCACCTGGGTGGCCCCATTGGTTAAGCATATGACTCTTGGTTTGGCTCAGGTCATGATGGAGTTGGGCTCCACACTCAATGCAGTCTGTCTGAGATTCTCTCTACCTCTCCCTCTGCCCCTCCCACTTGCTCTCTCTTTCTCTCTTAAATAAATAAATCTTAAAAAAAATTCATCCACACAATACACATATATCAAAAATCCATACCATTTATCAGATAATACGCCAGGTACTAGCAATTATCAATAAGCAAGATCAGTAAGGTCCCTACCATCCTGGAACTCAGAGATTAGTAATACAAGCAGATTTTAAATAAAGATGCACCTGGTCGTGGTGAATAATCTTTTTAATGTGCTGTTGGATTCTATTAGCTAGGATCTTGTTAAGAATCTTGGCATCCACATTCATCAAGGATATTGGTCTGAAATTCTCCTTTTTGATGGGGTCTTTGCCTGGTTTGGGGATCAGGGTAATGCTGGCTTCATAGAAAGAATATGAAAGTTTTCCTTCTGTTTCTATTTTTTGAAACAGTTTCAGGAGAATAGGTATTATTTTTTCCTTGAATTTTGGTCAACAAAACAAACAGGTAACCCATGGATTGAGAGAAGATATTCGTGAATGACACTACAGACAAAGGTCTGATAGCTAAGATCTATAAAGAACTCCTCAAACTCAACACTCACAAAACAGATAATCACATCAAAAAATGGGCAGAAGACATGAACAGACACTTCTCCAAAGAAGAAATACAAATGGCTAATAGACACATGAAAAAATGTTCATCATCATTAGCCATCAGGGAGATTCAAATCAAAACCACACTGAGACACCACTTTACACCAGTTAGAATGGCCAAAATCAACAAGACAGTAAACAACAAATGCTGGAGAGGATGTGGAGAAAGGGGAACCCTCTTACAATACCTTTTGGTGGGAATGCAAGTTGGTGCAGCCACTTTGGAAAACAGTGTGGAGATTCCTCAAGAAATTAAAAACAGAGCTACCCTATGACCCTGCCATTGCACTACTGGATGGAGTACAAAGAAGGGCCACATGTACCCCAATGTTCATAGCAGCAATGGCCACAATCGCCAAACTGTGGAAAGAACCAAGATGCCCTTCAACAGATTAATGGATAAAGAAGATATGGTCCGTATATGCAATTGAATATCATGCTTCCATCAGAAAGGATGAATACCCAACTTTTTTTATCAACATGGATGGGACTGGAAGAGATTATGCTGAGTGAAATAAGTCAAACAGAGAAAGTCAATTATCACATGGTTTCACTTACATGTGGAGCATAAGGAAAAAACATGGAAGACATTGTGAGAAGGAAAGGAAGGGTGAATTGGAGGAAATTGGAGCGGGAGATGAACCATGAGAGACTGTGGACTCTGAGCAACAAAGGTTGAGGGTTTTGGGGGGGAGCGGGGGAGGTTGGGTGATCCTGGTGGTGTGTATTGAGGAGAGCACGTATTGCATGGGACACTGGGTGTGGTGCATGAACAATGAATCTTGGAACACTGAAAAAATGAAAGTAATTGGAAAAAAATAAAGATGCAAATAAAGATGAAAATCAATACATGATTATAAATCATGAAGCATAACTCGAAGGAAAGGTACAAAGACAGGCTTATCCTTTAGGTACCAACTAGGGTGGCTCCCCTGCAAGATAAGGAATATTACGCTTTTTGACCTAAGTGTGCACACATACACACATAGAGATTACACTATCAGTGTACTTGTGTGTGTGTGTGTGTTTGATACATTCCACATAATAGGACAGGTCTGTACCAGGTGAATTATGCCAAGCACACACTCTTCTAGCAGCAGCCTTAAACAAGGGCACAACCATATACACACGCTATATAAGAGACTGTTCCATCAATACCAATCCTTTACTCATAGTATATACTAGTGGTTCTCAAAGGCCAATCCTTGGATAGATGGCAAGAGAGCTGTATCAGAATCACCTAGAAATGTGTTAAAAATTAAAAAATTTCCAGTCTTCATTCTCAACAATTTCAATTTAGTACCTGGGATGAGTTTTTATAAAGTTCCACCTAGATGATTCTGAGACTCTGTTAGATTTGAGCCCTTAGTCGTACATTGCCTTGATTCATTACTTAACTGTTCCATATTTGTTTTATCATGCCCAAAGCATAGCAAAATACTCAAACTATGCAATTCAGTGCCAGTAAACACAAAATAGATAGTTTTCGAGTAAATAAGCCAAGGTATTACAAGGAAAGCTATGTTTTTGTTTTTGTTTTGTTTTCTCAAATACAATGACAATCCTTATCAAAAAGTTTTCACTTAGGAACAGAAAAGGCAAACTCTGAGATGACGCCTATCAAAAATGGAGTACACAAACTATTAGTGGTATGGTGGATAATTTAATAGGGTACCCAAAGTGATTTTAGATAATACACAGGATTATTTTACATGCACATGGACATCCACTAAATAACACTGAATTACAAAAGAAAAAAGTTATTATCTTTTCAATTCTTTCAGTCAGAAATCCTCAGTTAGCTATTGGTATGCTTCCTACACCTCTCTATCATTGCTTATCTCATTTTAAGAAATAAAGAACATGCCTCAGAGCCTTTGGAAAACAACTTTTATCTAGCCAGAACTTTGTAACATTGTTTTGTTTTCACTGTATCCTTTAGAGCTATCATCCATTTAAAGCATGAGACACTGATTTTTCATTCAGAGTAGTGAGGTAAGGAAAAAGTGAATTTAAAAAAATAGCACAAATTGCATGCAGATATTGTAAAAATTATGAGGATGCTCTATGAATGAAGTTGAGAAACAGTACCATGCAAGCTATTACTAAAAGTAACAACGAATTTCTCTGTCTTTTTCTCACACACACATACACAAAACACACTAAATAAGTAATTAATCTACATGAATAATCAAAAGCCACAAGTTGTATGAAGATATTCAATGAAAAGTCTATTCTACAACTTGACATTGTAGCCAGAATAATGATATTCTATGATATGACAATATTGTTTGTGCATTTTCTTGACTAAATGATTATGATAATCTCTGACCATATATATAAGAAATATACATATACTTTTACATGAAAGCCAGGAAATTATCATTATCATTACAGAAATTTTCATTCTGTAATTTATACTTACATACCTTGTAATCCTTGGGTCGGTAGCAGCCAAGATGAGAATGATCTGAAAAAGGATGTATAGAAGAATTAAATTATAAATATTTCATATCAAAAAGAATAAAATTTGGTTTCGTCTTTGGTTTTTGCTGCTATTTCTATGTTTATATGTTTATTATTTCTTTTGATTTCTATGATTATAATTTCATACAGCAGTTTTCAAAAATATCTTAAAATCCCTCAACAATGCCATATGAATAAAGATGATACACAACAAGCTGAAATCTGTATCCATTCTTCAGTAATTCGGTGATTTCACAAATACTATTTTCATTAGAGTTGAAGATATCAGAATATAGTCTGAAATAATTTTTTGTTGCTAAACCAATTCACCTACATGAAATGGATAACCATAAACCAGTTTATGATGAAATACAATTTAAATATATAGATTTGATAGATTGCCAAACTGCAAGTGTTCCCATTCTTGGGGCTCCACACTAGAGTCAAGTGAGTATAATGGCAAGAGGACCAGCTTTAGAGTGTGGTAGCATAGGCGTACAGACCTCGTGACAAGTAGATCCATACATACTACAGTTCAGTCACCAGCACCTCCCATGTAACCTTGAACTCATTATTTAACCTTTCTAAGTCTCAGATTCCTCATCCGTCTCATGTATTTCTTTCAGAAATTGTTTTAAATATTATATCAAGTGTTACATGTAAGGCAATAAAATAAATGTTAGCTACTATTATTAACTTCATCATCATCCTTACTCTCAAGTTCTAAGTCAAACTAGCCTAGGTGCAATTTCTGATTCCACCACTTATCAAATATATTACTTTGGTCAAGTCATATAATTAATCTGTGTGGGGTTTTTTTAAGATTTTATTTATTTGACAGAGAGAGACACAGAGAAGGAGGTAACACAAGCAGGAGGAGGGTGGAGTATGAGAGGAAGAAGCAGGCTTCCCACTGAGCAGGGAGCCCAATTCGGGGCTCGATCCCAGGACCCTAGGATCATGACCTGAGCCGAAGGCAGATGCTTAAAGATGGAGGCACCCAGGCACCCCTATTTTGTGTTTCATTCCTCATTTTAAAATTCCTCATTCCTCATTTTAAAAGTATGAAGACAACGAAGCTACTTTGTTTCAGAGAGTCATAGTAGTGATTAAATTATACTGCTTATGAAAGTTCCTTACATAGTATCTGTAACAAAGTGGATTATAAAATGATTCTAACTCTCTCTTGGGATAAGGACCACTATATTGTTAATGCAGATTTTGGTCCAAAAAGGACCACTATTTGCTAATGCTAATCCTCATTACTTAAAAGAGTCAACATTTAAGTATTATAATCTCTGCATATTGACATTCAAGTAAATCAGAACCATAATTTACAATTCTACTTCCTTATACATTCTAGTCAAAAGCATTCTAACATTCTATATTTTACTTTTACCAAACCACCTTATTTAAAAAAAAAACAAATGATTATATAGAGTCCTAGGATAGTCAAGGGACAGTCAATTAATTAGCTTTCTTTTTAAAATTTTTTATTTTTTCAATGTTCCAAGATTCATTGTTCATGCACCACACCCAGTGCTTGTGCTTTCTTTTAAGGCACAAGATCTTGTTTGTTTTCCAAATGTCTTGAACCATGACAGCGAATAGCTGAAACTTTTTTTTTTTTAGAAGATTTTATTTATTTGACAGAGAGATCACAAGTAGGTAGAGAGGCAGGCAGAGAGAGAAGGGGGGAAGCAGGCTCCCTGCTGAGCAGAGAGCCCGATGCGGGGCTTGATCCCAGGACCCTGAGATCGTGACCTGAGCCTAACGCAGAGGCTTTAACCCACTGAGCCACCCAGGCACCCTGCAAATAGCTGAAACATTAATGTCTTTCACACAAGGCTAACTTTACCATTTAAGTTAGTAAGACTCAACTTACTTAAAGTGCTTTTCAAAAATTCAAAATAAAAATAAATCCCAGCTCAACTCCCGTTCCATAAAGTCTAACAATGTATAGCATGGCCACAGTTGCAGAAATAAAAGAATGATACGGACATAATGAACCTAATTCTCCACACGTGCTAACTTTGAAAATTAAGGTAATAATTTCTGTACTTGGTATATATCCTTTCTGGCAGCTAATGTAATATTAAAAGTATCAGTATATTAAAAGTCCAGTAGGTCTTCTGTTTTCCATAAACCCTTTATAAACCTACCCTAATAGAGACAGATTTATAATTTTATTTTATTTGTAGAGATCCAGTTGTTATTGAGGTTCCCAATGCTTGCACTTCATCACTCTTACCAATAATTACTCACTAACTGTATTCTAAAAGCAGGAGATAAAGGAGATAAAAATCACAACTCATGCTCATGAAATGCTTGTAATTTACCTCGGTTAAGTTATACAAAGTTGAGTAAAAGCAGCATAAAAGAAGAGGGTAAAATCAGAATGGTACAGGCAATTAACACTATTTTTAAAAAGTCGAATCAGAGATTAGTTTCTCGAGGTTGAAGGTAATCAGAGAAAACTTTCTAAAGAAGGAGGAAGTTGACCTGGGCCTTAATGGATGGGTCACATTTAAGAAAAATATGAAGAAAAATTAGAGCTAATTTAGATTGTGCATGTATGTGTGAGTGTGTGACCTTGACCACCTCTGACTTTACTTCTTTAAACCTCATGTTTCTTGACCTATAAAATGGAGATAAACAATAGTACCTAAAATTCTTGATTATTGTAAGTAACCAATGAATATTAGTACTTGGAATAGAGGCCAGCAGAAAACATTCAATAAATGTTAGCTATTACTGGTTCTTTAATAATTTCATGAAATAGAATAGGTGTTATGGACTGAATGTTTGTTTCCTCCCAAAATTCCTATGCTGAAGTCCTAAGCCCCAAAAGTGATGGTATGTGGAGATGGGATATTTGGGTAGTAATCAGGATTAGATGAGGTCATGCAGGTAGGTCCCTCTTGATGGAAAGAGCACCCTTCTAGGAAAAGACAGCAGAGACTTGCACGTGCCCATGTGGGGCATGCTCTCCCTCTCTCAATCTCTCTCTCCATGTGTACACAAAGAGGTGGTCATGTGAGCATCCAGTGAGATGGCAGTTTTCTACAACTCAAGAGAGGAGATTTCAGAATGAAACCTACTTTGCTCACACCTCAATTTGGGATTTCCTAGCCTCTAGAATTATGAGAAAAGTAAACATCTCCTGTTTAAGTCCCCAGTCTATGATACTTTGCCATGGCAGCCTGAGCAGACTGATAGAACACATAAGATGAACAGTTATTTCTACTTTACATTTCAGGAAGCTGACTTCCTATATAGCCGAAAAGTAATGGAACTAAGGCCTTTGATTAGTTCGCACAAGAGAATCAAAGTGCCTCTAGTCTCAAAAATGATATCAGATTCTGGGTTTGTTAACAAAATGGATGTGATATATAATCAAATTAGTCAAATATCAAGTAGTGACTAACCGTGTGGGTTAAAAACAAATGTGGTAATTAGTCATCAAAGTATTTCCATAGCAACCATCTAATATAGAAACTATGATCCACTTTGATCAAAGGTCACCATTCCTGCTGGGAGTAGTCTGACAACTCAGAGCCTTTGCATCCTTCCTCTCTCCACAGTGGATCCTCACCCAATAGGCTCAAATATGACTCAGTCCTAAAGGACTGACTTTAAACAAGAAGGACTTGAGAAACTTTAAAAACTTAGCATCCCTGTAATAGCTCGTCCTTTCTATCAGAGTTAATTCTTGAGCCCCACTCTGATGATTACAGCCAATATGTGTTCCCTATGAGTCAATCCCTATTCTGGCAACCTCTACAGTATTCTACCTTGAAGGGTATTATCATCTTCCTTTTTTTTTTTTTTTTTTTTTTCATAATTTCAAGGAATTGAACCCCATTCTGGTAGTGAGTGCTCCTACCATTGCACAACATCCCTATTGATGAATATGTGTACCTACAAACCTTCAAAGAGTATGCCCCTGGAGTCTTATATCAGCAATTACCCTATTACTATCCTAATGCCCACATAACATCCTAAGGTTGACCTTTGCACAACAAAGGTTGTGAATCTTCGTGGAGCACACAGCCATGCATTTGCTATATACCAGTCTCTATAACTGGAAGCAAAGTGAAGATGCCCAGCTTTATAAAATAAAACCACGGTTTAATATCTCTTAGGGGATCCCACCTTCTAAAAAAGGAAAGACATATAACATGTGTTTTCTATCTCTTGTTCACTTGTGATACCTTCACCAGAAACTGTTTACTCTGACCCCTGATGTTTTCATCTTTCTTATTTCTATTGTTGTCTGAAGTCTCATGAGCAAAAGTCTCAGACTTTCTCAGACTTTTTTCTTGTCTGAAGTTTAGCAAACAGCAAACCTACCAGTGGCTGAAGAGTGAGGATTATGAAAAAAGATAAACTAATGTCTAATAAGCACATGAAAGAACATTCAATGCCATTAGTCAAAGGTAAATTAAAGTTTCAATGAGATAGGAACTGCCTATCCACTAGAAAGTTTAAAATAAAGGCAATAAGTGTTGTCAAAGATGTGGAGAATCTGGACCATTATACACTGCTTGTAGGAACGTAAAATGGTAGAGCCATGTTGAAAACAACCGGCGATTTTTTAAAAAGTTAAACATAAATTTACCATATGAACTTAAGGGCAAGTAATAAATGTACAAAGAATAAGGGAATTTTAAAAATCACTATTTGGCAAACTTTACAGTAATAAATTGTTTTAAGCATCATCAAGAATCATCAATGTATGCCAAAGGGGTTGAAGTCGAGGTGACAGGATATAATAGTCTCAAAATATCTCCCCATTAATTTCCAATAATTAAGTTCCATTCGTAAGTATCCAAAAGAAATAAAAACATGTATCTATGCAAAGACTTCAGTGCAAATGCTCAAAGTAGCATAATTCATAATGGCCAAAAGTGGAAACAATCTAGGGACTCAAGGTGAGAATACAGATTTACTGCAAATGGGTATGAGAAAACTCTTTTGGATGATAAAAATATTCTAAGAACGGATTATGGAGATTTTATAACTGTGCAAATTTATTTAAAATCCTTTAGTTGTGCACTCAAAATAGGTGAATTTTATGATATATAAATTACAGCTTACTAAACTTGATAAAAATATTTAATAAATAATAGGAAATGAAGAAACTAAAAAAGGAATTCCTAAAATGAAACAGCTCAGCTGCTCACTGCTCTACGAGATGAGGCACACATTTAAATAAAAGCTTAAACAAATAACATAACTTGCTAATAAGTATACATACGATGACTATTTGCTATTTTACTCAAAATAGTAAAATGTTACCATTTATTATTCTTTAGTCCAGTAATGACATATTAGGTTTTGGAATGTAATTACCAACTTATTTTACTTTACAAACAATAACTACCAAACAAAGAGATTAGTGGAAGCTCATAAAAGATTACAATCTTAGGTAGAAATGAAACTCATAAAAGAATCTTCAAAATGAAGGGAATAAGAGACGATTCCTTCAAGGGGGAGACAGAATCTAACATCTTTTCATATTCTAAGCAAATAAAAAAGGGGCCAGGATGATGCCCTCAATTTCCTCCTCAAAAACACCAATGATTGGATAAAGCTTACATTCTTGCAGCACAAGACATGCTGGATCTTTTCAGAAGGACTGCACAAATTACAATTAGAATGATATACTATGGAAATTCCAGATAAAGGAAATGTTCTTGAAAAATTTATCTTAAAAAAAAAAAAATACATGTAAGTGAAAATAGAGAAAGTGGGAGAAGTGGTGGGAAGAAGGAAGTTGGGGCAAGACACCCTGGACCCCAGACCAACCAGGGCTGTTCTGGATATGGATGTTAAAAGTAGAGAAATGAGACGAAAAAAATTCTTTATAGTATAAGGGCAAGTAATAAATGTACAAAGAATAAGGGAATTTTAAAAATCACTATTTGGCAAACTTTACAGTAATAAATTGTTTTAAGCATCATCAAGAATCATCAATGTATGCCAAAGGGGTTGAAGTCGAGGTGACAGGATATAATAGTCTCAAAATATCTCCCCATTAATTACAAAGGGAAGAGACAGCACCTTTATGATGGAGAAACCTAGCAGACCCCATCTTTAATCAATGAGCAAATGAACATCCTCAGTAACAAAGAGTATCATGTGCTTTCTGACATGCGGCACTGAGAATAACACATCACATCTGTTGTGTTCTGGGGGGGAATGATAATCTTAATTAAATCATGATGGAAAATCAAACCCAAATTGAAGGACATTCAACCAAATAGATGGCCTATACTTGTCAAAATTATCAATGTCAAACACAAAGAAAGATTAAGGAACTGAAACATTTTAAAGAAAACTAAAGAGACAGGTTAACTGAAGCCCAGGCATGATGTGGAATTTCTTTTGCTATAAAGATATTATGAGGACAAGGAGCAAATTCTGAGTTAGGTTTATAAATTAGTTATTATTATTGTATCATTGTCAATTTTCTGCTTTTCATAATTATATAATATCTGCATTAGTCTCAGGCTGCCATAACAAAATACCACACAGACTGGGGGGCTTATACAATGGTTCTGGAGTCTAGAAGTCTGAAATCCAGGTGCCAGTGTGGTCAGGTTCTGGGGAGAGCTCTAGTTCTGGCTTGAAGATGGCTACCTTCTGCCTGTGTCCTCACGAGGCAGAGAGAGAAGGCAAGATCTCTGGTTTCTCTTTTTATAAGGGCCCTATCATGAAGGCCCCACCTTCCTAACCTTATCTAAACCCAATTGCCTTCCAAAGCCCCGTTTCCAAAAACTACCAGATTTCAGGTTAGAACTTCAACATAAAAATTTTGGAGGGACACAATTCCGTCCATAGCAATGTCCTTGTCAAAAAAAAAAAAAAGTTTATACACCAACACACAGAGGTGGAGGCAGGGGTGGAGGTGGGGAGGAGAGAGAGAGAGGAAGAGGGAAAAGCAAATATAGTATTTGTGGATTCTGAAAGGTATACAGGGATTCTTATACTATTTCAACTTTTCTGTTAGTCTGAAATTATATCTAAATAAAAAGTTAAAAGAAAAAAAGGAGACCTCACTACTGACCTCTCTGATTGTACCTCTACACAGGTAGCTGACTGTGGCAATCAAAAGTTACTGGAACTTTAACAGTCCTGCTGGCAAATACCTAATAATTCTCAAGAGAAATCCGATGCCAGATGCCTCAGTGCATTCCAAAAACATCTTCCAAAGGAATATCTATACTGAAGTTATTTTTGATTTTCTTGTTCTTAAGCCTTTCTTTCCATGTCTATAAATTTCTTCCAAGAGGGGAAAAAGAGTATAACATCTATTCCTAATTTCATATGATCTGCTATTGTGGTTATAAAAGACTTAATGATTACCACATCTATTTCCCTGCTAATGCTAAAAAAGCAAAATAAATGAGCACAAACTCTGCATGTTCTCAAAGAAGAATGTTTCATTTCCCCATTAAAAAAAGAGAGATTTGGGGCGCCTGGGTGGATCAGTGGGTTAAGCCTCTGCCTTCAGCTCAGGTTACGATCTCAGGTTCCTGGGATCAAGCCCCGCATCGGGCTCTCTGCTCGGGGGAGCCTGCTTCCTCCTTTCTCTTTGCCTGCCTCTCTGCCTACTTGTGATCTCTCTCTGTCAAATAAATAAATAAAATCTTAAAAAAAAAAATAAAAAAATAAAAGATTCTACCCTACAGTTTAGAAATGAAAAGATATGAGAACTCACTACATGATATGATTATGTTTTTCTCACTGTCTCTTTTCCTTCTTCTCTGCCTTTCTCAGTGTGTAGTGAACTAATTTAAAGGCTGCTAGGTAATGCTTGCTGAACCGACCAACCAATGATTAGATATTAACACTCAAATATCCCTAATCATATAATAAATACTATTAAATCACCTTCAAAAAAGTAATCTTCAGATTGAACCTAAGAAATAACTTATCTAAAAAAAGATTCCTATAAACTAAACTTAAAGGACCATTAGCTTTTCAGAAATGTAAGTATTATATAATGACAGTGGATATTAAGGCCTGTGTGTTAGGACACTTTACATGGTCATATTTACCATATTATCTTCATTCTTGAATATACTGATTATCAAAGTTGTTAAAATGATTAGCTCAAGGATGTCCAATTTATGAATAAGTGACAGAGCAAGTATTTAAATATACGTGTAAATGTATATCCTAAACCCATAACCTTGAACTTTTTTTTACTATGGTGTTTCCCAAAGCCTTTTCTACAAACTAAGGAGTATATGTTAAGGTAGGAAAATGGTTCCACAGCCAAATAAATTTAGAAATTGTTGAGCAAAGCAAAATCAGGTTTTTTTTTTCTTCACTAAAAGGCTATCAGTCTTTAATATGCTACTATGTATTTTGAATCTCAAAGAGGGAGATTAGTGTACAGCAGCACAGAGAATTCTATTATTTATAGAGAGTACCTATATGGGTGTCCTACAAGTTGTAAAAAGCAGCACTATGCCCTATTCAATAACACAGCAAAGAATCTATTTTTGTTCATTGATGCCAAGTGAAAGGCTTGACTGTAGCCAAGGCAACTAAAGCAACGAAGAGACACAACCTTTAACTTACCGTTGTGCATCCTGGACCATCCATCTCTTTCACAGTCTCTGCCAGAAGATCCAAATAAAGCATCAGCCCTGGGACTTGGGGGGTCGACCTAGAAGGATTGAAGGTCAAAAAGAACTTAAATGCTCTTTCAGTCTCATGGCACCAGAAAATCAACTCAAGCACGTAGACTGTAGTCAGGTTAATGGGATGGTGCCTGTGTGATTCAGGCATGTTCTGAAGCCGGAGCTTAGTTGAGTATTTTGCTGTTCATGTTTAAATAAAATTGAAATTAAACTCCAGAAATTTTTAATTATAAACTTGAGTCTATTTTAAAATTAGCAAATTTCTAGTCCATTATACATCCATTACCCCATTACCTACTTGGCTTTCCATTATAAACCTACGAAAAGAGGAATCTATTTTGTCACATTTATAAAGCAAGTTTAGCCATTTGCTACTCAGACAGATATTGAATTCAAACAGTGTCTTTACTCGGCTGTGTCCAGAGCCCAGCATGCTCAGTGCTTTACAGCTCACAGATTATTATAGTCAAGCATGTTTTCTAATGAAAATGAAAAAAGAGTGATATAAACTGTAAAAAAGATAGCTCTACTGATCAACATTAAAAACTTCATACATAAAAGGACACTACTAAGAGAGTGAAAAAGCAAACCATTTAATAAAAAACATATATCTGCAAATAATTATCTAATAAGGCCTTTATATCCAGAATATATAAAGAAACTTCTACAACCCTGGAAAAAACTCAAATTATATGAGTTTTTTCATATATAAGCATATATATATATATATATATATATATATATAAAAGTATAAGAAATACTTTTTCAAGTATTTCTCCAAAAGATAAACAAATGACCAATAAGCACAAGAAAAAATATTCAATATCACTAATCATTAGGGAAATACAAATTAAAATCATAGTGAGAGATGATACTTCATGATGTGAATGTACTGCCACTGAACTATACATTTAAAAATAATTAAAATGGTAAATTTTATATTGTGTATATTTTACAATTTAAAAAATTAAATTTTAAAAAAAGAGTGAAAAGATAAGCCATAGAATGAGGAAAAATATTTACAAATCATACCTGATAAGGATTTAGAATCCTAAATATATAAAGCAAACTTACAACTAAATATCAAAAAGACGAAAACAAAAACCAATGAAAAATGGACAAAGAACTTGAATAGACATTTCTCCAAAGAAAATATACAAATGGCTAACAGCACATAAAAAGATGTTCAACATCATTACTCATTAGGGAAATGCAAATCAAAACCATAACGATAAAAAAAAAAAGCCAGAGTGAGAGACCAATCCACATCCCCTAGGATGGGCTATAATAAAAAGAAAACAAAACAAAATAGTGTTAGTGAGAATGTGGATAAAGTGAAACCCTCATACATTGCTGGAGAGAATGTAAAATGGGACGGCCACTGTGGAAAAGTTTGACAATTCCTCAACAAGTTAAACACAGACACACCACATGACCCAGCAATTCCACTCCTAGGTATTAAAAATACTTAGGCATGAAAACAGGTACTCAGATGGAAACTTGTATATGAATGTTCATAGAAGCACTATTCACATAACCAAACAGCCCAATGTCCATCAACAGATGAATGGATAAACAAAATGTGGCATATATCCGTACAATGAAATATTAGTCAACCATAAAAGAACCAAGTACTGATACATGCCATAACATGAAACTTGAAAACACTGTGCTAAATGAAAAATGCCAGATAGAAAAGTCTACATATTGTATGATTCCACTTAGATGAAAAGGCAGAATAGGAAAATCCATATGGGAAGCAGATTAATGGTTGTCAGGGGCTGAAGAAAGGGAGAAATGGTGAGTGAATGCTTAATGAGTGCAGGGTTTCTATTTAGGATGATTGAAAAGTTCTGGAACTAGATCGTGGTCACAGTTACACAACATGTACTTACTGCCACTGAAATTATACACTTTAAAATGGCTGAAGTGGTACATTTCATGTTATGAATATTTTACTGCAATGGAAAAAAAAGATCCTATTCTGTATCAAGGAAAAATAATTCTGTTTAACTTTTCTGGGATGGTTGTGCCAGTTTGTTTGGGAGCACGCTAGTTGGTTTCTTAAAACTGCTCCTTACTAGGTAAGACTGTTTTTCTCACAATGTATGTAAAAGTAGAATGCCTTTCCTAAATGTATTGACTTTTTACATATGCATGTATGAAATTGTTCTGTCTTGTTTTTGAGAGATGAGGGAGGGAGGGAGGGATGGAGGGAGAAAGAGAGACAGAGAGAGGGTGCATATGAAGGGGGAGGGAAGGGCAGAGGGGGAGAGAGAGAATCTTAAGCAGACTCCATGCCCAGCTCGAAGCTGGATGTGGGGCTCCATCTCATGACCCCAAGCTCATGACCTGAGTCAAAATCAAGAGTCAGACACTTAATTGACTGAGCCACCCAGGAGCCCATGAAATTAAAATTTTATTAATTTATTAAGTGCTTCTGAAATCATGAATGGCTATGGGGGAAGAAAAGACATTCTCTATGCAAATACAATTGGAAAAATCCTGTTTCTTACATAATAATATAAGAAATTTTTTTTAAAAAGATTTATTTATTTATTGGAGAGAGAGAGAGGAGGGGAGGGGCAGAGATAGAGGGAAAGAATCTCAAGCAGATTCCCCATTAAGCTCCATAGCTCAATGTGGGGGCTCAATCTCATGATCATGAGATCACCACCTGAGTCAAAATCAAGAGTCAGACTGAGCTACCCAGGCACCCCAATGTAAGCAATTTTCTAACTGTAGGCTTAGAAGTATGCATTTTTTTCTGTTCATTGGAAAGCTGTGAAGGAAATCTCTTCAATGAAAACATTAAGGCCTACACTCAGCAGTGTTAGAATTATTCCACTTTGAACACTGGTGTGAAAAACAGTAATTTAATGAGCACTGGAAGAGCAATGATTTCCCTCAACAATTTTTTTTTTT
>CM053606.1:32200473-32251037 GCA_028646535.1 Procyon lotor
AGCAATTTTCTAACTGTAGGCTTAGAAGTATGCATTTTTTTCTGTTCATTGGAAAGCTGTGAAGGAAATCTCTTCAATGAAAACATTAAGGCCTACACTCAGCAGTGTTAGAATTATTCCACTTTGAACACTGGTGTGAAAAACAGTAATTTAATGAGCACTGGAAGAGCAATGATTTCCCTCAACAATTTTTTTTTTTTTTGTGGCTTACTCCCACTATTACTGGTTATTTTGCACATAGGCATTTTAATTAAAATGCTATATTCCTTCAGATTAGAATTTAATATATTCTTTCTTTTGAATTTAATTTACAATTGCAAGCAGTCATAAAATGAAAGGTTTTCTGAAACTGCCATCAAACAAGGAAGTAAATCTGATCTGGATACGTCCAAACAACAACAAAAAATTTGGTCAGCACCTATAAACCAATTCTATAGAAAAAAAGACAAATGTAATCACAATAATCTCAATAAAATATTACCATTTAAAAGTGCCCATTATAAGTTTTCTTTTTTACAATAAAAAAAACCTGTTACTTAAAGTTAAAAGAAAAAAGAATTTATAGTAAAAATGTAAAAATGGAGTCAAACATTGCTTAATGTAATTACATCTAAAATTAAGAAAAATATATCGCAAACAAAATATCTGAACTTTCAGTTGGTGTATTTTCAAAAACCCATTAGACTATCCACAGAGCATCTTTACTTGTTTACATTTATATTTACATATTACAATTTAGAAAAAATGAATTAGACATTAAAGTCTGAAATAACTTTAAAGAAATAACATTAAAGTCAGATATAATAGATAACTCCAAAAGTTGTTTTGCTTCTGAAGGCACTTAAATCTTAACATTCATTATTGCTATATGTATTTATTAGTAATTTTTATTAAATTACAAGCTTTTGTTAAAGAAATGCTTTTAGGATAAAAATTCTTTACAAAGTAAACTTAAGAAACTATTAGAATTCTAAGGAAGTCTTTTATTAAACATTCTGAAATACTATAGACCTTTAAGATTAGCCAAAGTCTACTTGAGTATCACATGAATACAAGCTCTAAGCTTAAACCATATCAAAAGCAGTCTTTTGTTTGGGAAGATTAGAACTATGCTACTCTAAGTTACTCTCTTCACTTTCAAAGGCCTTCTGATTCTCATCAAATAATGATTCGCTTCAGAGATCCATTATATAAGGTTTATCCAAGGGACATAATATCAAAGAAAACTTAACTCTCCATTTATAATTTTTAAAAAGGCTAGAAAGGGGGAGTCTTCCTTTTCATAACGAAAAGTTGGTCTTCTTTTAAAACCCTACTCTGCTGTTTTAGTACTAATGTCAATTACATCTAAGTTCAATTTGTAGAGTTATTACACTGTCCAGTGTATAGGAAAAAAGAAAATGAACACTTAAAGGGTTTAACATGGTATTCATAATGGAACTTGATCTCTGTCAGGTTTAAAGACTGACAAAAGAATGTTCTTTTACTCTAAGTTAATTTTCCATTTTAGATTGCTAGGGTAACAGTTCAGGAAAGAAAATTATTAATGGAAGCCAGAAGTTGAAAGAAGTTTCAGAATAATATTTTAGTGAAAGAAGAGATTAGATCAGTTTCAGATGGAAATATTTAAGAGAACACATACATGTCTAATCACAAATGGAGGTTTATCTGTTTCTTTTTTGAATTCATAGGGTCCCAGATTTAAATGGGCCAGCCGCCGCCTGGTGTCTTCAGATAGCTCACACATGCGTCTTTTTGTGTAGGGAGATGGAGAGTGTGATTTTGAAGAAATTGTAGGCTGTTCGTAGTTTTTTGCATTTATGCAGTATTTATTTCTCTCAGGTGACTTAGATTTTTTCTTTTGTGATCTTGATGTTCTGCTTTGCAGTCTGCCGTGTGATTTTTCAACTGGAGCCGTGTGGTAGATAAATTTATCCTAAACATAAAAAATAAAAATTAACTTGGGCAGAAGATATATGTAGGGATATTTGTATATCTATCTATAAATTTACAGGTAGAAAAAAACTTTAAAAATTAATTTAAGGCACATATAATCTATCAAACCCAAGTAGATTAGTCTTTCCTATCTATGCTAAGTAACTCTTTGTCTAGTAGTTAATAAAGTCCATGATATTCTTAAGTCTAACAAGTTCTTATGAAAATAAAAGCCCAACAGTTAATCATTTGAAAAATCTAAGAAACAAGGCAAGAAAAATTAGTTTTCAGTGTACTAAAAAATTAACGAAGACATTGGTTTATCATCTGTAATTAAATATCCAAGTAATTGGTTATATAATTTAAAAGGGCTCTTTTTTTTTAAGAGAGTGTGTGTGAATGTGGGAGGGCAGAGAGAGAGAGCGATGAAATCTTAAGCAGACTCCACACTGATCATGGAGCTCAATGTGGGGCTCAGTCTCATACCCCTGAGATCATAACCCCGGCTGAAATCAAGAGTTGGAGGCTTAACTCACTGTGCCACCCGGTGCCCTAAGAGGGCTCTCTTTAGTAATGTTACAACATGACGAATTAGTTGCTTTTGAAATCTTTACGGAGACAACTACTAAAATAAGTTTTATTTATACTGCTAAGATTAAATACATATATACAATGTGAACATGTGAAAAATAGCTTTCTACATATTTTCATGAAATGTATTATTTGGATTATATAAAGTGATTAGGATCTTAAGATCTCTTCCAAACTAAAACTTTACAATTCAATGACTAGTAGTCATATCATCTTAATTCTGGTCCCATATTTTTATAAAAGTAAAAAGACATAAAAGACACATATAAGCTTTAATGACTAGTACTCTACCAGTAAAACTGGTTAACAGTCTAAAATTTTAAAAAACAAATGTTACATTTCTAAATTTTTTTGTGTTATTAGGATAACATTTAGTCTCTGCCTTATGAGTCCCTTAAAATTTGAATTACAAGTAAATTAATATGAGACCTCTTGATTCATTATCTAGAATTATTATATTTCTACTGTTAGAGAAAATGGACAGGTAAGAAACTTTGTCTTCCTAGCTTCAATCATTTTAAAAAACTGTTACTCCTACCTCCTTCTCTACTTTCTCAATCCTTCCTTCCCTACTCACTAAGAGTATCTATTCTAAGTAAATATTAAAACATAAATGTGATATAGAAGGGGAAAGAGTCAAATATTTTTAAAAAGAAGATAAACAGGAAAAACATATATTTTCCTAATTGCAAAATAAGTCCATGAACTTCATACAAACCTGCAGCATCAGATTTTTTTCCTCATCTCTCCTCTACAGCTGTTGATATGCTCCCAGGCCTCCCACCTTCTCAATGACTTTGACAAGTAATTCAGAATTTTTCTACCTTATCACACTTCATCTATCTTTATGACATCACACTAAGGCACAGAAGCAGGAATGTTAGCACATGCAAAGACCTTTGAGGTGTAATAAATGTTCAAGCAGTGAATCTTTCCAAGACCTTGGACTTGGACTTCTATTCCTCAACTTTGATTACCTTTTTTCACCTCATCTTAGATTTCATCATTATGCAGATCCACTGCACTTGAAACTCTGAAAATCCCTTGCTGACCAAAACTACTTTTCCTCATTCGACTTCTTTTATTCTCACTGAATCTGCTACCTGCCCTCCTCACCTCCTCAGTCCCTGGACCTCTTTTTCCCCAGACCTTCATACATTTTTAATATCTCTTACCTCCAAACCCAGATGAACCCAACATCATCCACTTCAGCAATGCTGTAAAGTTCCTCCTTACCTACCTCTGATTATACCAAACCTAAAATAACCCCATCTTCTTACTTCATTACAATTTTTGAATGTTGAATACTACTAGAGGAAGTTATATACAGTGGCATATGTAGTACAGATACATGCTAACTCAGCCTGATCCTTAATGTATCCTGTTACTGCCCAGGAAAACTTAAAATAGTGGCTGTTGTATGTCGTTAACATGATGGCTCCCTCTGGCCAACAGGATAATAGCTTGGGACACAAAGAGAGACTTGAAAAGTGCTATTATCTTTTACTCCTCTTTTTGAAAACCTCCCTACCTCCATGTGAATGAGCCAAAATTAGCCTACTAGATGATGAAAGTGTTGTAGCCACCATCCCAACTAAAATCAACCAAATTATCAGAAATGTAAAGTCCCTCCCAGACCAAAAACTCAGCCAACTACCAGACCTGAATGAAGCCATCCTAGGTCATTCAGCGCTGGCCTTGTCAGTTCAGACTAAAAGAATCACCCAACCAATCCACAGAACTGTGAAAAATGTTTCAAACCACTAAGTTAGTGTCGCTTTTTACACAGCAAAACTACCTGGTTAGGCACACAAATTAATACAACTACTATTGATATTTAACTAATTAATAATAAATTCTACCTTTAGTAGGTAAAAAGAATAAGTAAAACACTAGCTTTATTTCAGAAAATCACAATAATGTAATTAATTTTTTCAATCTATCCAACTAGTGACAATTGAAAATAATATGCCAAAAGGAATAAAGATCATTATAAGTATTTGTAAACTTAAATAATTTTATAGTTTCTTTTACTCATTTTAAACCAGAATGGCTTGTCTTATTCTTATTTTTGAATCTGAAAATGTTGCTTTGTAGCCATTAAAATTTTAATTGTAACTAATAGGCACTTTTTAAAAAGCAGATTTATCACATTCTTAAATAAGGCCAAATGAGATTAAAATTCTGGCTGTTAACATTTAAAATTTTAATGTAGAGGTGTATATTCTGTTGTGCCTACCAGACAATGTTTTCTATCTTGTATTTTTAACTATTGTCTTCTCTCCTAGTTATCTTTTTTAAAAGAAATCTTAGTAATAGCCATTAAATTCATTAATTATATATTATGTGCCAGACACATTGCCTATTCTCTAATTTAATCTTTAAAGCAGCCTTGTGAGGAAATTGGACCCAGATCCATCTGATTCTGAGGCATATTTGCTTAAACACTGTCTGATGCTAAAACCTATCCTATTTTCTTACATCTGTTCAATAAAGAACAAATGACAAACAATGAAATAGCAATTTAAAAAAGGAAAATGTTAGTTCCTAAGTCCAATGAGACTACTGATGAGGGGACAATTTTACATTTACAAAAGCCTTTCCACCAAGCTGTACACTTAGAATGTACTTTTCTGTGCATATGCCATAGTTCATACACAAAAAGACTTTTCTACCCACCCACCAGAAGGGCATACCTCAAGGAGGAAAGAAAAATTTTGTCTGAGTCCAGGTAAAATACTGTCAACAATTCACAAATATACACAGTGCATAACTCAAAACAAGTCAGTAACACCTTTGCATTTGGCGAGCATAGTTTGTTAGATCTCTAATAGCTGCATTTCAGCTTGCATTTCAAAGATAATTAACTACAGCCAAACTGGCACACTACGTATCTTGCTAAACAAAATAAGCATGATCCCCTTGATAATTTTATATAATCATGCTTTACCTTTCTTAGCTTACATCATTGTTACCATCCTCAGCAAATTTACTCTGAAACTAAGAATGCAGTAAATTAATACTGCACTCTTTCCATCATAGGTCCAATCCTGCCTTGTTTGGGTCCTCTGGGCTTTATATGTTACTGGCTCTTCATCGCAGGCTGGTCATTGTTACCTAATTATAATGCAACTGCATGTGAGTGATGCCTAGACATTATTAGATAAGCTGTGGACAAGGCAGTAAGATGATCCTGGTGACTCAGTAAAAAGTTAGACAAGAATGAAATATTAAATATCTCAGTTTCCTAAAGGCAGTTTTTACAAATAGAGAAGGCACTTAGGTTGGACTGTCCAAGCTTCCCTCGGTCTAATTGTACCAGACTGAGCAAGAAGTCATATAAGAATTAGAGACACTCAAGAAACCATACTCATTAAACACCAATATCCCTGCATGAGAACCTTTGGTCACATTTGCTAAAAGGTATCCTTTGAACTTTATGCAGTCACCTGTAACTCCTATAAAATTTATAGAAGCCTCAGATCTAGTTCTTTATGGGACTTCTTGATCTCAACACCTTTCTGACAGGCTGATTTCTTTGCATTAAAAAAAAAAAAAGGCCCATGGAGTTACAAAATAATAACAATAATATCATGGTGGCGCCTTCTCTCATGTATACCAAACTCTTCACTCTCACATTTAAGATGCAACCAAACTGCTAAATACCTCTGATAGTTATTTTGCTTAAACTAAAGAATGATCCCCAAAAGTGAAAAGAGTTGCAGCCAAAATAAAAGAATAATTCTTGTCCAGTGCCCATAAATATGAACAAATACGTTAAACCATTAAATACTTAATAAATGAGTTCAACCTGAGTGCGGCACTTCCTTGAACTTATCAGACATTCAGTAATCACTGAGGTTGTAGAAAATTCCAGCTTTGGAGCAATTCCCTGAGGGGAAAAAGGGTATTATCAGATATTTCAATTTTTAAAAAAAATATAATTATTAGTGATAAAATTATGACCTGAAGTAAAAAACACCTGTCAAGATCTGGCTGCTTCATTTGTTAGTTTGACCTTCTTATTAAGGATAGAGACAATACAGTGATGCCAAATTTTAGCAAGAAACAGTTTGATTGCTGATGATTCTCTTACAAGTGACTTCATTACCTTTATGTAAAAATTAGTATATTTTTTCATTTTCAAGTACTTCCCTGTCAAATTACTCTAAGATATTTAAACTATGATAAAGTATTAAAGTCATAAATATATAAGAATACTTAATGGATTTGAGCTCTTTTTACTATTACAAATTAAGATATACTTAAATACATAATCAAGAAATACTTTGGATAGTTTCATGTTAAAAAAAATTATAGCTTCTAGATATGCAGTTCTTGAAAACAGAAGAGAGAGAAGTCTCTACCAATACGCCAACATTTTTTTTCCATAATGTATAGGTTACACTCAGATCTATGAATGAACCTGGCTTCTGTTTCTCACAAAATTTCAAACATCAGCTTGAACACAGTCTTAAAATAAGTGGAGACAAATGGTAAAATTCAAAGGAATAGTCACGAAGCACCTGCCAAGATATTTGGTAGCACACAAATTGTATATTCACCAAAGCATTAAAAGATTCTGTGCATGCCCGGTGCAACTTTATTCTAATATAGCTAAAGTCAGATATTTGTCCTTTACAGACCCAGTCTCTGACATACTAACTTGAGAGTTCCAATTACAGAAAAGGTAAATATGTGTTGCCTAAGAATTAACTAAATGATTGTTTTTCTGCAAACATAACTTTTATTAACGAAGTCCATTATGCCTATTTGTTAGTTATGTATTGCCTCACAGGATATTACTTAGCAGTTTTAAAATGAGAGTAAACACTTATTATCTCAGATAGTTTCTACGGGTCAGGAATCTGGCAGACGTTGAATTGGGTGGTTCTGGTTTGAATTCTCTCCTGAGATTAACGGTGTCTGGGCTGCTGTCACCTGCAGGTTTGCCTGGGGCAGGAGGAACTGCTTCCTGAGAAGGCTTGTTCACATAGCTCTGGGTTGCAGGCCTCAGTTCTTTTCTAGCTTTTAGCAAGAGGACTCAGCTCCTCTATCCCATAAACTTCTCCATTGACAGCTCGAGTGACCCATGCCATGGCAGCTAGTTCCCCCAAAGAAAAGCAAAGAGGAAGCCATAATCGTTTTTATGACCTACTCTCCTAAATCTAACACTGAGACATCTATCACATCTGATTTACTAGAGTCCTGAAGTATAGGCCACACTCAAGGACAAAGGAGTTAGACTTCCTTTTCAGCAGAATAACAAAAATTTTGTGGACATATTTCAAAACCACCACAGTTCACTCTCACACCACAAGTTACTTACCCTCCCTTCATGTGTAAACTAAAGGCATGCTCTACAAAGAAAAGAAAAAAAGAAAGGAAGAAAAGTCTCATCCTTTTACAACTTCAGCTTGAAATCCAGTATGTTGGCATCTAAATCAAATCCTTATTCAGTCTCCTCAGATGTGGTTCTTCAAGGACAGTTTCTAGAATACAGTTCCTCATAGTTGGAAGACTTATGAACCAAAGAGACACATTATCTGCCCCACATTATCTGTACCCAAAGCACACACCTGCAGCAGGTGGCAGGATAATCACTCCAGACATTCTTGTTCAAAAAGGGAGAAAACAAGAGTCAAACGGGAATCACTGGCCCATAGAAATTCTAAAATCCAGCCAGGAAAATGTTAGAAGTTCCTTGATTAGAAGTTTAGTCCTCTTCCTATCTAGAAATAACTATCCTCAAGGCTCCTCTGGGCTCTTGCTTCCAATCTTTGAATTATCATTCCTTTCCAAGGAGAAGTAGACCATGTTTGGAGCTGCGCAGTGTTCTGAGTGTGAGTCCTATCAACAGAATTTTGGGGGTCCAAAGGCCTATTCATTTTGTGAGATCTCTCTGTATTTTAGACCAAGCTGGTGGTGTTTCTACCAATATAATGCTCTTAAAAAAACATTTTGGTTCTTATATGAATCTTACTGAAGTTCACTCCATTTCACATGAGCTACACCCTTCTCTACACTCAGTTTCTGCAGAGACCGCCCTTAAGCATCCTCGAAAAAACCAATGTTTTACCAAATTATTTTCTGAGACAACATCTTGGATCTTCCTGAGATTTTAATGAAGGATTTTATAGTTCTGCCTTTGGTTTCACTATCAGACCACAATTTCTCAAAAGTGCTTGGGATGATTTTTGCTCAGAAGTCATTCCTTAATTTTAGCATTATTTGTCATCGGGAAAGGCTGGGAATCTTCAGAAACAGTATGTTCCAACTCTTTTGTGCTAAACAGCCTTTGCTTTTACTTATCTCTCTCCTCTCATATTATGCCATAAAGCAGCAAGAGAAAACCAAGCAAACCTTCTTGCTATCCAAAAGTCTTAGACACACCATCCATTTTATTTGACATTTCTCTCCTTCCCACATTACTGCAGGTGACTGTGTGGCTAAACTTTCTGCCATTACATAACAAGCAACACTTTTATCTCTAATTTCCAATAACATTTACCTTATTTTCCTGCAAACACACATCTGAGTTTCTTCAAGACCTTTCAAGCTTTCAGAAATATTCTAGCAAAGCCTTTCCAGCTTCTGTCCTCTCTACAGAGGTGTTTGAGTGTCTTCACACATGGCAGTTGGCTTAAAGTGACTGATACAGGAGTGAGAGCAAGGAGGAAGCCACAGTGCATTTAATGACCTGGTCTCCAGTCTAATACTATCACTTCACCACGTTTTATCTGTTAGAGTCACAAGTATAGTCTGGAGAATTAGCTCTGCCTTTGGAAGGGAGAAGTAACAAATCATGTGTGGACATATTTTATAACTACCATAGCCTGGATTACAACTTATCACTTTACTCTTCCCCATATATATCACTGGTCACATAGTAAATACTCAAGTGTTTTAGCCATTATTTTTATTGAGCTTTCAAAACCAATATGTATCAGTTGGGGTTCTCCAGGATATATATATATAAAATACTATATTAGTAAATAGTACATATATATATGTATTATATATATATATATATATATATATAGAGAGAGAGAGAGAGAGAGAGAGAGAGAGAGAGAGGGAAAGGAGAGGGTGGGGGGGAGAGATCGATTCATTTTAAGGAATTGGTTTATCCGATTTTGAGAGTGGCAAGCCCAAAATCCATAGGGCTCTATGAAGTCTATAAGATGTAATTCATTCATTCAATTTAATCAAGTGGCTTTTAAGAACCTACTCCATGCAAAGTACTGTGCTAGGAGTTAAATTCAAAGATGAGAAAGCCACAGATACTGTTTCTATGGAGTTCACAGCCTAAAGAGGGTATTATCATCAGCACTGTCATCATTTCCACAGCCATCGGCATGTCACTCCTATTTCTGAGTGTTCTTCATGCCAGGTACTGCTATAACCATTTACAAGGTTTCATTAATCCATCTGCTTTGGGTACAGATAATGTGGGACAGATAACGTGTCTCTTTAAGTCTTGAACCAGTTCATAAGTCTTCCAACTATGAGGTACTGTATTGTAGAAATTGTCCTTGAAGAACCACATCTGAGGAGGCTGAATAAGGATTTGACTTAGATGCCAACATCCTGGATTTCAAGCTGAAGTGCTAGGATTTAATCCCAGATGCGACGGAATCCTTGTCACAGCAATGGGTTCAGGAGAACAGTCTAAGACTCAGTCAGATGTCACAAGAATTCTGAGGAAGAGTGCACTGTCGTCTGCCAGGACAACAAACTACTGATGGGAGTGTTTTATCCATTAGCATTTAAATATAATGACTGATATGACTGGATTTATATCTGCCATTGGGCTCTTCAGTTTATATGTGCCGTATCTTTTGATTCTTCCACTCTTTCTAGGAATCTCACTTGTGTATACATGGCTTGGTGGTCATCCTGAACCTGTAAGGGTTCCACTCTTTGTTGATTATCTGCATGTGGCTTGGGGAGTGCATTCAAAGATAGTCAGGTCTGCAATTTCTACTGCTTCACTTTTTGCTGGGCACTGTCACAGTCTCTCGTTGCATGTGCATTGTTTCAGTCAGCCAGGAACAGGTGGAGAGCTTATCTCAGCCCTTCTATTGCTCCCTTATTTCTGTGAACTTTTTGGCAGATGGACTGCTCACTCTCATTGGAACTCCCATTGGCCTATCAAAGCTGTGGGGTTTCTTCATCCACCTGCATCCGAATCCAGTGAAGATACAATGTCTATCCTTATGATTCTGACACCAATTCCAATGTATGGGTTTTCCAATAGCACCAAGCAATTCTCTGTGACACCAGGTTGGGGTCCTATAATTTAACTCAGTTCTGACACTAGCTACCTGGCAATAGCATCAGATCCCAGAGGTTAAGGGATCAGTCCCACAAGACTGTGCCTAGCCCGCTATCACAAGTCTGGGTTGTTACCTGTGTCCCTGACAAACTGGGTATAATTTGAAGGTCCCCATGACCGCCTCCCCTGGTTCAATTAATTGGCTAGAGAGGCTCATACAACTCGGGAAAAAGTTTCCTGTTTACCAATTTATTATAAAAGAATATGATAAAGGATACAGATGAACACAGAGATGGAAGAGATTCATGGAGCAATGCCTCCCCCAGGGAAACCACTCTCCCAGGCCCAGTCTCCAGGAGTCCAGCAACCCAAGAGTTCTCTAAACCCAGGCCCTTTTTGTTTTTATGGAGGTTTTTTACATAGGCAAGATGCATTAAGTCACCGGCCATTGGTATTTTAATGCAATCTCCAGCCCCATCTATCATCCCCAGAGGTCAAGGGTCTGAAAGCTCTAACCCTCTAATACCAGGGTTGTTCCTCCAGGCTACCAGCCCCATCCTTAGGTTATCTAGAGGCTTTCCAAGTCACCTCATTAACATAACTTTATTGCTCCTCAAGGCTTAGGAAATGCCAAGGATTTGGGGAGTTCTGTGCCAGAACAAGGATAAAGACCAAATATATATATTTCTTACTGTAAATCACAGTTTCACAGTCCCACCCTCCAAAATTGATTCTGACGTCTCTGGTAGCATAGCTCTGATTCTTCTGCTCAGCCCCAGGCCTGGGGAAACTACAATTCTCACTGGCCTCCCAGGGTAAGGAAGCTGTCCCAGGCAAGGTCGCATGCTGCCACCAGTTTTGTCCAAAGCTTTAGCCATTATTTAAGCATAAACACTTACTCTTTTTTTTTTTTAAGTTCTAGTTACTTACCATACAGTGTAATATTAGTTTCAGATGTATAATATAGTTATTGCCAGTCAGTTTCCAGTGTCCTGAAATTGTTTTTTTTTTTTTGTGACGATTTTGTCCAGTTTTATGCCTGTTTTTTAGGGGGAAAGGAACTGCCAACCTCTTCACACCACCATTACCAGAAGTCTTTATATGTGTGTGTATGTGTGTATCTTGCCTTAGTAATCCAACATCTGAATGTGTGTAAAAGTAACCCAAAGTAAATGAAGAAGATACTTATTAATGGTCCATACTTTGATGTTTATATTGCCAATTTGGTATAGTACAGCATTTTAAATTACTTTCAAAACAGCATAATTTTAAAATCAGATTTTTTTTTTTGTTGCAGTCTTCCATTCATTTGCTGAAACACTCTTTGAAGGTTTTTATAATATAGAAGATGGCTAATGGACACTGATAATATCCCAAAGGAAGTATATTTTCATAGATTTGCTAGTTAGTCAACTTTAACACTTCTAGCAAGCTGAAGTTGCTATTTCCCAGGACAGAGCATATCATAAACCTAGACCTAAGGGAAAAGTATTTAATTCACCATACTGGCTTATGTATCACATCACTGTCCTTACCCATACTGCTTTAACATTTTAAAGAGGTAGTAAAAAAATGTCCAAATTATTTCAACCTAGACATCTTTTGCTTTATTTCTTCTTTGAAATAGCAGGGTCTTCTCTCAGTTTCTCTAAGTGTAAGACATTTTCAGAGATAAATATATTTTTAAATCACCCAACAAAAGTTAAAGGGAAGTGGGGGAAAGGATGAAAGAGTTGGCTGTCACAATTCAGCTTTCACTTTTAGGTATATAAATGTATATTTCAATGACATGAACATACAACAACTAATCTATCCAAACTCTTACTAATGAGCATTTAAATTATTTCGATTTTTCACTATTATGAACAATGCTATCACTGAACATCCCTAGGAGGGCTCTTAGTATACCAGAGAGAATACATCTTCATGCTACATACCTAGAAGGCAAGAGGCTATGAGAATCTTTGCCTTTACTATATAATTCTGAACTGTGGCGGTTCCAACTTACATGGCATAGTAGCATGTAAGAGCTTCCAGTTTTTCACACTTCTAAAATGGTCAGATTTTATTAAATTTTACCAACCTCACAGCTATAAAAATGAAATCATAAGGTTGTTTTAATTTGGATTTCCCTATATGCTAATGAAACTGAGCATCTTTTCAAATGTCTTTCTTTTAGTCTTTCTTTTGAGAGAAAAATAAAGAAAACAGAAGAGACAGATAGGAAAGGTGGGGAGGGGGGAGGCAGAAAGAGAAGAGAAAAATCTGAAGAATATAAGGCAAATTAACACTTGTTAATTCTTGATGAAAGATGTTTTGTTCAGATTTCAGTATGTTTAAAATAGTATCATAATTTCATAAAAAAATTATGTTATGAACCAAATTAAACTTTGAGTTAGTTCTTCACATTTCAGATATTAAAGCCTATGTGGTGGTTTTTGATAATGATCCCACATCACAGATTGATTCAGAAAATTGTAAGCACTTACTCGAAGGCCAGAAATCCTCCTCATGGTAACCTGGCGGTTTGAATCATGGTGTCCAGAAATTTGGTTTGGACCCGGGAACATGAAATCTCGTGTATTTTCATCATATGTAGACAGTGTTTCACCCACTACAAGAAAGATATCCTATGATTCAAATTATAACAAAATGTTCTATTTAGAAATAAAATCATCAAGTGCGATATATATAGTGCCTGACACCTTACTGAAATTTCTGCTTCAGGGCCTTTTTTTTTCTATGAAACAAAAATTAAAAGAAATTTAGGTTAAATGGATTCTTTATTCAGAAATGTAATACATATTACTACTTCTCCCTCCCTCTTTCATAGAAGGGAGATATTCATGTAAATTTTGTGAGTACCTTTGTGTTTCCAGAGGAAAAAAGTCCTTGTAAACATATCAAGTTGGTATGACATTTACAAACCTAAAATGTAATTACCATCTCCATAAATTTTTTCTATCTTCCATTCTTTTCTAATTGCCATTATAAGACATAGGTTACATGTTAGAAAAAAACATAGGTATTTTCTAGAATTTGGGGTTACCCAAATTAGGTATGTAAGTACTATTCAAAATATTTAAGGTTACTAATGTTCAGTAACACATAGCTCTCCATTTTTCACATAGAATAATTATTTGATTAAGATAGAATTCTCCTAAAATCACAGAAGTAAATAACAAAATAAGTAACAAAAATCAAGTTATCCTCCATACCTTAATTTTAATTTTACCTACCCTGGAGATTTGTAATGTTTACTAGTTAAGGTTTTATTCCACCCCTCCATTCCCAGTAACATTCAACACACAAAAACAAAGATAATTACTTTATCAACAAAAAAAAATATAGTTTGAGGAAAATTACAAAAACTCAAGGTCAGTTTTTATGAATGTCAGAAAATATGCTAGGAGGATAGCATACAATTTTCCACTTTTCTTTATCACTATTTATTCATTTTAGAACAATATATTCAAATACTATTTATGTCAATCTTTATGTATTTATGCATTATACATAGTGGACCAATACTAGAACTCAGCATTGTTCTTAATTTGGGAAGAAGGGGAACATATGTATTTTTTAAAAGCATTCTTTGACATGGGTTTGCATATCAATTACATTATCAAAATATAATACAGTACCTGGTGGAACTAGTTGAATCAACTCAAACAATGCTGTATCATCTGAAAGTTTAAAGAAAAATTTCCTTAAACAAATTAACAATAAACAAAAATTAGTTACTTTATCATAAAAGTATCTACAAGTTAAAGTAATTCCTGTTTATATATGCTTATATATGTTTATATCTTAGTTTATATATATATCTTAGTACATGTTTATGTTTATATATGTTTATATTTTAGTATACTATGTATATTTTTTGGTTGCCATGTCTCTTAGGGCTTTACTAATCAATAGTAGAGAGATTGTCCTTTGATCTCTCTGGGGTTTTTTTCTGATTTTTTTAAAACTATCTTTTTAGAGCAGTTTCAGGTTTACAACAAAATTGAGAGGAAAATATAGAGATTTCCCACATCTTCCTGTCCCCACACATACAGAGCCTCCCCACCATCAACAGCACTCACAGGAATGGCACATTTTTTTTTACCAAGGATGAACCACCATAGTCACATCATAATCACCCTAAGTCCATAGTTTACCTTGGGGCTCACTCTTGATAATGTATACTCTCTGGGTTTAGACAAATAAATGCACAATGACATATTCCATCATTACAGTATCATTCATAGTATTTTCACTTCCCTGACTCTCCTCTATGCTCTACCTATTCATCTCTCTCCTCCACTTCAATCTGCTCCCACGAGCTGCCATCGATCTTTTTACTGTTCCCATAGCTTTGCCTTTTCCAGAATGTCATATTAGAATCACACAGTATTCAGGTTTTTCACATTGGCTTCTTTCACTCAGTAACAGGTATTTAAGTGTCCTTCATGTTGTTCATGGCTTGATAGCTCATTTCTTATAAGTGCTGAATAATATCCATTGTCTGGATGTATCACACTTTATCCATTCACCTACTATGAGCATCTTGGCTGCTTCCAAGTTTTGGCATTTATAACCACTGCTCTAAACACCCTTGTTCAGGTTTTTACGTGGACATAAGTTTTTAACTCCTTTGGGTAAATACCAAAAGGGTAGTTGCTGGATTAAATGTTAAGAGTATGTTAATTTTGTAATAAGCCACCAGACAGTCTCCAAATTGCTGTTCCATTATGAATTCCCACCAGCAATATATAAGAATTCATGTTGCTCAATATCCTCATCAACATTTGGAGTTATCAGTGTTTTGGATTTTGGCCATTCTAGTAGTGTGGTAGTAACTTGTTTTAATTTGAATTTCCCCAGAGACATATGGAGCATCTTTTCATATGCTTATTTGCCATCTTTATATCTTCTTTGATGAAGTATCTGTTAAGGTCTTTGGCCCATTTTTAAAAATAATGTTGTTTGTTATTTTATTGTTGAGTTTTAAAAGTTCTTTGTATATTTTGGATGAATGTCCTTTATCAATATTTTACAAATATTTTTTCCTAATCTGTGGTTTATCTTCTAATTCTCTTGATATTGTCTTTCACAGAGTAGAAATTTTTAATTTAAGTGAAGTCCAGATTATCAATTATTTCCTTCATGGATGATGTCTTTGGTGTTGTCCCTAAAGAGGCATCATTGTATTTGAGGTCATCTAGATTTCTTCCTATGTTATCTTCTAACAGTTTTATGGTTTTATATTTATAGTTAGGTCTATGATCGATTTTGAGTTAATTTTTGTTAAGGATGCATGGTCTGTATCTAGATTCATTTTTTTGCATTTGTATGCCTAAGTGTTCTAGCACCATTTTTTGAAAAAAACTCTTTGTTCCACTGCATTGCCTTTGCTCCTTAATCAAAGTCAGTTGATTATATTTATGGGGGTCTATTTCTGGGCTCTCTGCATATCTTTATGAATATAAATTATGTATTATTTCTTAAGCAGTGCTGTGAGGACAAGGGGGTATATTATATAACTTCTTACACTTTTAATATGCCTGAAGTATAATACATTTATAAAAATAAGAATAAAAGATGAACTGTGTCTCGTCTCCCCTTCCAGGACCTGTGAAAAAGGCATAATCTCTTTCTTTCTTTAAATTCTGCCATTATCACCCAAGGAAAGTCTCAATCATTTAACCCAATACCAGTGTGTCCTATCTATGAAGAAATTAGTATAGAAATACTTCCTATAGGTTATAATTTGGGATAAGTAAAGAAAAAAAAAACCTGATATGGCCCTTTTCCTCAAGAACTTTACATTGCATCAAAAATATAAACATTAAAGGAAATAAACACACAAATAAATTATAACTACAAGCCATAGGCGCAATGAAGGCACTGCAGGTAGGGCTATAAAAGACTATATTAACAAGTCCTAATCTATTCAGGGAGTCAGAGAAGCCTGAGGAAGAGCTCTTTAGGATCTGATCTATAGTATAAACAGGTGTAAACTGGGGGACTGGGGACGTAGAGTTTTTTAAGTAGGAGGAACAGGATGTACAAAGGCTCTAAGCAGAACATAGCAGGGTAATCTAAGAGATTAGGTGTTTGAAAAATAACCCTCCTGTAAAAAATCAACTTGAAAAGATAAACAATGAAAGCATGAGAGACCTAAAAAGGTAGTAAAAAATTGCGTCTGAAACTCAATAGTAGAAGGAAACAGAGAAATAAACCTAGCATTTGAGGCTGCTTTTCTTTTCGAATATCTGACAATCTTGCTTTTGTTAAATTCATGAAGTAAAGGATGAAAAATTGGAGTATCATGCCCTTGTAAGCAGGGGAGGTGTGCTGGTAAGAGACAATGGCCTAATAAACTGGCTGGCTATAAGATTAGATCTTGAAAGGATAACCTACAAGGGTAAAAAGTAAACTAAAAATAGAAAGCCAACACTATATACTGAATGTTTGTATTTCCCCCAAAATTCATATGTTGAAATCCTAGCCCCCAATATGCTTTTGGAGTTGGCCCTTTGGGAGGTAGGGCAAATCCTCACAATGAGATGAGTACCATTAAAAAAGAGACCCCAGAGAGCTTCCTTTCTCCTTCTGTCACATGAGGACCCAGAGAGAAGATGGCTAACGAACAGAAAGGGAATCCTCATCAAACACCAAATCTGCTCACCTTGATCCCAGCCTCCAGAACTGTAAGAAATAAACTTTTATAGTTTATAAGCCACCTAGTCTACGGTATTTTGTTACAGCAACCCAAATGAACCAAGACAGCCAACTAGGAACTAAGGGCTAAATTTGAATCATCCCAAATCCTGTCTGAATTAAGGTGATCCAGAATTGCTAATGCCCCCCAGAAATCTGCCAAATCCCAATCATAAATCTTTTCTAAAAGAAAATATCATCATCTAAGTTTTCAAATTATTTCAAAATTTTTTTACCTTCGAAGTCTGCCAATCAATGAAAACTGACCAAGTATACAGGAAAAATGAAAATTGGGATTGAAAAACAAGAAAAATAACAGAAAACAAAAACAGGTCAACAGGAAATCCAGAAAAATCAGTTATCAGCATATTAAAATATGCTTAATACATTCAATAAAATAAAATGCAAGGTTGAGAATGTTAGTAGAGAACTAGAAACTATTATATAGAACCAAAGGGAAATTTTTTAACTAAAAAATCCAACAACAAAACAATTGAAAAGTAACAATAACAACAACAACAACAATAAAAACCCTAAATAAAACCATATAAAAACCATAAATCTAACAGGTAGATTTATCAGCAGATTGTAAGTGACCCTAGAGAAATCTAGAGAATTATAAGACAAAATTAAGTATCTTGAGAAAAGCACAGAAAGCCAAAAGGATGGAGAACATAAAAAAGGGGAAAAAAGGATACAGTAAGAGGTCTAACAATGTGTAAGTGGATTTGCAAAAGGAAAGAAGAGAAAGGGGCAAAAACAATATTTGAAAGGTTAATGCCTGAGAATTTATTTGAAGATAGATATCAAGATACAAACACCAAGCAGAATATATCTTAAAATATACACACACATACATATACACTATTTGCAGAATTGGGCACAAAGTAAAACTACAGGGAAAAAAAGACATAAGAGAAGATAATAAAAGTAGCCAGTGGAAAATGACAGAATAACTTTAACAAAATAACAATAAAACTGGCAGATGATTTTTCAACAAAAACTTAGGTAATGAAAAGACAATGGGATAGTATTTTCTAAGGGGTAGGAGGCAATAATCCCAAGTTTAGCAAAATTACCCTTCAAAAATTAAGACAAAATAAAGACATTTACAAATAAATAAAAATCAAGATAATCCATCACCAAAAGATCACTGAGAAAGGAACTATGAAAGAATTTTCTTCAGAAAAGGTAAAAATAAAAATACATATATTAGGGTTTGATAAGTGAAGCATGCATTCTGCAACCTCAGTGGTAACCACTGAAAAAACAAAATAGTAAGGAACATGTTATCAAGGAGCAGAAATGAATTAATCAAGTTAATCAAGGAGTAGAAATGAAAGAGCAGAATAATAAAAGAAAAAAAACAATAATATTCAATAATCAGAACAATAAATAGTATGGTAGATTTAAACCAAAATATATCAGTAAATACATTTTTTTATGTAAACTTTTTATTTTGAGATGAGGATTCACATACAGTAAGCAGCAAAATAGACAGACTGCATATACTTTTTACCCATTTTCCCCCAATGCAATAATATATCATAGTCCCCCCTTATCCGTAGGGGATATGTTCTCATATCCCTACCGGGTGCTTGTAATCATGGATTACATGGATCAAGCATTACAGCACTGATCCCTATATTTACTATGTTTTTTACTATATATACATACCTATAATAAAGTTTAATTTATAAATTAGGTACAGTAAGAGATTAACAATAAGTAATAATAAAATAGAAAAATTATAACAAATACTATAATAAAATTTATGTGAATGTGGTCTTTCTCCCTTTTTCAAAATATCTTATTGTACTGTATTCACCCTTCTTCTTGTGATGATGTGAGATGATAAATAACTGTGATAAGATGAAGTTAGGTGAGTGGTAGTGTTAGGCCACTATTGACCTTCTGACAATAAAAGGTCAGACGGAGGATCATCTGCTACTGGACTGTAGGTAACTAAAACCATGGAAAGCAAAACCCAACATAAGGGGGGACTACTATTGTAAAATATAACACAACCACTGTGACACTGATATAATCCACTGGTTTTATTTAGATTTCTCTAGCTTTATTTGTATTCATTTCTGTGTGAGTGTGTGTGTGTCTATATTTAGTTCTATATACTTCTATTGGATGTGTAGGTTTCACCTCCACAGCCAAGATACAGAAGGGGTGCATTTCATGATGTCTTATGTTGCCCTTCTGCAACTACACCCACCTTCCTTCCCAAACCCATCCCTAACCCCTGATAACTACTCACCTGCTTCCAGTTTCTATAATATATCACACATTGTAAGAAAAAGTCTAAATCAACAAATTAAAAGACAGATTGAATTTTTATCTATTTTTATTTAAAAAATTTTATTTTCAGATTGAATTTTTAAAGAAAGAAACCTCTTTTCAAATATGCTTATAAGACACACACGGAAAATATAAGGACATATAAAGATAGAAAACAAAAATATACACAAAGATATGAGATATGAAAAAATATAAAATATATATTTTAATACATATAAAAATATATTTATTTTTATATATTTATAAATATATAAACTATATTTTTTTATGTAAACTTTTTATTTTGAGATGAGGATTCACATGCAGTAAGCAGCAAAATAGACAGACTGCATATACTTTTTACCCATTTTCCCCCAATGCAATAATATATCATAGTCCCCCCCTTATCCGTAGGGGATATGTTCTCCTATTTAAAAAAGGAAGAAATTTAAAAAAATTTTTTAAAAATATTTAAATATTTAAAAAAAGAGAGAGAGAAACTGCTGGCTTGACTGCACTATAAAAGAGAGAGAAATCTTCCAAGAAAAGGATCAAAATAATAAAAGGTTCAATTCACCAATTGATGAATACATGGTAACACTGGTCAAGAGAAAAGGAAGAAGACACAAATTACTAACATCAGGAATGAAAAGAGATAGAAGTATTTAAAAATTCTAACAAGACATAATGAATACATTTATGCTACTGAATGTATTGAAGGTACCTGATCTGAATCATAATTCAAACAAAAATGATTAAACAATTATAGTACAATTGGGGAAATGTGAATTGAGTGGATATTTGATGATGATAAGAAATTGGTATTTTGGGGGCACCCGGGTGGCTCAGTGGGTTAAAGCCTCTGCCTTTGGCTCAGGTCATGATCTCAGGGTCCTGGGATGGAGCCCCGCATCAGGCTCTCTGCTCAGCAGGGAGCCTGTTTCCTACCCCCAACCCCTGCCTGTCTCTCTGCCTACTTGTGATCTCTTTCCTTCTGTCAAATAAATAAATAAAATCTTAAAAAAAAAAAGAAATTGGTGTTTTTTGGTGTGATGTAATGTTGTTCCTTTATTTTAGATACCCATGTCTGATCCAATCTTGATATTTACTTCAAAATGATCTGACTTATTTAAAAAAGCAAATTTCTACCAAAAGAAAACTTAAAACTTCTACAGATACAGAAAAAACTAAATGGTTTTATATATATGCACACATGCATATGTGTATATGTATGTACACACATACATATAAGTAGAGATACAAGCAATCTGTTAGTTAAAACCCAACAACAACAACAGCAACAACAAAACACTAAGTCAGTGATTCACTGGTGAATTCTTTCAAACTTCTAAGGAAGAAAATAGCGTCAATTATGTACATACTCTTTCAAGGACCACAAAAGAAAGAATACTTCTCAACTTGTCTTACAAGCCCAGCAAAATCTTGATACCAAAATTTGACAAGTAGCTCACAAAAAAAAAAAAAAAGAAAGAAAGAAAGAAAGAAAAGAAAAAGAAAATGACAGGCTATCTACCCAAAACCTACATTTTAGATATTGGTATCTATAGATAAAATCACATGATATCTGGGATTTACTTCAAAATAATCCAAAAAAGAGTGATGATCTTGAAAAAGGATTTAAGGGCATTTAGGTAGCTCAGTCAGTTAAGCATCTGCCTTCAGCTCAGGTCATGATCCCAGGGTCCTGTGATGGATCCCTACATCAGGCTACCTGCTCAATGGAAAGTCTGCTGCTCCCTTTCTCTCTGCCCCTCAACTTATGCTCTCTCTCTCTTGCTTGCTTGCTCTCTATCTCAAATAAATAAAATCTTAAAAAAAGAATAAAAACAATTTAAAAAAGTGATTTACTTCAAAAAATTCTAAAAGAAGGGGGAGATAGAGATAAAACAACATTAGCCATGAGTTGATAATTACTGAACTGAATGGTAGGTCAGGGGTGTTTATTTTTCTCTTTTGTCTACTTTTGTATATTTATTAAATTTTCCCTTAATAAAAAGGTTTTTTAAAGTATTTTTGATCAAAGAAAGTTGTGTGTGCTCTAAAAGCATCACTGTGAAAACTCCCATTAGACTGTTTTGTTAAAATTCTCTTCTGCCTTTTTCACTAAATCTACAGAGATTATAAAATAGGATACTGTTCAGCCATAAAAAAGAAATTCTACCATTTGGAATGACACAGATAGATGTTGAAGGCATTATGCAAAATGAAATAAGTCAGACAGAGAAAGACAAATATTCTATGATCTCATTTATACATGGAATTAAAAAAAACAAAAAAACAAAAAAACCACCAAACTCTAGAAAAAGAGATCGTATTTGTGGTTACCAGAGGCAGGTGGTGGGGGAAGGAGAAATGGGAGGAAGGTGGTCAAGTTATAGGATAAGTAAATACTGGGGATATGATGTACAAATGATGACTGCCATTACTACTGCTGTATGACACACAAGGATACTGTTGAAAGACGCAATCCTAAGAGTTTTCATCACAAGAGAAATCTTCTGTCCTTTTCTTTGTATTGTATCTATGTGAACTGATGGATGCTAATTAAACCTCTCGCAGTAGGAGAGCCTGGGTGGCACAGTCTGTTAAGCAGCTGCCTCTTGGTTTCACTTAGGTCATGAACTCAGGGTCATGGGATCGAGCTCCCCATCGGTTCTACACTAAGCAGAGTCTGCTTAAGATCTCTCTCTCGGCTGCCTCTGCCCCTCCCAACCACTCAGTGCAAGCATGAGCTCAGGTGTGTGCACTCCCTCTCTAAAATAAATAAATAAAATAAACCCATCATGGTAATCGTTTCACATTATACATATGTCAAATCATCATGTTGTACATCTTAAACTAATAATAATTATGTATGCCAATTATTTCCCAATAAAACTGGGGGAAAAAACAGTTTTTAGAGGAGGACACTTACCAAGAAATTAATCATCTCCTTTTAGTCTCTGTCATTTGATTCTGTCAACCATTCATCTTCTTTCTTATTGAATTCTCTAAATCTTTGGGTCCATATCACTTTTCACTGAAGATGAAATATGTTCCCTTCAAACATAGGACTTTGTCATAATTTTGAACAATATCAACTTCCATGTGAATGCCTCATACAATAGTTCTCTGATCTCCTCAAGACCAGTACACTTATGCAAAGATTATGATTATTTATTTATATGTCTGACTCTTTTTTTACTAAAATGGGCCTATATTTGATTTATTTCTGAATCCCCTATATTCTCTCAGAGTGATGGAGTATGCATAGGCAATCAGAAAGTTAGAAAAAACCAAATTCCAGTTCTTATCATAGGTCAGTGGATAAGCAACTTTTGTGTAAGACAAAAGTTTTTTTGTGAAAGTTTTTTGTGTAAGTTGAGTCACATGACACAGTCTATGACTACACCATGCTGTTTTTCATCCCTTTTCCAAGAGGGAAGAACAGAAAATGATTAATGCTAAACGTGGTGCTGAAATAAGAGCTAGGCTTTTAAGAAACTTGATCTATTGCACTAAAAATAATTCTAATTCTTGACCACAAAGAAAAGTCCTGTCTTATAGAAAATAAAATGAATTTTGTTAGAAATCAAACACATTAAACAAGCCTCGGATAAGCTGTCTTAATTTTCTATACATACCAACACTGTATTTTCCTGAAGTCATTTATTCTGCAACCTCAACTACTTAAAAAACATGATTACAAAGTAGAAAATACACCTTTAAAAAAAAAGGATAAGGGTAGTCAAAATAACAGTAGTTTTACCACCATCTAGAGAATATCTTGTTTGCCAGAACTAAGCTCCTACGGGCTTCACACAAATCTTTAAGACAACCTTAAGAAGTCAGTGCTCCTCTTACTGATAAGACTATGAGCCTAAAAGTTAAGGTTTCCAAAGATCCTAAGTTCCTGAGCTGAGATTTGAGCTCAACTCTAATGGTCTTCAAAGTCTATACTATTTTTGTTAACAGCCTACTGGAACTAGAAAGTGAGACTTATAAAATAAATGTTAGGTGAGGAAGCTGTATTTTGAATGAGGAGTAAAATAAAGGATAGGACAATAACTAGATGGTGGTGAGTATGAAGGCAGGGAATATTTTTTTTTAAGATGGGAATATACAGCATGTTTATATGGAGTCCTCATGCCAAGAGAGGTTCACAACAAGAGAGAAACTGAAGATACAGGAGGAACAAAAAAAAATCTAATGATCAAGGGGTGCCTCAGGACACAGTCAGTTAAGCACTGACTCTTAGTTTTGGCTCAGGTTGTGATCTCAGGGTTGTGAGACTGAGCACTGCCTTGGGCTCTGTGTTCAGTGTGGAGTCAGCTTGAGTTTCTCTCACCTTCTCTGTCTTCCCCTGGGCTCTGCTCGCATGCGTGTGCACTCTCTCTCTCAAATAAATAAATAAATAAAATCTTTTAAAAAAAAAATCTAATGACCAAGATACTAGAGATGGCATAATAGGTAAGGGGATAAGTAGACAGGAAAACCTGGAGCAGAGAAACTCTAATATCAGGAGAAATAAGATAAAAATGCCTAATAATGTAGGAGACTTTTAAGACAAGGGTGCAGTAAAGGAAGTTGGATCACTACTATAACCTCAATTTTGGTTGGCAATAGGAAATAGAGTCATCTGTTCATCTTAAGAAAGTTGGAGTTAAAATGCTTAGAATATCCTATAAGAGAAATTAGACAAGAAATTCTCCAAGGAGGAAAAAGACTAAAAGGTAGTACTGAGAAGCGACTGATATTGGTACCAATCTGAAGGTCATGAGAGTCAGTGAGCAACACCAAACTCACCTAGAATAAAAGTCAGGAAGGCAAGTGGTAGCTATGACCCTTTATGAAGAGTCTCCTATGTGTCAGCCTTGATATAATATCTGGCTTAATGAAATAAATAAGGTAAAATAAGATACAGAAAGATTCAAATGGGATGGGGAGGGAGACAAACCATAAGAGACTCCTAGACTCAAGAAACGAGCTAAGGGTGGCCGGGCTGGGGGGGGGGGGGGGGGGGGGGGGGGGGGTAGGGATAGGGTGGCTGGGTTGTGGACATTGAGGAGGGTATGTGCTGTTAAGTGCTGTGAAATGTGTAAGCCCGACGATTCACAGACATGTACCCTGGGGCAAATAATACACTATATGTTAATAAAAATTAAAAAAAAAAAAAAAAAAAGAAAGATTCAAATGTTGTAGCCAACACAAAAAGAACATACCATTTTTAAGCACTCATGCCATATTTTTATTTGATCTCTATCCTAGATGCCCAGGGAGTACATATCAGTAAATTCTAAGAAGCAGTAGTATTCTAAGCCATGTGCTCAAATTTCAATGCAAATCAACAATATTTTTAAAAGATATTTAAATGAATCATGAATAAATATTTTAGGTAGAACAAAAGACATCAGACTCAATATGAAAGTTCAGCAAAATGATTGGAAATGAGATAAATATTTTTTGTTGCTTCCCTGAATATCAGCCACACACACATACACACACACAAAAGGAAAGAAAGAAAGAGAAGAAAATTGGGTAAAGAGCTTTATTCCCAAAAGCCACAGAATATACGACAGTCAGAAATAAACATAAGAACTATATGGCAAGTACATACACACATATATATATGCAGGTGGGTGTGTGCACACATATACTCCCAAAACCTTAGTAATAGATAGAAGGAAAACATAAATTTAAATAAGTCAATAAACACTGCATATGTAAATGGAAAGAATGAATAATGTAAAAATGCCACTTCTCCCAAAGTACAGTTAAAATTAAAATTCAAAGAGATTTATCTTAGACCTTGAAACATGATTCTAAGTACATGATCCACAAAACTAAACATGTAGGAATATGAATATGTGTATATCAAATAAAATATGGATTACAGGGGCGCCTGGCTGGCTCAGTCATTAAGTGTCTGCCTTTGGCTCAGGTCATGATCCCAGGGTCCTGGGATCAAGCTCTGCTTCTGGCTCCCTGCTCAGTGGGAAGTCTGCTTCTGCCTCTCCCCCCACCTGCCATTCTGCCTGCTTGTGCTCTCTCACTATCAAATAAATAAATAAAATCTTTAAAAAAATATGGATTACAGAAAGCTGTAATAATCAACCACACAATATCAGCCAAATAATATACACTTAGAATAAACAGACATAATAGAGGGAAAAAGTAATGGGAGAGTACATAGAGACAAGATGAGGGTAGAAAGGATATTAATGGGGAACAGATTTCTGCTTCTGATAATGGCAATTTATACAAAGCCGACCAATCATCCTACTAAGAAGATTTAAAAAAATCTGGTCAGACTATTTTTCAAAATCTGCTTAAAGGCATAGAGAAGCAAATAAGGCAGTGAAGAATTACAGGGCCAAAATCCTGGAGAAGAAAAATCCAGGAAGATGAACCAGATATTGAAGTTGTTTTCTCTCTAAGGGCATCTGCTAATTCCACCTGAAGAACTGATAAGTTTAGCTGAGATTTTGATGGTCTTGCAGACCTAGAAGCAAAATATGACTATAGAGCTTACCAACAAGAAGAGATTTTCATAAATTTTCCATACTTTAGCACCTGAAGGGGCCCAGGAATAAAGATGAACTGGGAATAACCTCGACTTGACAAGGACTGAAACCTGGCTTCAAATGACCTTAATTTGTGACATTAGACTGACATGATCAAGGATTGCTAGTGCTACTCGCAGCCTAGAACAGGCACATAAAAGCAAACAAAACCTATTTGGAGAAAGATAGCATAATGTTATGCCCCTGATTATTTCTACAATTTTTCACATATAATGTCCAATACACCAAACAACTAAGAATAGTTATAGTTATTTTTAGGAAACTGTTAAGCATCATTAACTAAACTAATTATACACCTATTCTATGACCCAAAAATTCCACTTCTAAGACTATACCAAGAGAACTGAGTATATATGATTACCAAAATATTTATAAAAATACCCATAGTAGCTTTATTCATCATAATACAAGACTAAAAACAATCCTCATCAATAGGAAAATGAGTAAATTGTAATATAGTCATACAGTGGAATACCAAAAGGCAATAAAAAAGAATGGTTTCCTGAGACACAACAACACAGATGATTCTCACAGATATGAGCCATACTCAAAGAAATACATAGTCTATGATTTAATTTATATGAAGGTCAAGAATAGACGAAAATAATGTTGATAAAAGTCAGAATACTGATTATCTTGAGGGGAGCACTGACTGGTAGAGAGAGGCACACGGAAAACTTTTTGGGCAATGGAAACACTAAGTCTTGGTGAATGGCGATTACTGATATACACAAATGCTGTGTATAACCTTAAATGCACAGGGTTAAAATTAGACACAACACCAAAAATAGCTAAGACATTTTTAAAAATTACAAACCTGGGGACTCAAACTACCAGATATCAAAACTAAAGCTATAGTAATTAAGAAAGCATAGTATATACACAAGGATGGACAAACACCCATGAAGATAAAATAGAAAAAAATTTGCATGTATGGAGGCACTTAATTTATGACAAAGTAATATTATAGAGTGATAAGAATAAGAAAAGTTTTTTCACCAAATAGCATTTTACACACATAGATACATATAAAATAAAAATGAAATTTTATCCCTACTTCAAACCATAGATAAAAATGAAATACAGGTGAAGTGTAAATCTAAATGGAAAAAGTAAAGATATAAGGTTTTTAGATTAGAAGACAGAAGATAGAAGAGCATCTTCATAACTTAGGGTAGGGAAAGAATTCTAAAACATAACACAAAAAAAGCACTAAGCATAAAGAAAAAAATTAATAAATCAAACTACATTATTAAATTGGACTATATTAAAAAATAACTTGTTCATCAAAAGAACAAGAACCACTGACATAAAATGGAAGCCACAGAGTAGGAGAAGATACTGCATTACATGTAACTGACAGAGGATTTGTAATCAGAAAATATAGAAAATTCCTACAAATTAATAAGAAAGTAACCTGATACAGATATGAACAAAAGACAAACATTTCACAGACATTATAAAAGGATATCCAGAAAAATTGATAAATAAATGAAGAATTGGTCTACCTGATTTGTCTTCAGGGAAAGGCCAAATAAAACACTATTCACCCATCATAATGACTAAAATGAAAAATCCCAGCAATGCAAGGAGTTGGGAAGGATGTGGAGAACAATTTTCATCAATAGCAGAGTGTATACTGGTAGAACAACACTGGAAACTGTTTGGCATTGTCTACTCATGTTGACCCTAAGACTTAGCAATTCCACTTCTATGTATATACCAAATAGGAATGTGTGCTCATGAGCACCAAGTCATGTAATCAGGAATGTTCAGAGCAGCATTATTCATAATAGCAAAAACTAGTAACGTAAATGCCCATAAATGTCCACAAATAACAGAATAAATAAATTGGAGTAGCGTCACATAATGAAATACTATATAGCAATAAAGATGAATGGATTAGTTACTCACAACACCACAGATAAATTTCTCAAGCAAAATGCTGAGCAAAAAAGCCAGGCACAAAAGAATTCGCACAGTATGATTCCATTTATTTAATGTTCAAAAATAGGCAAAGCTAAATTATATTAGACATTAAAATGGAAATTCTTTTGTGAAATAGGAAATAGCGATTAAGAGGGGGTATAAGTTCTAGCACCACTCTATTTCTTCTGGTTACACAGGTGTTCATACTGTAATACAATTTCTTTTTTTTTTTTAAGATTTTATTTATTTATTTGCCAGAGAGAAAGCACAAGCAGGGGGAGGAGCAGACAGAGCAGGCAGAGCGAGAAGCAGGCTCCCCACTGAGCAAGGAGCCCAATGTGGGACTTGATCCCAGGACCCTGGGATCATGATATGAGCCAAAGGTAGATGCTTACTTGACTGAGCCACCCAAGCGTCTCTCACACTGAAATATTTCAAAGAACTATAAATAAATGCTCGAGTTAAACATGGTAGGTTAAACATACACATTAGCTATGTTCCTTCTGAACCCTCACTAAAAAAACAAAAGATTAAACACGCTCTCGCTCTTGCTCTCTCTCTCAATGGCAAAACCTGAGAGGAAACTATTTGAACAGAAGTGGTAACTGAGTTAACAGGAGAAAGGATTTTATGCCAATAGACAAGAAAGCTTAGAAGTAACCCGTATTATATTCAGGAATTCCTAACAGATTTAGTTATTAGTGGTGCCAGGTACCTCTAGAAATGACAGAATCAATGGGGCTAAAAGCCAGAGCAGCTGAAAGTTTAAGAAGCAGACAAAACCCAGATTCTTCCTCCAGTTTACGCTTCTAGGAAACTGCCTTTCCTCATACCCAGGCAGGTAACTAGAAGTTTATTCTCTGGCGGGGAGTGGGATGGGGAGAAAAGGGTGATTGGGAGGGAGGAGAGAAGGGAGGGGAGATGAGGAGAAGAGGGAGATTAGTCAGTCATCCTTGTCCTTGTCATTGTTGTCCTTGGAATGGAAACAGCAGATACTGTTGTAGCAGGGGTACTATCTGAAAACAGGCAGATTTAAGAGTCTGGGCTACATACCGATACCTTACCACAGCTTCTTTTTCCACAAGGTTCTAAAATCAGTAGTAGCCAAGTTTATAGCCTCTAGGAGAAAGATATCACTGGTTTTTCTACTGAATATGACCAGCTAAAGAGAAAAAACATAAAAAGACGCTGAATCCAAAGTTTTCCAATAAGATGGCCCATAGATATCACCCTACTAGAAAGTCCATACTGACAATCTCCATCCAGGAGGAACCCCCAACAGATTTAATAATTAGTAGTGCCAGGCATCTTTGGCACATAATTTCTAAAAGCTTACTAGTCTTCTGCTCTTAAATATGAACAGATGGCCAATAATTTGATGACATCCTTTAATATGAAAGGCAGAAGGAAAAACACAAAGCAGAAAATAAAAGCAGAAGCGGCAGTTTTTTCCCCCAATCCCCTCATAAAAACAGATACAGCAATTGCATAGCAAAACCATAAACCTATGGATAACATTTATAACAAAGTAAGGTGATAAGATATCTCTACAAACCACTCACAGTCACAAAACCCATGGATATCACCATCCATCTTTGCAGGGAAGCAGAAGGAAGTAAAGCACTATCTAAAAGACCTGGGAATAGAACCCCAAAATAGGCAATAGGTGCTCATTAGGAAGCACAAGTCAATTTGAGAAAAGCAGCTGAAACTGGGCAAATGTTTGCCCATTCTAATAGCAGGTGAATTCAAAAGATTTAAGGTAAATTCCAAAGATGGTAATCTGGTAACCTGGAAGAACTATAGAAACTGACTGCCCAGGGTTCCCAGATAGGACAGAGCCCAAGAAACCAGAAGAAACTGTAGAGAAGAGAATACAAATTAAACAGGATTTTTAAAAAATAGAAAAAGAAAAACCAGGGGAGTGGAATGATTAATACAAGTAGAATGGAACAAAGGCAGAAAAATCCACAAAAGCAAGTTATCATATTCACTGAACATTACAGAAGGGACCTCAGTGAGGCTAAAAAGTTATCCTTAATCATGCTTCCTTCTAAACATTCAGGAAAAAACTAAATTCAATTAAGAATGAGCGAAGAAAAGGATAAAAGTCAAATATATACCAAGTTCTTGTATAAAAAAATAGTGAGCAAAAGAAAAAATTTACTACAATAAAGGCAGCCAAAAGATGTTTGTAAAAGAGATCACAACTATAATTCACTACTTGAAAATTTAAAAAATTATAAAGCTGTTGAAGAGCTACATAAATCAAAAAAATGAGATGGTATAACTCAGAAAGGAAGTAGAAACAGGAAGTCATTTCAGAAATGAATAAACTAAAACAAAGCCAAATAAAAACAGAAAAACCTTAAAAGAAATAAAAAGGAGATTTTTTTAAATCAAAGAGAAAAAAAGATTTTTAAATGAGAGAATAACGAATATTAAACACAAAAAATCCAACATACTATAACAGCAGACCCCGATGAAGAACACTAAGGCAAGGGAAAAAAATAAATACTAAACAGTATAGTTGAGGAAACTTTGCAAGAATGAAAAAAGATGGGGCACCTGGGTGGCTCAGTGGGTTAAAGTCTCTGTCTTCGGCTCAGGTCATGGTCTCAGGGTCCTGGAATTGAGCCCCGCATCGGGCTCTCTGCTTGGCAGGGAGCCTGCTTCCCACCCCCAATCCCTGCCTGCCTCTCTGCCTCCTTGTGATCTCTCTCTCTGTCAAATAAGTAAAATCTTAAAAAAACATTTTTTAAAAAGAATGAAAAAAGATTACAAGCTACAAATGAGAAAGCATACACACTACTGTAGAATCCTGTCATAAAAAACAACTTCATGACATATTAAAATCTATTAGACTTTAAAGATAAATAGAAAATATTTTGGGTATCTAGGCAAAAAGAAAAATGACTTATAAGTGAAATAACATTAAACATTGAGAAAATAATTTAAATACCTAAGGAAGAACTGGGTTAAGTTGGGCAAAAACTGAAAGAAAAAAACTAAACTCCAAAACTAAGCAGAGAAAATATTAATTCAAGTGAAAACAGAATTCTTGCCAAGAAAAGTTACCATGATATATTCACCACACGGTTCAGCTAAAAATACTTTTACATGGTCATATGTAAACCTAAATTGTGCCACAACTGTATTAAGAGGAGAGAAGGACAGAAAATGGGAATGTATATGTTTCTGGGCAAGAAGAGAAAGTATGAAAAATAGTTAAATCCTCATTTTCCACAAGGGAAAGTACAGATAATGTCTAAAACTGAAAAAATCAAAATGTTTCAAATGCAATATAAGCATGTCAGAAATACACAGGTGAGTACAAAGAAAAATAAGTTTTAAGAAATAAAACTTAGTCCCTAGGGAATGGGAAATGGTGGAGGAGAGGGAGATTACAGGACTGCTGTTTTTGTAATAAACTCTGCAGACTAAATATAACTCTGATATAAAGAAAAGTAACATAATTATATAACCAATTAAAATAATTTTAATGTAAGTAAAAACCAAATTTGAAAAGGTAAGACATTAATAATTACATATATGCATGTATTTATATATGTATGTATATGTGTGTATATATACATGTGTGCATACATCTGGTCTGACAGCAATTCCTACAGAATACTACAATTACTTGCTTTGTGGTTCTCTGGGTAAAAAGTTCTGACTCCGTGTGCATAACATGGCTACTCCTTCCATTTCAAAGAACTTGCCTTGCTTTGACAGTGCAAATTCAGTATTTGTGAATTTGAAAGAAAAAGAAGTGACACTTTCTTTTCAAATAAATAAATAATAATACTTTTTAAAAAATCAAAGGTACCTGAGTGGCTCAGTCGGTTAAGAGTCTGCCTGCACCTCAGGTCATGATCTCAGGGTCTTGAGATCAAGCCCCACGTTGGGCTCCCTGCTCAGTGGCGAGTCTGTTTCTCTCTCTCCCTCTGCCCCTTCCCCTGCTCAAGCTCTCTCTCTTGCTCCCTTCTCTCTCGAATAAATAAAATATTTTAAAAAGTTAAAATTAAAAAGAAAAACATTTCACAAAGAAAACTAAAAAGGTTAAGAATAAAGCCAAGGAAGGCAATACTTCCATAAGGAATAGGATCTAAGTAAAACAAAAGTACCCCACCCTAGCCAGAACCATTTTGGAAGGAGGCAAACATGAAAGCAGAAAATGGCCAAGAAAACATTCATGAAAATAGTACATGGGTATCTAGTATTGCCGGTTATTATTTCTGTGAGCCATTTCCAGTGAAGCAAGAAAAATAAATGCAGCTGTTACCAAAATATATTTCCAGATATAATTCATTTGTAATTCCAATAGGTTTGCTAAAGGTATCAATGGTCTCAGAAGTAAAAATGGTCTCAGCAGGAGTATAAAGTTGAAAAACAAAGGCTTTAAGGAAGGGTGAATGGGGGGAAATTGGAGGGGGAGATGAACCATGAGAGACTGTGGACTCTGTGCAACAAACTGAGGGTTTTGGAGGGGAGGTAGTGGGGGGTTGGGGGAGCCTGGTGGTGGGTATTGAGGAGGGCATGTACTGCATGAGCACTGGGTGTGGTGCATGAACAATTAATCTTGTAACACTAAAAAAATAAAATAAAAGTATTTGGGGGAAAACAATAAAAAATAAATAAAAATTACAAAAAAAAAGAAAACAAAGGGGCGCCTGGGTGGCTCAGTGGGTTAAAGCCTCTGCCTTCAGCTCAGGTCATGATCTCAGGGTCCTGGGATCCAGCCTCACATCAGGCTCTCTGCTCAGCAGGGAGCCTGCTTCCCCTTCTCTCTCTGCCTGCCTCTCTGCCTCCTTGTGATCTCTATGTCAAATATATAAATAAAATCTTTTAAAAAATAAATAAATAGAAAACAAATATAAGATCTGTGTCAAAATACCATCCAACTTGTGAATCTGCCATCGGCTCAATGAACAAGGCCCATGCAAAGTGAAATGAAGAACTAAACCAGACAGGCGCCCCTGTGACTGCAACTGTCCAGCTGTAAAGAAATAGCCTGAAAAGTAACCACTTGCGCCTGACTTACATTTTATCATAAGAACCTAGATTAACTTCTACTGAGAAAAACTATTTGCTAGTTTCAGTGAAAATTTTTCTATTCCTTCATACTTAAAAAATACATTTTGGCAAAAATACTTTGGGAAGAAAGACCATAGATTATTAAAGGGGAAGCTAACTAATGCTGCAAGAAACCACATAGCAAGTTGATGTAGTTACATCTTCTGGAACATATAGCATAATTAACCTCACTTTACAGTTGCCCTTTTCCTTGTAACTAAATAGTGATAATTTTCCTCATTCCTCTATAAAAATCCTCATTTTCACATGTACTTTTAGTGTGACTTACAGAGGAAATGCACTGTGACACCCCAGAAATCCTACTCACAGATGGCAAACCAAAAGCTACAGCACATCCCTCAAGAGTGCCAGAATGCTAATAGCCCTCTGCACCAGCAAGAACAATTGCTCTAATAATATCCTTTGAATGTCTATTTACCTGCCCTAACTACAAAGATGAATTGGTTCTAATATATTTATCACTGTGCATTCCAAATATGAATCCTGAGTCCTACAAGCCTTCTCTGAGGATTGAGGCAGGGACACTCCCATTCAGAGACGTTGAAGGATATATTCTCAACCTTCAAATCTTCACCTGAAAACATTTGAATACTGCAGACACCAGGTGAGCACTAATTCCCAGAAGCTTGAAAAGCAGGAGCTCTAGTGAAACTGCAATTTTTCCCTACAGGCAAGAGAAAGCAATATGGATACCTACTAATCCACTACAATATAAATAAAAATCATATTTTCTCTGTATCAAGTGTTAAAGGGAATAAGGCCAGAGAAGCTATTAATTATACATTCTTAAATACAAAATATATTTCCTAATCAAAGGATTATAACACTACAAACAGCTGCTATGTCTCAATAGGATAGTTCCAACAGTCATAAAAACAGTAATGAGAGGCAGGTTTATGATGCATTATGATATTTTATTTAACTCTATTGGATAACTAGTATGTGCCAGGTATTGCTATATGCACTAGAGATACGGTGGTAAACAAAACAGGAGAAATCTCTGTTCTTAAGAAACTGTCATTCTATTGAAAGAAAAAAAAATAATATATCAGTGCTACAAAGAAAGACAGGAGGCCCATTCATTCTTATTTGCCTGGAGTATCCCTTTTATACCTGTTGTCTTGGTGGAACTATTAAAAGCATACTCTTTTACTTAAAGTATCTTGGGTGTAAGATATAATAACTCTAAAGATAATGGGATAGGTAGAGATGTGTGTGTGTGTGTGTGTGTGTAGAAGAGAATCTGTAAACCTTCACTGAGAAAGGATGAAAATCCACTATTTCAATAAAGAAGTCTATGAAGTAGAAAACTTTTCATTCTGTTTCTTGCCTAAATATGGTTCCCAGGGTATGGTTTTAGCCATGACCAAATTTATTCTGGTTCTAGAATCAAAATAGTTTCTCTAAAGAGAATGCCTTCTCTATTAATATAAAATTGACTTATCATGGCTTTCAATATCATTGGCACTTAATATCTTTTTATATATCATATGTTTCCCTAGACCTTAGGTGATTCTGGACCTCTGAAGATTTCTTAGGGGTGCAGATATGATGTGAAAATCATATGAAAAATCATATGAAATCATATGAAAATCATATGAAAAATCATATGAAAGTCAGATATGATGTGAAAATCATTTACTGGTAAATTCCCCAGTAAAAATACTAGTAATAATAACAACAACATACCACCAGTAATAATAAAGAAGAGACATTTTAAGTGTTTACTTTGTGCCAAGGACTGTTCTAAGCCTCTTAACTGAGTATTCAAGGCTCTGACCACTTGTCAGACTATCCAGTTAAGAGGGACGTTCAATCTCCTTAAGCACTTGGCCCATGTTCAATTTACTTCTCAATAACATAATCTCAATGAACAGATACTGGATTTTACACAAACAAGTACACATTAGTTTTGTATGTTACACAATGGAAAATGATACATGTGACTCACAATCCCAATAATAGAATACTACTAGTAGGTGGAAACTCTGGAGGAGTCCACAATTGTTTCAATGTTTCCTTACTTGAAATTCTTCTCTTTGCTTCCATTGACCTAAAGTTGGCTTTACTTCTTTGGGCTCAATTTTTTATTTTATTTAAAGGAGATGTTTCTACCATTTCTACCACCTCTTTGTGTTTAAGTTTAAAGGCTTGGTGCTATGGAGGCTCACTATAGGGACACCTTGGGAATTCTACACAGCTTTCTCCTTCTTTCCTCTTCAATCAGAGACGTATGAAGTTTTTAGAAAGGTGACACATGCACCACTGGAACCAAAGAACAACACGTATAAGCTAAGTGAAGAGCATATTGTATTTCCGCACCCAGCTGTAATTAGAATAAATCTCAAAACTTGATGAAAATGATGGATCACAGGCTTCTTATTCTTCAGAATATAGAAGATGTAAGGCCTGAAGCTGCTGTGATTTTGCTACCAGGAATTTAACTACCATAAATCAGATGAAGATTCAAGAAGACATAACTATTATAAATGTATAAACAATTAACACAGAGCTTCAACACAAATATATCAATACACGTCCAATCAGGAGAGACTGCACTAGGAAAATTTAATATAAAGAACTATTAACTATAATGGGAGTTGAAATAATGAGAGATTGCCTAGCTGTAAGAGAACATAAAAAAATATAGGAATAGCAGCTCAAAGGAACAGCCATTACTTCTAGGGCTAAGAGCACCCAAGGAAGAGTTCTCTGCAAGCTCTCCTCTCCAGTGCTGAGATCCAGAACTTGTTTGAGAGGGTACAACCTTTGCTCACTGAAAGAGAAAAGTTGCTCACTTTTCTGGAAACCCGCCTAAGGAACTTGCCAGAAATCAATCACATAGGGGGCCAAGAAGGTTATTCAGAGAGGTGTTTCACCAGATACACATCAATACAAAACTACAAACAATACACAATGTAAACCACACTACAAACGGGGACAGCTAGAGGACACTGCTGTCAGTCACCCTGTACTGTAATATCTGAGCGCCAGGGAAGGCTCAAGCACCACAGGAGCCTGCTGTTGGAAAAAGCCAGCACACTAGCACCTGGAAGCAAAACCATTTCCCTCTAGAACATTACTCCAGGGCCCTCTACTGCATGAAGCTTCAGTGCCAGCGGAGGAAAAAAAAAATTTTTTTTTTTAGGAAGCAGATCAATTACCACAAAGCAGGCAAAAAGACTGAATTTGGAACTGAGGGATGAGAAATCAATAACCAGAACACTAGATGAAGCAAAAAACTGAAATAATTGAAAGGAAAACAGAAAATTCAATACTTACAGCTGGACATTCAAACGCCCTTCTCTCAGTAATTGATAAAATAATCAGGCCTCCCTTACACCTCAAGAGATAAAATCAGCAAAAGTACGAAGACTTAAATATTATCAATCAACTTTACCTATAGGAATAGATTGGTATAGAATATCTCAACCAACATCAGCAAAATACACATTCTTTTCAAGGCCAATTGGAATACTATCAAGGATAGAAACCTTAGGATATGCCATAAATAGATCTCAGTAAATTTAAAAGAACTGAAATCCTATAAAGTATGTTCTATTACCACAGTAGAATTAAGTTTGAAATCAATATCATAAAGAAATATAAAAAATATGAAAGGATTTGGACATGAAAGAACATTTCAAAATAAACCAAAAATCAAAGAAGAAACCAAATACACACACAAATTAGACAATATCTCAAAATTAATGGAAACAAAAAAATAACATCAAAATTTACTAAGTGGAGCAAAATCAGTGTGTAGAAATTTTAGCTTTAAATGCTTACACTAGAAAAACAAAAATATCTAAAATCAATTATCTAAACTTCTATTTTAAGAAACTCAGAAGAACAAAGCATGCATGAAGCAAGTAGAAGAAAGAATAATAAAGATTAAAATAAAAATCAGTGAAATTGAAAATAGGAACACGGAGAAATATCATGAAATTAAAAAGTGGTTCTTCAAAATTATCAACAAAATTGATAAGCCTTTAGGCTAAGCCATCCAAGAAAAAAAGGGAAAACGCAAATTATCAAAGGCACAAATGAAATAAGAAACATCATCACTACTAATCCTCCAAAAATCAAAAATATAAGAGTAAAGTATGAACAACTTCAAGCAAACAAAGTAGATATCTTAGATAAATGTCTGGAAAGACACAAATATCAGAGTTAACTCAAGAAGAAATAGATACATAAGAAAGGACTGATAGAGGGGCGCCTGGGTGGCTCAGTCGTTAAGCGTCTGCCTTTGGCTCAGGTCATGATCCCAGGGTCCTGGGATCGAGCCCCGCATTGGGCTCCATGCTCAGCGGGAAGCCTGCTTCTCCCGCTACCCTTCCCTCTGCTTGTGTTCCCTCTCTCACTGTGTTTCTCTCTGTCAAATAAATAAAATCTTTAAAAAAAAAAAAAGAAAGGACTGATAGAGTAATTTAACCCCCCTCCACCAAAAAGCCCAGGTCCAGGTGAATTCTAACAAATACTTAAAGATAAAATAATATTAATCTGGGGCAACTGGGTGGCTCAGTTGGCTAAACTGTCAACTCTTGGCTTCAGCTTAGGTCATGATCTTGCAGTCATGACATCAAGCCCTGCATCAGGCTCTGTGCTCAGTGCAGAGCCTGTTTCAGATTCTCTCTCCCTCTTCCTCCCGCTCACTCTCTCTCTCAAATAGAAAAAGAAAATATTTTAAAAAAATAATATCACTCCTATACAAACTCTTCCAGGAAATAGAGAGAGGACACATTTCTCAATTTATTTTATGAGGCTAGTATTACCTTGATAACAGAGCAAAACAGAAAAATTACAAAACTACAGATCAAGTTTCTCATAGATATAAAAATCAATAACGGGCATGCGGGTTGCTCAGTAGGTTAAGCATCCAACTCTGATCTCAGCTCAGGTCTTGATCTCAGGGTTGTGAGTTCAAGCCCTGCACTGGGCTCCACTCTAGGTGTGGAAAATCCTTACAAACTGTATCATTGATAGGAAGAGGGATGGGATAATTGGGTGATGGGCATTAAGGACAGCACTTGATATAATGAGCACTGGGTGTTATATGCAACCAATGGATCACTAATATCTATCCCTGAAACTAATAATACACTATATGTTAACTAAATTGAATTTAAATGAAATTTTTTAAAATAAATCATTAACAAATATTAGAAAACTGAATCCAGGAAAATACAAAAAGGATTATATACCATAACCAATTAGGATTTTTCCCAAGAGTGAAAGAAGATTGGTATACCATTGGAAATCCATAATGTAATGAACCACATTAATAGAAATAAAGAGGAAAACATGTGAAAAACACATAGAAAAGCATATAAAAAAACTCAAGACCCATATACGATAAAAACTCTCAACCAGTTAGGAAGAGATCTCTTCATCTTTTATCAATAACAGATCTTCTAATAAGAGGGTTTTTTTTATCTACAATAAAAACTATAGCTAACATCAAATTTAATAGAAATAATGTTTTTCCCCTCACATCAGAAACAAAGCAAGAATGTTTGCTATCACTTCTTTTCAACAATGTACTAGAAACTCAAGCCAAGGCAAAAGGGCAAGAAAAATATTAAAGGCATACATATTAAGGGTGCCTGAGTGGCCAGTTAGTTAAGCATCTGACTTTTAGTTTTGGCTCAGCTCATGATCTTGGGGTTGTGAGACTGAGCCTTGCATCAGGCTCTTTGCTCAGCAGGGACTCTGCTGGAGATTCTCTCTCTCTCCTTCTACCCCTCCCCCCACTAAAATAAATAAAATCTTTTAAAAATTTTTTTAAAAAGGCATACAGATTAGAAAGAAAAAAGTAAGACTGCATTTATTCTCAGACCACATAATTCTGTACATAAAAATTAACCTACAAAAAAATCAACAACAACAAAAATCCTACCTGAACTATAAGTTTAGCAGGTTCGGAGTTCAAGATAAATATATTATGTAAAATCAACTTTATTTCTACAGAATAGCAAATAAGAATTAAAAAATAAAATTGAGAAAATAATTCTATTTTTTACCAGCAAAAAGAATGACATACTTAGAAATTTAACAATAGCATTTAACAATAGCATCAAAAAGAATGACATACTTAGAAATAAATATAACAAAAGAAAGGCATGACCTGTGTACTAAAAACTCCAAACACTGCTGAGAGAAATTAAAGACTGTCTAAAAAATAAAAAAGTAAACACATCATGTTCTTACATCAGAGAGTTCATAGTTTATGAAGGCATCAACACTATTCCTATTCACCAATCTTCCTCTCAAATTCTCGTACGGAAATTGACAAACTAACTCTAAAATGTATACAGAATGTAAAGAAACTAGAAATAGTAAAAAACAAAGTTGAAGGACTTAACCTGATTTCAAAACTTACTATAAAGCCACAGTAATCAAGACAGTCGTATTGACATAGGATAGCCATACAGATGAATGGAACTGATTAGAGTCTACAAGTAACCCCTCACATTTATAGTCCATTGGTTTTCAAAACAGATGTAAGAAAATTCAGAGGGGGAAAGGACAGTCTTTAGCAAATGCTGGGACAACTGGACAGCCATATTCTGAAAAAAAAAAAAAGAAAAGAAAAAAAAGAACTAGACTTTTACCTCTCATCATAGACAAAAATTAACTCAAAATAGATCATAGGCCTAAATGTAAGGAGTAAAACTATAAAATTTCTAGGAAAAAAAAAAAGGGAAAATTTTTGTGACCATGGATTAAGTGAAGATTTCATAGATATGACACCAAAAACATGATTCATATAAGAAAAACATTGATATACTGGACTTCATTGTTTTTATTCTTCAAAAGATACCATTAAGAGAATGAAAAGGCAAGTCACAGATTGGGAAAAAAATATTTACAAATCATATATCTGATAAAGGACTTATATTTAGAATATTAAAAAAAAAACACTTTTTATAAAACCTTACAACTCAATAAAAAGACAAACAATCCAATACATAAATTGGCAAAAGACTTGGATAGGCATTTTAGAAGAAAAGATATATGAAAACTTAATAAGCACATGGAAAGATGCTCAATGTCATTAGTCATTATTGAAAAGTAAATTAAAAATCCGAGGAGATAGAATCACACATCCACCAAAATGTCCATATAGTAGTTCCTCGGTTTCACTCTTGGGCGATGCATTCCAAGTGGACCTCCTGTGGATGCCTGAAACCATGGACAGTACCAAACCCTAGACATACCATGTTTTTTCTATACATTCATAGCTATGATAAAGTTTAATTTATGAATTAGGTACAGTAAGAGATTAAAAATAATAAAATAGAACAATTATAACAATATACTGTAATGAAAGTCATGTGAATGGTGTCTGTCTCTTAAAATATCTTATTGTAATCATTCTTATATAATCAGCCTTCTTGTGATGATGTGAGATGATAAAATGCCTACATGATGAGATAGAAGTGAGATGAATGTCATAGGCATTATGAGCCGGCATTGGGCTGCTACTGACCTTCTGAAAAAATGTCAGAAGGAGAATCATTGTCTTCTGTCTTCTTCTACTGATCATGAGTAATTTAAACTGTAGAAAGTGGAAACCACTAATAAGGGGGACTACTCTACTCCAAAAGATTGACAATATCAAGTTGTGGGGATGGTGCAGAAAAACTGGCACCTTTGTACGTTGCTGGTGGGAATTAAAATGGTACAGTAACTTTGGAAAACAGGTAGACAGTTTCTTAAAAAGTTAAACACAGGGGCGCCTGGGTGGCTCAGTTGGTTAAGTGTCTGCCTTTGGCTCAGGTCATGGCCTTAGGATCCTGGGACCAGTCCCTGCACTGGGCTCCCTGCTCAGCAGGGAGTCTACTACTCCCCCTCTCTCTGCCCCTCCCCTCCACTCATGTTCTCTCTCACTGTCTCACTCTCTCGACTAAATAGATAAAATCATTAAAAAAGTTAAACATATACATAGTATACAATCCAGGTTATATCCTTATATTCATAGCAATACTGTTCATTAGAGCCAAAAACTAGAAATAATCCAATGTTCATCCAAATGTCCATAAAACAGAAATAATGTTAAATGCAGAGAAAAATTTTACAACTGCCTTCATGAACTATCTCTGATCCACAAACATGATGTGTCATTTCATTTGCTTTTTTTAGCTGAAAAAAAATTTCACCAATTTCACTTAGCAATATTTTGGAGTTTTGGAAAGGGAAAGAAATTTCACACAATAGAATACTAATTTGTCAATAAAGAGGAATGAACCACTAATACATAGAACAACATGGACAGATCTCAAAAATATTATTTTAAGTGAAAGAAGCCAGACACAAAAGACTATATATATGAATCTTATTTACATGAAATTTCTAAAAAAGGCAAAAAGATACAGAAAATAGATCTGTGCTTGCTGGGGATGGGAAGTGGACATGAGGAATGCTTGTAGACGAGCATCAGGGAACTTTTCATGTCATGGCAATATCACAAATTGAATTGTGAGGATGGTTCACAACTGCATAAATTTTCTAGAAATCATTTAACTACAATTACAATGGTAAATTTTGTGATATGCAAATTATACCTCACTAAAGATATTACTATAAGGGAAGAAGAGAAGAATGACTCTGCCTTTCTTACAGGAACTATGTTTCAGAGTAACCAAATTGCTAATAAAGATTTCTGTTATAGAGGAATTCCAGCTAATAAATACAGAAAGTGACAATATTAGGAAAATCACACTTTGTAATCCCTACTTAAAAGATGGATCTCAAAAGGTGCTAAAGCTAGTTGAGGAAAGACTGTTGAGGAACTTTACAATGGAGGAATCACGCTGGTGCTGCCTGGAGCCAAATCATCAATTTTAACATCACTAAACTTAAGGCCATCAGACTCATATATCACTTGATATTTTACAAGTACACAGCATCAACTCTGAAGGATTCTTGCCAAAAAAATAAAATAAGCCTGAATCTAATTAAACCTCTAGATCTAATTATTAGTTTATATAATACAGTAATAAACAAGCTAAACAACCCTTTAAGGAAGCAGTTAAATCCAAGTTAAAGGATATTCTAAAGGACTTGGGTTTTTCTAGCAAATTCACAGCATTAAAGGGGTGCCTAACTAGCTCAGTCAGTGGAGCATGTGATTCTTGATCTCAGGGTTGTTAGGTTAGAGCCCCACGATAGGTGTAGAGATTACTTAAAAATAAAATTAAAAAAAAAAAAAGTGAAGGACACTACTACAGAGAGAGATTCAAGAGCTAAACAGTGATATACAGAGTAGGAACCACACCTTGATTGGATTCTGATTTTAGTGAACCAACAATAAAAAGGTGTTTTGGTGACAACTGGGGAAATCTTCATAATGACTACATATTTGATATTATGAAGAAATTATTAATTTTCTTGCATGATACCAGCATAGTGGTAGTGTGCATGCGTGCGTGTGTGTGTGTGTGTGTGTGTGTGTGTGTGTGTATGTGTGTCTTCATCAGCTGGAGGACATGCTAGAATATTTGTGGTAAAATGATGTAAAGATTTGCTTTTAAAGATTCCCACAACTACTTTAAGTAGCAGAGTGTACATGTAATAAGATTGATAATATGTTGAAAATTGTTGAAGCTGGACAATGGGTATATTGGACTTCATTGTCCCATTCTCTCCACTCTTACTATGTTTTTAATTTTTCATGTTAATAAGGTTAGTGGACAATGAAAAGACTGTAAACCTAAGAGAAAAAAAGTAAAAGAAAAAGCGGGCCACAGCTCACAAGAGAGGTCAAAGATTAAGACTGACAAGGAAGTCTTCAGAAGGTAGAGAATACACGAAGCCAAGTCTTTGGATAGCGGAATATAAGGAGAAAATAGAAAATAAATACATAAAAAGAGACCAGAAAAGTAAAGCCAGTGGAATAGTAATATTTAAAGACAGCAGAGAAAAGGCAGTTTGAGAAAGATACCAAAAAGTGGAATCAGTAAGGTGAGAAGAGACCTAAGAGAAAAATTGAATCAGGAAAACCAAGGCAAGAAAGTTTCCAAATAATAATCACCATTAAGTACTCTTCTTATAATCCCCAAATTTCAAATCAAATAGAAAAATAGGGGCACCTGTGTAGTTCAGTCAGTTAAGCATTTAACTCTTGGTTTCGGTCCAGGTCCAGATCTCATGGTCTGTGAGACTGAGCCCTGTGTGGGGCCCTGCACTCAGCAAGAGTCTGCTTGAATGAATATTCAATATTCTTACTCTGCCCCTTCCCCTGCTCCCACTCTCCTTCTCTTTCTCTCTCTCAAATAATTAAACAAATCTTTAAAAAAAAATACAAATAGTAAAAAAAGAATTATGTTTTGAACAAAAGAATTTCAGAATGGGGTGGGGGGTTGGGTGAGCCTGGTGGTGGGTACTGAGGCGGGCATGTATTGCATGGAGCACTGGGTGCGGTGCATGAACAATTAATATTGTTAACACTGAAAAAATAAAATAAACGTATTTGGGAAAGAAAAAAGAATTTCAGAATGATAAAATAATTATCTCATACTTAGATATGGGATAACATCTCGATATTAGATAATATTTAGGTATCAGAATTCCTATTTTTGAAGATATACAATTTCCGAGTTACTGAAGAAGATGTACAAGAAATATTAACATTTATTTAAAGTTCATTTAAAAAAAGGCATTTACCTACTGGCACCAAACTGCCACCTACCTAATCTATCACAGTGGAAGATAGAATACCAAGTGCTAGAATAACTATAAAAAAAATAAATAAGGTATTGACATTGGCCATAAAGAGTTCTCTGGAGAAGCATCATTAAACTGTATGATTCATGAAGACAAGACAGTAAGCTGGCCCTATTTCTCCCCACATGCCCAGATTCCAAAACAGTGCCAAGTTTCATGTTTCTACAATGCTGGAGTCCCTAGTGGGGTGCAGGGGGGAAGAACAGGTGACACTGATGATGCCCAGTATTGTTGGTGTTTTGAACCACAGTTATTTATTAGACCAAACTGGTGATCTCAGATCCCTCTCTAATTACAAGGATAAATAACAGAGCTTTGCATTTCATACCCAGAGCTTGAATAACTTATTCCCAAGTATATACATAGCTTTGCATTGCTGCTCTCAAAAATAGTTATCTTTTTATAATTGATTCCTAGTACTTTGAGGAATTTACTATTACCGACAGCCTTGAAAATGTCACTTCAAATCATTTACCAACATATTAGATACAATACAAAATGCAAATCATATACAATTTTAAGCTACAATTATTTCAATCTTCTATTATTTACTCTATTGATTTGTAATACACTGGGGTTAAAGACATATGCTTGTTTGCAGGGCAAAGCCCCACCCAAGGTGGATCTCAATCTTTACATCAAAAACACTTCATATCCTCTAAATCAATATAAGATTCAAATAAATCTTTTCGATACCCACAGACCTAACACAGAAAAGCAAAAACTCCCAGCCTCTGTGCAGCACATGCATATTTTATTATTTCCATGTATATTCTGAAAAATGTTTTTAAAAATTGTCTAAAAATTCTCAACTCAAGATTTTTAAAATTCTTAGTAGACTCTAACTTTTACCTAACCCAAGATTAAGAAGCATGATTCTAAAACGTCCTAGAATCAGGACTTAAAAGTTAAAGACTCACATTCAAGCTGTGCAACCACATCTCCAGGGTCTACTGCTTCAGGGAACACCTACAGCAGGAGAATGGAGAGGGAGGCAAGGTGAAGAAGAGGAAGTAAAAGAAACATTTACATAAAACAACACTCTTTGTGCTTTCCATCTCATTCCCCAAGTACTCCTTTCCCAACCAAAGAAACTTTTGACATTATTGAAGACTGTCACTTCGTCTCTGTTTCCCATGATCACTACGGAGGATTTGCCAGTTACACATTATGGCCGGCCTTCGCTCCCTCTCCGACTTCACCCGTGCTTCATCTTCACCTCCAGTTCCTCCCCTGTTTGTTTCCATGGTCGTACTGGCCTTCTTGGTGCTCCTCCAACTCATCAAGCTTATTCCCAACAAGATGACTTTATATCTGCTATTCCTCTTAGAATGCTTAGAATGCTTTTCCCCTAGACCTCTGAATAACTGGTAACTATCTCATAATTCAGGTTCAGCTTAAATGTTACTGCCTTCTCTGATCACCCTTTAAATTACATAATCCCCCCAATCACTAAGCCCCTCTCTGTCCCTTGCCCTCCCTTTATTCTTTTCATGACACTTATCACTATCTAAAATTGTATTACTCCTGTGTTTTTTTGATTATTTTGTTTCTCCTCTTACAATGAAAGCTCTAAGAGAGGAGGCTGTTTGTCTTGTTTTACCCAGTGCCTATAGAGCAGTGCATGGAACAGAGCAGGACATGGGTAATACCTTAAAGAAGAAAAGGAAAAGGAAGGAAGGAAGGAAAGAAGGAAATAAAAAAAGTGAGAAATATGATTGGTGATAAACAAAAGCAGCAGTTTCAAGGAAAAATAGAAAAGAAACTCATAGAAAGAAGTACCACAAGATAGCCATTGTAAATTTTTACCTATCAATGTCTCCTTTTTTATAAAAATTATTTAATACTTAAAATGCTCTATTTTAAATAAAGCCCACTAACACAATTTTAGAAATAAACTGATCCATCTTGAAAAAGAGGCAACTGATTCAATGCATAACAATGAATATTTATTTTCAAGCTTCTGGGTTTAAATTACAAATCTCCTTTTGAATGAAACCAAAGTATATAGTCAACAACAATAATTTGTGTTCTGGGTTTTTATTAAAAATTCGGAAGTACTCTGATTATTTGTAAATATTTGATCTGATATTTGAACTCACCTTTTCAAACACCATTCTGGCATTGAAGACCAGTGGAAAATTGGCTGGGACACATTGTGTCTTTTTGTATTGGCCAAACACACAGATGCTAAGATAGATGTCCTCCTTGTCTTTCAGCACCACTCCTGGACAAGTTACCTGAATGAAATTAGATAGAGATATAACTGCTTTATGAATCCCCTGAACTATCCTACTAAAATAATTTACAAGGCATTACATAAAAACACTAGTCTGCTAAGCTAATAAAAATACGCACAAATAAAAAAAGGAGAGAGAGAGAGACTCATGTTTGCAGAGTTAAATGAAATGCCTTTATAACTTCCATCCCTCTGAGAAATCCATGATTTTCCATTTGGTTATTTGTGCCACATTTGAAGCTCTGTGTACTGGCTCTTGGGACAGACACTAACAGCTTTAAACAGACAGCCTTAGGCACCCACTTTATGCTGAATGCTGACATAAACTTATTCAACATCATTTAATCACAAAGGATTAAGACTCAGCAGAAACACAGCACTATCCTAGAGGACACAACAAAAAATAGCAATAAAAAGCACAAATCTGACCTGTATCATCCTAAATAGCAGCCTATACACACCTTCATCAAAAGCAATATGACAAAGTTTCTAAGCTAGTGAATTACAAGTTTCTAGCCCAATGAAATTTTTTAAAATATGAAATTGCACTTAATTAGCCTCATGACTGACAGAGTATAGGCACAAAATATAGGGCTTCTAAAAACTACATGGCACAGTCTCTCCAGTCCCCACCATATTTCTTTGTCAGTGATCAGCCACACACTTAGAGGGATATTAAAGGCTCTCTAAGATTTGAATCGAACTTACATAGTAATATTACTCAATGCCTCCCCAATAATACAAGGTATTTTTTATTGTCCTCTGAAGACACACATTGCATTCTTCCATTATCTGGATGATTACTCCTTACCACTCCATTCCATCTCCTCCTCATTTACACTCACCACTTCCCAAGACTTACATCAATCAACTATATCTCCTACACAAAACTTCTCTCGACTCATCAGCTATCATTACTCAATTCAATCTAATTCAAACATTTACCATGAATTTACTATATTCAAGTAAATACATTTTAGATTCTCATAATATTTTGTAGTTCTCTTAAGGCCCAATTATTGTCTCCACACATTTTAATTAACTGGATACATCTCACCTCTTTTAATTATAATTGCCTAAGGACAGAAACTTTATTTTCCTCATCATTATATCCAAAAATATAGACTTTGGGTATTTAGAAGAAGCTTATAGATTATCAAATACAGCTTCATATTTTTTTATATATGATAACAACAGAGCCCCAAGAAAGTATGGGTGATTTACTTATTTAAAATGAAACAATAAATGAATGAATACAATACATTCAAAAGTGCTTAGAAAAGTGCCAAACAGAGCATTCAACCAATACTAACTACAGTTATTGTTAGACTGAAAATCATTATCATTTGTCATCTCAACACATTACCACATTGAATAAATGGTTAAGACTTCATGTCTCTTTGTACATAGCAGTTAAGATTATTTTCTGTGCCAGATATTTTAACTCTATCTCCCTCTTATTGTTTTCCACTTCTGTCCTAATATATTCCCCCATTGATTATTAAAACCTATTAAAATCCAGGTCCTCAGTAAATCTCATGTTGCCCATCACCTTCATTTCTTACTTTGCCTCATTAAAATCAAACCCGTTAGAATCTCTCTAACTCCACGGTATCCAATGTGGTATCTGCAAGCCACTTATGCCTATAGTTGTGGCTAGTCCAAAAATGAGATGGACAATGAGTGTAAAATATAAGATTTTGAAGATTTTGAAGACTTATTCAAAAAGATTTTGAAGACTCATTACAAAATCAGTATAAAATACCTCATTAATAACTAACACCTTGAATATATTGATGTAAATTAAATTATTATTAAAATTAATTTATCTACTTCTTTTAAGTTTTTTAAATGTAGCCCGCAAAAAATTTAAAATTACATCCTTGCTTCAAATTTGTCACTCATATTCTATTTTTATTGAGTAGTGCAGCTGCTCTAATTGTCCTACTAGAAACTACTAACTCTCTCTCCAATGTGTAATGTATGCAAGAAAGCATGAATTTTTCTCAACCACAATTCTACAAATTCTCCCATGCTTTAAAAGAACACCAAGCAGCTTTCCAAAAAGAAAGCAGGAAAGGGGGATGGGTAAAGAAAATCAGATGGAACAAATAGAAAATAAAAAGCAAAGCAGTTGACTTAAAACAACCATACGAATAATTACATGAATGCAAATATTCTAAACATTCTAATTAAATAACAGAAGTTGTTCAGATTGGATAAAAAAGCAAGACACAATATGCAGTGTGCAAAAAAAAAAAAATCCCTTTAAAGATAAAGACACACATAGAAAAGGTACTTTAAGAACAGTAGATCAAATACCTCCAAAAATCAGCCCCTCTCTAAAAGCAAAAGGGAACACTACCAACAACTGTGAAAATTAACTTTTAACAGCTCTAGAAATTAACCAGAGATATGTAACCATCTGAAAAGCATTTATTGGAGAAAAACAGCTGAATTTTGGTTAAAACAGTGATATGGTGATATGTTAATGTATTCTACTCACAATCCCCTCAACTCAGGTCTTCTGAAGCCTTGAAAACCAAAATCCTTAGACTCATAGTAGCCATGAAAACCAGTGGTCCCACAGACACTGGAGGAGAACAGGTTTAGTGCTACCCAAAAGCCCCATCCCTAGGAAATTGTCATTATTTGATCTGGCTGACAGTATGGAAACCCTCATTCACAAGGATTCTATTTGACCTGAACTGCAGTTAACTCATATGAAGAGCCTTTCTCCCCAAGGCAATTGTCAAAAACAATCAGTAGCAATCTTTTAACACCACAGATGCCTGAGGCAGTGATCACAATTGAGGCAAACCATAACCTGATCAAAATACTTAAAAGGCAAAGCTGGAAAATCATGTATATGGGTGTGGGGGGTTTGGGGGGTGCTGTCTTTGAGAAGCTACAATATATTCTTGGCAATTTAGAAGATCATACACATGTTCAAGGCTGTGCATGTGCCCAGAAATGACCTGATGAAATCCTAATCTCTCACCTCTAGCTGACCTTGAGGTTTTGGGATAGTTGGAAGTAAAGGCTAAGACTGAGTTGTAAACTCCCTGCAGTGCACTGAAAACAGGCCCCAGCAAGCACACAGAGATCCTTAGCAAAGACTGGGAGACTTATTGGTTAAAGACATTTAAGGGTATATGAGTCCAGTCATTAGCAAGTCATTAAGTTAACTAAGCAGAGACTTTGGGCCACACATGACAAAGAATACAGACTTTAACTCAGGCAAGTAACTAAACAAACAAAAAGCAACAGCAAACAATAAACCCTGAGAAATAGGGGGAGTCTGATTTACAGAGTTCCATATTATGTTATTTTAAATGTTCAATTTTCAACAAAAAAATATTACATACAAAGAAACGAGAGTATGACCCATACATAGGGGAAAAGGCAGTCAACAGAAAATGTCTCTGAGGAAGCCCAGAAGTTGGCCTTACTAAACAGAGACTTTAAATCACCTATCAGAAATATGTACAAAGAACTAAAGGAAACCTTTTCTAAATATCTAAAGTAAAGTATGGCAACATGGCAACAATGTCTCATCAAAGAAGGAATATCAATAAATAGAAAATATTTTTTAAAAGAACCAAACAGAAATTCTAGAGTTAAAAAGTACATGACAGAAATGAAAAAAATTCACTAGAGAAGCTAGCAGAAGAAAGAATAAGTGAACCTGAAAATAGGTCCACTGGGATTATTCATCATAAGGAACAGAAAGAAAAAAATAAAAAATGAACAGACTCTCAGATATCTGTGGCATACCATAAAGCACAACAACATAGATGTGATAGATCTATCTATCTATAGATAGATAAGCCCCAGAATAAAAGGAGAAATGGCCAGAAAGAATATTCAAAGAAATAATGGACAAAAGCTTCCATAATTTAAAGACTAGCAATCTACTCATCCAGCAAACTCAAAGAATTCCAAATCACATACATCATAATCAAACTTTCAAAAGACAAAGATGGAGAATCTTGAATGCAATACAAGAGAAGTGATTCAGCAAGTACCAAAAATCTTTAATAGGATTAACAGCTGATTTTGCATCAGAAACATGAAGCTAGAAGGAAGTGGGATGACTTATTCAAAGTGCTGAAGGACTTACAGAATATTTTCATACTGCACTTCAATTTTTTCTTTTTCTTTTTCTTTTTTTTTTTTT
>CM053606.1:32251137-32311502 GCA_028646535.1 Procyon lotor
CCGACCCGGGGCTCGATCCCAGGACCCCGAGATCATGACCTGAGCTTGAACCCACTGAGCCACCCAGGTGCCCCTGCACTTCAATTTTTTCAAATAAGAATTCAATTTCGACAAAAAAATCTCTTCAAAAAGGAAGGAAAATTAAGATATTCTTGGATGAACAGAAACAGATAATTCATCATTAGCACAACTTCCCTAAAGATTTATTAAAGAGAATCCTTCAGCTGAAATGCAAGGACACTAGACAACAACTCCCATCCACGTGGGGGAAAAAAAAAAAAAAGCACCGGAAAGGAAACTGCATAGATAAATATAACGACAGTATAAATTTTTTTCTCTTATTTCTCTATTCTTATTTCAAATAAAATTACATAACGCAGCAATTATGAATCTGTGTTGATGAGGCTTATCTGTATAAAGATGTATTTGCATGACATTAAAATCATTAAAAAGAGAGGGAATGGAAATAAATAGAAGTATAGGTTTTGTGTGCTATTCAAATTAAATTTGGTATTAATCCATAGTAGATTGTTATAAACTAAGATGTTAATTATGAACTCCAGGACAACCACCACTAAGAAAATAACTAAAAAATATAGTAATAGAAACAAAGGAATTAAAATGGTACGTTAGAAAACAGTTAACACAAAAGGCACTAATGCAGAAACAGAGAAATAAAAAAAGACATGACATGCAGAAAACAAATAGCAAAATGAAAGAGGCAAATCCTACCTCATCTGTGATTACAGTAAAAGCAAACTGACCAAATACTCCAAGCAGATGTAGAACTTTCTAAAATGGATAAAAACTATAATCCAACTATATGTTGTCTATAAGAGACACTTTAGATCCAAAGACACAAATGAGTTGAGAGTAAAAGAATGGAAAAAAATTAACTATGCAAACAGTAACCAAGAGAGCAGCAGTAGTTATACTAATATCAGACAAAATAGACATTAAAACAAAAATTGGACTAGAAACAAAGAAGGACATTTTATGACATGACAGAAACACATATGACATACATTTCAAGAAAATATATGTGCACTTAACAGAGTTCCAAAACCCATGAAGCAAAAAAAGATAGCTCTCTCTCCAAAGAAGATAAAAGACCAATAAACTCATGAAAAACATTCAAAATCACTAGTCATTAGGAAAATATAAACCAAAACCATAATGATATATCTCTTCACATCCACCAGGATGACTATAATTAAGAAGATGGACAAAAACAAGTGTTAGGGAGTATCCCAAAAAATTAAAACCCTCACCCTTTGATGATAGAAATGTATTGACAACATAGTCACTGTAATAAAAAGCTTGGCAGTTCATCAAAAAAACTAAATAGTTACCATAAGATTCAGCCATTCCTAGGTATATACCCAAGAGTGCTGAAAACATACAGTGACCCAAAAATACATACAAGAGTATAGCAGCATTATTCATAATAGCCAAAAAATAGATACAATCCAAATGTCCACCAACTGAATAATGGATTAGCAAAATGTGGTAATCCATACAATGGAACATTATCTGACCATAAAAAATAATTAAGTACTGACAGGTGCTACATAAATAAATCTTACAAACATGCTAAGTGAAAGAAGCCAGAAACAAAAGGCCACATATTATGATTCCATTTATATAAATATCCAGAATAGGCAAATCCATAGACCTAGAAATCCAATTAGTGGTAACCAGGGTCTCGGGAAGAGGGAGAAGGAGGAATGGCAGCTAACAGGTACAGGATTTCTTTATAGGGTGATGAAAATGCTCTGGAATTAGTGGTGATTGTTTTACAACTTCATGAATATATAAAAATTCACTGACTTGTATACTTTATATGGATATATTTTATATGTGTGAATTATATCTTAATTTTTAAAAATTAAAGATTCAGGATAAAAGCAAAATGATAGAAAAGGGTATACCATACAAATATATGATTATCATAAGAAAGCTACGTGACTGTCTTAATATGATACAGAGTCGACTTCAGAAAGAGAAAGATTACCAAAGTTAAAGTGAAACATTTCATATTGATTAAAAATTTGATTTATCAAGAAGCTATGAAAAAATTAAATGTGTAACCAATGAATAAGATAATATCAAAGTAAATGAAGCAAAATAAATTTCAACACTCTCCTCTCAGTAACTAATCAAATAAGCAATCAAAAAATTACTAAGAGTATGGAAAATATGAACAACATTCAAATAATTTGACCTAATTGACATTTATGTAATATTCCATCCAACAACAGAAGGATACACAATTTTTTTCTAAGTGCACATGAAAGCATTTATCAAGAAAGATGATACTGTGAGCCATGCAAGTCTCAACAAACATAAAAGGATTGAAATCATGCAGACTATATTCTCTAGCCCCATTAAATTAAACTAGCAATAAATAACAGGAAAGTATCTGGAAAAAATCTAAATATTTGGAAGTTAAACACTGTATTCCTAAATCACTCATATGAGTCAGAGAAAAAATTACAAAACAAATTAAAAAATACTGTGAACTGGGGCGCCTGGGTGGCTCAGTGGGTTAAAGCCTCTGCCTTCAGCTCAGGTCATGATCTCAGGGTCCTGGGATCGAGCCCCGCATCGGGCTTTCCGCTCAGCGTGGAGCCTGCTTCCCTCTCTCTGCCTGACTCTGCCTACTTGTGATCTCTCTCTCTCTCTCAAATGAATAAATTAAATCTTTAAAAAAAAAAAATACTGTGAACTGCATGAAAATGAAAAGATCTTATATAAAAATGTGTTAGATATAATTAAATCACTTCTAAAAGGTATATTATATTACATCATTACATCTTAGAAATTTCTTTTAATTCTTTCTCTGCAGAAAAGGCATTTGACACATGTATGCCCCATTCATGATAAAAGCTCTAGCAAACAGAGGACTGAAGGAAATTTCCTCAATTGATAAAGAATATCTATGAAAAAGCCTGAATTTGATAACATGCATAATGTTGAAAGACTGGATGCTTCCCTGGTATCAGCAAAAAGGTCAGTATGTCCACATTCAACACTTGTATTCAACAATGTACTATAAAAGTCCTGGCCAGTGAAAAGGACAAGAAAAAGAAATTTGAAAAATAAAAGAAATAAAAGGTATACAGATTAAAAAGAAGTAAAACTGAGTATTTGTAGACAACCTAATTGCAGTCTACACTCTACAAATATGCTACTAGAAATAAGGAAAGAATATGACGTCATAGGATATAAATTCAATATGCAAAAATCAATGCTATTTCTCTATACCAGCAATAACACTTATAAAATGAAAATTTTTTAAATACCATTTACAATGGCATTAAAACCTGAAGTATGTAGTACTTACATATATATTTAAACAGAATATGTGTGAGGCATGTCTACTGAAAACAATAAACACTTCTGAAAGAAACCGAAGGTCCAGATAGATGTAAAAATATACCAGGTTCATGGACTGAAAGACTTGATACTGTTAAAATATCAATTCTCCCAAAACTGGTCTATAATTACAAAAAACAATGGAATTGACAATCCAGAGATAAATTCACTTCAAATGAAAATTAAAGTAATTTGTACAATCTGAAAACAATTGTAAAATAAGTAGTTAGGATTTTTCATCTAAGAAGGGGAGGAATTCCAAGAAACAAGAAACAAACAAACAAAAAAACCCGAAAACTATAAAATTAAAACAGAGAGGGAAAATATTTGGCAGATGTTTAAAAACAGAGACTGGGGAGCAGCTAGCTATCTCTCAGTCAGTAGAGCATGTAACTCTTGATCTCAGGGTGTGAGTTCAAGGCCTACACTGGGGGTAAAGTTTACTTTAAAAAAATAGAAATAATTAAAAATAATAAATTAATAAATATAAAGACAGACATATGAGAATCCTGGAATATGTAGTCAATAAAGTTAAAAATCAGACTATATGAGAATCTTGGAATATGTAGTCAATGAAGCTAAAAATCTTAGTATAGGAGGTTTGGGTTTTTTATTTTGTTTTTTTTTAAAGATTTATTTATTTATTTGAGAAAGAGCAGGAGAGAGAGTGAACAGGGGGCAGAAGCAGAGGGAGAGAAAGAAGTAGGCTCCACATTGAGAAGGGAGTCCAATGTGGGGCTTGATCCCAGGACCCTGGAATCATGACCTGGGCTGAAGGCAGATGCTTAACCAACTGAGCCACCTAGGTGCCCCTGGGTTGTGTTTTATTTTTTGTTTTTTTGGTTTTTTGTTTTTTTTTTTTTTTTGAGAGAGAGCATGTGCACACCCAGGAGCAGGGGGAAGGGCATTAAGAGAGAGAGAGAGAGAATCTCAAACAGGTTCTACACTCAGTGCAGTGTCTTATGAGGGGCTTGATCTCATGACCCTGAGATCATGACCTGAGCTGAAATCAAGAGTTGGACACTTAACCAACTGAGTCACCCAGGTACCCCTCAATACAGGAGATTTTTTAAAATTTAACATAATATTTCTTTCAGGACATGTCTCCAAAGGCAAAGGAAACAAAAGCAAAAATGAACTGTTGGGACTTCATCAAGATAAAAAGCTTCTGTACGGCGAAGGAAACAGGCAACAAAATAAACAGGTAACCCTTGGATTGAGAGAAGATATACGCAAATGACACTACAGACAAAGGTCTGATAGCTAAGATCTATAAAGAACTCCTCAAACTCAACACTCACAAAACAGATAATCACATCAAAAAATGGGCAGAAGACATGAACAGACACTTCTCCAAAGAAGAAATACAAATGGCTAATAGATACATGAAAAAATGTTCATCATTATTAGCCATCAGAGAGATTCAAATCAAAACCACACTGAGACACCACCTTACACCAGTTAGAATGGCCAAAATCAACAAGACAGTAAACAACAAATGCTGGAAAGGATGTGGAGAAAAGGGAACCCTCTTACAACACTGTTGGTGGGAATGCAAGTTGGTGCAGCCACTTTGGAAAACAGTGTGGAGATTCCTCAAGAAATTAAAAACAGAGCTACCCTATGACCCTGCCATTGCACTACTGGGTATTTACCCTAAAGAAGCAGATGCATTACAAAGAAGGGCCACACGTACCCCAATGTTCATAGTAGCAATGGCCACAATCGCCAAACTGTGGAAAGAACCAAAATGCCCTTCAACGGATAAATGGATAAAGAAGATATGGTACATATATACAATGGAATATTATGCTTCCATCAGAAAGGATGAATATCCAACTTTTTTTTATCAACATGGATGGGACTGGAAGAGATTATGAGGAATGAAATAAGTCAAGTGGAGAGAGTCAATTATCTTATGTTCTCACTTACATGTGGAACACAAGGAAAAACATGGAAGGCACTGTGAGAAGGAAGGGAAGGGTGAATGGGGGGAAATCGGAGAGAGCGAGGAACCATGAGAGACTGTGGACTCTGAGCAACAAACTGAGGATTTTTGAGGGGAAGGGGTAGAGGGTTGGGTGAGCCTGGTGGTGGGTGTTGAGGAGGGCACATATTGCATGGAGCACTGGGTGTGGTGCATGAACAATTAATCTTGTAACACTGAAAAAATAAAATAAACGTATTTGGGGAAAAAAACTAAAACTAAAAATTAAAAAATTGATGGTAAAAAAAATTTTTAACTTAATAATTTAATAATATAATCCTGAAGAATTCCCTAGAACAAGATATAAAAGTAAAAATTACACCAAAAAAAGCACTTAAGAAATATGGAGAATAGACAAAAGTTCCAATATATGTCTAATAGTAGTGTCAGAGGAAAAAAGAAAACAGGAAAAAAAAATGAAATTCAAAGATATAATAGCTAAGAATTTACCCAGAACTGAAAAAACCCACAAATTCTCAAAGGGAAAGTACACACCCAGTACAAAACAGAGTAAGTAGAAATGAATCTACAGTTCTACAGATCACAGCACACTAGAATACATCGAGAAAAAAGTGAAATACATAAACATAGTGAAGATTTTAATATATTTCCATTACAACCTGGTAGATCAGGCAGACAAATAAAATTAATATGGAATTGAAGATAATTTGGAGAAAATAAACTCCATCTGATAATGGCTATAGAGACTTATATCCAAAAAATGAAATTATACATTATTTTCAAGTAAATAGAGAATATTCACAATAAATGGATAAGTATTAGGACACAAAAGAATCTCAATGGAAATAGTCAATATCATGCAGATGTCATTCAATAACCCAATGCAATTAAATTAAAACATGACAATAAAAGATAGTATGTATGTATATGTGTAGGTGAATATGGCAGGGAACAGGGGAGTATATACACACATATAAATCCTATGTATCTTGATAATGAAACTAAATCCTAAATAGCTCATAAGCTAAAGTAGAAATCACAATAAAAATGATCAAAATATTTAGAACCAAATAATTTTAAAACAATATTACCAATCTTTCTGGGATGTGAGTTAAGCATTTCTTGGAAGCAAATCAAGTGCCCTAAAGACAGACATTAATATGAGAAAAATATTAATAAATGCAGAGGAATGATAAAACAAAATTCAGAATAGTGAATAACCAAAGGGAAGAGGGGAAAAAGGATTCTATTAGATATACAGGAGGCTTCACCTTCATCCAAAACGTTTTACTTCTTACGCTGGTAGTTAGGCACATGGTGTTCATTATGTTACTCTTTATAATTTTTTGTATGTCTAAAATATCTTAAAATAAATGTTTTAAGAATAAAAAATCGAGAGACCCTCGATGGCTCAGTAGGTTTAAGTGTCTGCCTTCAGCTCAGGTCATGATCATGGAATCTTGGGATGTAGTTCTGAGCCCAGTTCCTTGCTCAGCGGTGAGCCTGTTTCTCCCTCTGGCTGCCACTCCCCCTGCTTGCATCCTCTCTTTCTCTCTCTCTGATAATTAAATAAATAAAATCTTAAAAAAATAAAAATAAAACACCAAAACCTTAATGAAATGAATATTTGACTTAGATAGCAAAATCTCATGTATGAACCCAAATGAAAGATCCTAAACAAAAAGTCAGCCAATCCAAATACAAAAAAAATAATACATCCTAATGAAAAGAATTCACCATAGGAGTATAAAGAGTGCAACATCACAAAATATGTCCTTTTATAGACTATGAGAACAATATTACATAATAATCTCAAAAAGCATTCAGTATAATTCAATGCTCAGGCTGTTTCCAAAATGAAGAATAGAAGGGAACTTTCTTAATTCAATAAATGAAAATCCTACAGCCAATATTACATTAGCCTGAACTATATGAAATTGCCACAGCTTTTTTTTTAAGTCAAAAATAATCCATTGTCAGCAAATTAATAAGATTCAGCCTAATACTTACTGGTGAAACCTCAGAAGTACAACTTAAAATAAAAATAAAGAGACAAGTATACCTACCATTATTCCTACGGTTTAACTTTATATCAGAAATTCTACTCGAGGACATACAATAAAGGAAAGGAAACAAAAAAACATTGATCAGGAAAAATCAAACCATCTTTATCCATAAACAACGTAATATTCAGCAATGTGCTGAATTCAAAATGTGTGAAGAGACATACAAGAATATTCATGGGAGGGCGCCTGGGTGGCTCAGATGGTTAAGCCTCTGCCTTCGGCTCAGGTCAAGATCCCAGGGTCATGGGATGGAGCCCCATGGCGGGCTCCCTGCTCAGCAGGGAGCCTGCTTCTTCCTCTCCTGCCTGCTACTCCCCCTGCTTCTGCTCTCTCTCTCTCTCTCTGCCAAATAAATAAATAAAATCTTAAAAAAAAAAAAAAAAAAAAGACTATTCATAGGAATACAATTTGTAATATCCCCAAACTGGGAAAAGTGAAAATGTCCATCAACAGTAGAACGGATACAAAGGAACTGAATAGACAGTTTTCCAGGAATGGCACACAGACAGCTGACAGGCACATGAAAAGGCGGTCAATATCACTGGTCATTAGAGAAATGCAAATCAAAACCACAGTGACATATCACCTTACAAATGTCATAACGGCTATTATCAAAAAGACAAGAAATCCTAAATGTTGGCAAGGGTGTGGAGGAAAGGGAACCCTACTGCACTATTGATAGGAATGTAAACTGAGTACAGCAACTGTGGAACAGTATGGAAGCTCCTCCAAAAGTATTAGTATTATAGCTAATACATTACTTGATGTTGCCAAGAAATAGATCTTAAATGTCCTCACCACAAAAAAGAAATAACTATGTGACCGGAGTAGTAGCTAATTAGCTAATACTATAGCAGTAATCATTCTGCAATTTATAAATGTATCAGACACATCTTTATTTTTTTTAAGATTTTATTTATTTGTCAGAGATAGAGGGAGTGCACACACAAGCAGGGGGAGTGGAAGGCAGAAGGAGAAGCAGGCTTCCCGCTGAGCAAGGAGCCTGACACGGAAATCCATTCCAGGACCCTGGGATCATGACCTGAGATGAAGGCAGATGCTTAACGACTGAGCCACCCAGGCACCCCTACAAATGTATCAAATCAACATGTTGTACAACTGAAACTTACACAATACTATGTGTCAATTATAGCTCAATAAAGCTGGGGAGAAAAAAACAACAGAATGATTAAGAACTATTGTTTCACAAGATGACAGGGCTGAGTTTTCACTAAGAAACTCGACATTAAAAAGTTGATACGGTGGAGAAAGAGACAGATCTCATGAATTCAAATTATATTGTATAACAGTTGCCTTTAGGAGCGGAGGGGACAAAAGGAGTAGCTGGGAGGGAGCACAAGAGTGCAATGTGGGGTGCTGATACTCTAATAATTGATCCACATGGTGATTACACACTTAGGATTTGTGAATATACTTGCTGCATATACAGTTCTGTAAAGAGCTAACTTAAATCAATAGCATTCTTTGTTTCCCCATGAGAGAGAAAGAAAAGAAAAAAGTATTTGCTAAAGACAGCAAAAACAAAGTGAAGAAATAAAGTTGAACTAGATCGTTGAAATTTATATTACATATAACTGATACGTTAGTATCCAAGATATAGTCAACAAGAAGAAAAAAAAAACAAACTTCTGGAATTCCTGAGGGCAAAGGATATAAACTGGCTCTTCACAGGAAATGAAGCCTCTTGGATTAAATTGAAGTTATATAGCCACAAACCAAGATGTGCCTGGAGCCTTCAGAAACAGGAAGAAATAATTTATAATAAAAGATCTATTTTTATATGTAAATGCTCTGGCAGGACTAAGCTAGATACAGTATTTGCACCTATACACAGAATCTATGTAAAATGGACAGTTTCTTAAGCAGAATGACAGGTGCCCATACTGGCAACTCGAACGTAAACAGTGCTGCCACCGGTGCCATGATTTTCCAAAAAAGTAAACTCAGCAGCGTTTCAAACAAAACAAAGTACACTCTTTCCTCAACTTACACTGTAATTGTATTCCTGGAAAATTCAATGTATTTTACCACTTTGCAGAAAAAAAAAGACTTTGTGTTTACACGTAAAAGATTCTTAACCTCTAATAATTATACATAGGGTTTCTTTTTTTTCTCAAAAGTAATTTTATTTTAATCAATCAATTAATATTTATCTTCAGGTGAATTTTTTATGTGTCATCAATCCACCAAACAAAGATTCATTAGGTAATGCTTAATAGTTTTCCTTTCCTGTTTATGAAACAAAAAATATATAGGATTTACCCTACATTGTGAAATTTCATAACAAACTAGATGTTATATGATCAGTTTCTTAGAGAACATAATTCATTTCTTACATCATCTTTTCTAATAACAATATATATAAGTTTTTAATCTACACATTCAATAGGACACTCAAGTCGTGCAGAATACCACACGATTAACACCAACAGGAGCCCCCAAGCACTAAGGTAAACAAAGGTAGCCCAACAAGTTTCACTGGCATTTAAAGGTCTATCAATAAAAGAATATAAACTAATCACTAATATAAAAATAAATACTAGTACATCGGAATTAAGGAAATGAACTTGATCTGCAAGAATCAACACTGACAAATTTTGAAAACTGAACTGGAAAAAACAGGTATGCAGCATACACCATTTGTGTAAAGTTTTAAAACAAAACTATAATACAAGTAGCACACAGACATACACAAATATACAGTAAATGTACAAAACCAGGATGAAAATAATACACTCCAACTTCAAGATATTGATTACCTCACCTCTAGGAAGGGAAGAAGAAAGAAGAAAAACTGAGGTCAGGAAGGTGTCTAAAGGGAACTGTATCATAATTGTGAGACATCACTCCACAGAAAGCTGGATAAGGATCACAAGTGTTCAAACGAGTAGGGATCAAAAAAGGACCTAGATTTGTCTGCCCCAATGTTATCAATAATTTAATGAGGTAATGAGGTAGAGGGAGTATAGAGAAGAAAAACCAGAAATTCTATATCTAAACTAACCCCAAACTGACACTACTCAGATAAGGCAAATTGGCTGATTTCACTGCCCAGACACTGGGCTTTATTTTTCTCTCTCCAATTTTTTCCATTCTCCAAATAATCTCAAGAAAAATGAACTACTAATTAACAAAAAGAAGAGAGAAGCAGCAGCAAAAATACTTTTTCATATCATAGATAAGATGTAGCAACCATTGGGGCGCCTGGGTGGCTCAGTGGGTTAAAGCCTGTGCCTTCGGCTCAGGTCATGATCTCAGGGTCCTGGGATCGAGCCCCACATCGGGCTCTCTGCTCAGCAAGGAGCCTGCTTTCCCCCCTCTCTCTGCCTATCTCTCTTCCTACTTGTGATCTCTCTCTCTCTCTGTCAAATAAATAAATAAAATCTTTAAAAAAAAAATATGTAGCAACGATTAAAAGTGTAAGTGGTAAGAGATGTAATTCTTTTGCTGCTCTTGAAAAACAAGTTACTTGGCCTATGATGTCTTTCTCCAAAGATTCGTTGAAAAAAGTCACACTTTCTTCCTAGCAATATATTTTCTCTCAAGTCATAAGGCTCTTTGGAACAACACAAAATGTTGTGTTATACACTAATACCTTTCATGTTTACTATGCTCTTGCTTTCATATTATCACAGTATTAAACATGAGATTACTACCAATACAAAACTGCAGCAAAAAACAGTCATGGAGAGTTGGGGGAAGAGGAGAATGAAGTGTCACTTTCAACGGGCACACAGAGATAAAACATCTAATTTCCACTTAATAGGAATTAGGAACAAATTAAATGTCACCACAAAGGGAGAAAATTCAGGCAATAATATGGTTTGGGATATTCTCGATCTGAAGAGCGGTCTCTTCAAAAGGTAATACACACAGAAAGATTTTTACAAGAATGAATGTCCAAAGTAGCTTTACCTACAGCAGATGAGTATGGATGGGAAATAAGTTTGAGGACACAGGACTGGATATGAGACTGCTCTGAGTATATCATTTTGTAGGTTTTGACTTTTATACCATGTAAACATAAAAAATTAAAAAGAAAACACTAAAATTTAAAAGAAGACGTTAAGTTTATCTATGATCATATAATTCATCTGTTCGATCGAGGCCAAATTAATCAGGCTTGCTTAACTTGTCTGGTTGCTAATGGTCTTTTTTGCTCCTTCTCAGCATCAGAGCCATTTAACAGGCCTTTTGCTGGTCAGAAAAACGGAGCACCTTGTCGCAGATCTGCCCCTAAAGAGTTGTGCAACCCTAAACAAATAACTAGCCATGCTAAGCCTCAACTGTAAAACGGAATTAAATTCAAAGATAGCCAAGATTCTTAGAACTGTAAAATTCTGACTCAAATGTTTGTTGAAAAAAGTTAAATAGCAATGTTTCCACCTGTATAATTTCTTCAGCTTCAAGGAACACAGAGCTCCATTATACTCAAGTCACTTTCTGCAGCACAGTCAACATTCAGGAAGAAAGGTACTGAAATCAAAAGTATTTCTGCAACTCCTTCGGGTATTAATCAGTTACAACAAAGCACTTCCTCTGGAAGATTCTATTGGCAGTGAAGGGGCAGTAGCCGCACTCACTGGGCTGCTAAGCCCTATTGGCTGGAGAAAGAGGAAGCAGCAGCCAGTAACAAAGTGCGGTGAGGCCGCAAGCCTGACGAGGAGTTTGACTAACTGCTCCAGGCCAAGCCGTTTAGGAAGCTTCCTGTATTGTCTGGCTAAAGGAATCTTACTTTACAAAGAAGTTACTAATCTTTGGCAGCTGTGGGATAAAAACAACTGAAGCTAGGGCTATAGCTTCCCACACAGCAGAGTAAAATCTCTGTGGCTTTAGAGGTAAACCAAGAGTGCCAGAAACATTCTTCCCCTCCACCCTGCCTCACACTCGGCCCTACCCAGCCTTGCTTTCTTTAAGGCCCAACAAAAGATCTAGAGCAATCTTGTGACTTCTCTGAAGGTAACGTGAACCGTGTTACAGCGGCCTCATTCTAATGTGAGGAAGGACAGCCAAGAAAGCAGTGGATGGCCAAGGGGGGGTTAAGTGGAGAGAGAAGCCACGCCTGCAGGAAGAAGTGGGGAGGACTTCTTGGTGCAGCACTCAGAGGCGTGGGGCTGGATACAGAAGTGCCCTCACACACACATACCTGCCGCCAGTTTTGCTGGGAGATCAAAGAGTTGAGAGATAAGAGGACTTAGGAGAGGTGGAAGGAGAGAAAAGGGTCTGGGGAATTTTGGAGAAAAGAGAAAAGAGAAATGGGGAATTTTGGCTCCAAACTGCTGGCATGTCTAAAATGGGGGTGTAGAAAGGTTCTCTGGGGGATTTCCTCTAGAAGAGAGGCTAGAGCTTCGTCTCAAGACAAGAATGAGAGGGTTCTGTAAAAAGTAAGAGGAGGGAGTTTAGGAACCCTTGGGAGGGTCTTAGGGGGAAATGATTAAGAGGGAGGGAAGTTTCTCATGCCACGGAGACGTCCAACCTCCTTCGCTTAAGGAAGGACATGGGAATTCAGTGCCTCACCTGGACTTCCACAGCAGGTTTGGGGACAGAATCCTCTTGAACAAGCCTGGAGAGTGACTGGGGGGTGGGGGGGTTGCTGGTCCTCTCCAGCAAATTCAGAGAATGAGTAGTTTCTCTGTAAAAGTTGGTGCCTTTCTTGGAGTGACAAGAAGGATAAGGGATCCCTCTCACCTCCGGGAGGGTCTGGGGATTGGAAGGACCTGAAATGGTTTTTTGAGGGGTTGGCCCTGGGGGAGATGGCAAGGTGCTTTGTGCGATGCTGACACAATTTGGTTGCTGGGTGTGAGGATTCCACATTGAAGACTGAGAGTAAAGGCTCCTTCACCAATCAGAAGCTTGGAAATTTGTCTGAAAGCATCTGCCTGCAGTGATTTGGAAGAAAAGTCTCCCTTGACAACCAGAGAGAAACGGGACTCCAAGAGTACAGGAGCAGAGAAGAGGAATTTAAAGAGAAGCTCCCCATCCCAATTAACTGGAAAGTTAGGGGCAGGAGAGGAGGGGCTTTATGAAGTAGTTTGGAAATGATCTGAAGGCACCCAAACTGGAAGCGGGGATAGAGCGAAGAGAGCCGAGGTGGGAGGGCGGGAAGGGGCGGCGGGGGTTGGGGGGTGCGGGGACAGAGCTCTGCGTGGCTGGAGTGGGAGGGCCTTCAGGATTTTGAAGTAGCAGGAGACAGAGGTGACACGGGTCAAGGCTCCCAAGGGATGATTCGGAGGGTAAAGTTGGTTTTGAGGTGACTCGGGGTTCAAAGAGGTGAACGAGGGAGGCGACCCCGAGTAAATGCCGGAGGCTTGCGGACACCCAGGCGGCGAGTTTGGGGGTCGCGACCGGTACTCACAGAGCGGATCTCCAGCGCCAGGGCGCATTGCAGCGCTTTCACCTTCGGCATCCGCGCGGGGTGGGGCGGCGGGGAGGGACCCCGGCCACGGGCCCGAGTGAGACGAAGAGACGCGGGGCGGGGCGGGGACGGGGAGGAGACGAGGTGGCGGCGGCGGTGGCAGCTGTGGCCCCCAGGCCGGGGCCCGCGGTCCAGCCTGGGTCCCGCCCGAGCAGCAGCTGTGCGCGGGGCGCGGACTCGTTGTCATGGCACCCGGGAGGGGCGGGGCCGGAAGAGAGGCGGGGCGGGGAAGCGCCGGAGCCACCACTCCAGGGCCAGAGGCCAGGGCGGGGCTCGGCGAACGCCAGAGGCGGGGCCACGCGAGGAGGCGTGGCTTCCGAAGGAGCCGGGTGGGGCGGGGCAGTTCTTCTATGACATCAAACCGTGGGCTCAAAGCCAGACAAAGGAGAGAATAGCTAACTGTTTGTGTAGTGGGTTAGTGCTCAGGTCAGGGAGTTGGACTCAGGAGCCCTGAGTTCCAAGATGGCGATGGCACCTTGGGCTAGTGGAGTCCCAGTGCGGCCTCAGTTTCCCCAACTGTAAAAGAATAGTAGTCATTATTGATTCTCTGTTTGAATTTCACAGTACAGTTTACAAAGCCAGCATGAGGAAATTGAAGATTAGAGAAGGGGTTTGCCCAGAGGAAGGTAGAACCAGTACTGGAACTCAAGGTCTTTCATGTAAAATCTGTGGCCTCCGTGAGAACTGAGGTGTGAATCAGATCATGTTCTTCTTCTTAGTCTCCTACTCTGTGATTCTGTTAGTGTGTCCCCCTCTCCCTTCAAGGTTCCCCTTTCACTGTGTATTCATCTCCGTGTACATTGCTTAAATTGGCTGTCAATGCAGGGCCAACAATAAATCCATTTGGGAAGGTCTTGGGCCATAAACCATCAAAAATGACAAGAATCTAAGAGATTGTCCAATCTAGTCTTTTTAAAAATCATTTTTATTGTGAAATACGTTACACATAGAGAAGTGTATAAACTATGTTCATCTTAAACAATAAAGCAAATAACTATGCAACCAACACGCAGGTTAAGAAATAGAACTTTACTAACACCTTAGAAATGCCCCAACCATTGCTTTGCCATCCTTGCCCTGAGAGAAACCACTCCCTCAGCCCACCCCAACTTTTGTTATACTAATTCCCTAACTTTTCTAAATACTTTGGGTGGGAGGGCAAAGAGAGAGGAAGAGAATCATAAGCAGGCTCCAGCATGGAGCCAGACCTAAGGCTTGACCTCACAACCTTGTGATCATGACCTGAGCCAAAATCAAGAGTCAGATGCTTAACTGACTGAACCACCCAGGTGCCCCTTATGGGTACATTTCTAAACTAGATTTTTTTTTTAAAGGATTTTTTTTTTATTTATTTGACAGAGAAAGACACAGCGAGAGAGGGAAAGCAAGCAGGAGAAGAGGGAGAGGGGAAAGCAGGCTCCCCACTGAGCAGGGATCCCGATGTGGGGCTCGATCCCAGAACCCTGGGATCATGACCTGAGCTGAAGGCAGAGGCTTTAACCCACTGAGCCACCCAGGTGCCCCTAAACTAGATGTTTTTAACTTGTTTTCTGTTATTGATGTTATATAAATGAAATTATACTACTTGTATTTTTCTGTGACTTGCTTCTCTTATTACTACATTGTGGAATTCATCCAGTATCAATGTTGTATAGCTGAAGTTTTTTTATTGTTGGGTAGTACTCCAATATATTGAATATTTATTTTTTCTTTTTACTATTGATGGTCTCTGGCACTGTTTCCATTTTTAGCTATTAGTAACAATGTTGTTATGAACATTCTAGTACATGTCTTCTAGTGCACACATGTTCCAGTGGGAATAAATTAACGGGGTATTAGGTTTTGTACAGGAGAGATTTTAATTGGTAATGCCACATTTTCCAAAGTAGTTGAACCAATTTATGTTCCTGCTGGGAGTGTATAAGAGTTCTTATTTTCCTACATCCTCACCAACATTTGGTATGGTTTAGATTTTTAATGTTTGTATATTTGAGTGTGTGTAGTCCAGGTATCTCGTTGTGAATATGTTTTGCATCTATCATTATTATTATTATTGAGATTCAACACCTTTCCATGGTTTTATTAGTCTTACCATTTTCTTTTTATGAACTGCCTACTAGTTCTCTTGCTATTTTTTTAATTAGATTGTTTTTCTCTTGCTTGCTTTCTCTCTTGCTCCCTTGCTCTCTCTCTCACTGATTTATAGTTCTTTATATATCCTGGCTACTAATTCTTTATCTATTATATGTGTTAACAAATATCTTCCCCAGTTTGTGCTTAAGTTTTTTAAATTTTCTATATGGTATATGATGAACAGAAGAGAAATTAAGTCATTGAGTATGAATAGTCTTAGTTTGACCAAAAAGTTCCAAAGTGCTGTCCAAAATGCCATGCCAGTCTATACTCCCACCATCCAATGAATTTTTCATTTCACTTAATGTATTATTCAGTTCTAAAATTTCCACGTGGTCTTTTTCTTTTCTTTAGTTTTCACATGACTACTGAGATTCCCTATCTATTACTCACTAGGAGCCTATTTTCCTTTACCCCTTAAATATATCCTTCTTTATTTCCTTGAAAATATTTACAATAGCTGCCTTAAAATCTATATAGGTTATATCCAACATCTGTGCCATGTTAAGTTCTGCTTCTACTAATTGAATGTTTTCATAACTATGTATTGCATTTTCCTGTTTTTTCTTTGTTTGTCTAGTGATTTTTCTTATTGAACACTGGATATTTTGAATAACACATTGTAAGAACTTGGATTCAATTCTTTCTCTGAAGAGTGTTGATTCTTATTTTATCAGGCAGTTTAATTATGGGGTGATTACCTTAAACTTACACAGACTTAGTGATATATTTCGCTGGTGCAGATATGAAAGCCCAAGATGTTTTTAAAGCCCATCCAACTTGGTAGGACTCAACTTCCAAACTGTCTCTTCCAAACTCAGTCTACAACAGGCTTGGTTGTAGACTTTGTTCAGGCAAGTCTAGTGCAGGCCTAACTCTAGGATATTGTTCTTTCTGCTAGAGTACAGACTTTCTGGTGTATCAGCTGGATTCCAGAAGTATTATACAAAGTGTTAAAAAGATCTCTCCCCAATAAAATGTTCAGTACTCCAGTATCCCCAGTACTGCCTGATCCTAAGCGCTTCTGTTCTGCTCCCAATCCTATAGCAGCTGCGAACTGGCAAATCTCTGGTGATCTGACCCTGTGCTTGTAAAGCTCATCCCTCAGCCTTGAACTTTTGGGGAAACCCCTCATAGGTTCCTAGACTTTCTGTGCACAGTACCTGTCTTTGTCAGTGTGGGCTGTTGTAACAGAACACCATGGCCACCATAATGACTTAAAAATAGTAGAAATTTATTTCTCACATTTCTCAAAGCTAGAAGTCAAGATCAGGGTGCAGGAGAGTTGAGCTCTGGTGAGAGCCCTCTTCTGAGTGTAGATGGCCCTTTTAATGTTTTATCCTCACACAGGGAAGAGGGTGAGAAAGCTCACTGGGGCCTCTTTTATAAGAGCATTAATTGCATTCATGAGGGCTGCATCCTCATGACCTCATTACCTCTCCAGGGCCCCACCCACAAGTAACACCACATTGGGGATTAGGATTTCAACATAAGAATTTGGAGGGGAATCAAACATTCCGTCTATAGCAACTAGTTTAAAGATGTTCCCCTCTGTCATAGCCTTCAAGTTTCAGCCTCATACAAAAACTCAGCTGCCAATGTCTAAGTCCCAGCCATGAAATTTGGGGTGAAAATTCTAATAGGCCCAAATTGCAGCCCAAATTGTGATTGGCGCCACTATCATTATTGATGTCTCAGGAAGATTTATAATCACAGGTTGCAGATAAAACAGAAATAGTACGCTTCTGCACTTCCCCTCCTTTCATCCTTTATGAAACTTTATAGGAAATAAGTCCAATAAAAATTGTAAGCTCTTAATCTTTCCCAGAAATCCCACCTCATTGGATGAATATTTTGAGAGAATAAATTAGACCTTTTTTTTGCCTTTTATACATCTACTTTGCATTTATGAAGTGAGGGTGGTAACTCAGTTTCCCTGGCCAGGTGGTCAGAAGGCTAAGAGGCATCTTTAAAGACCTCTGTTGTCTTTCATTCATGTTCAATCTCCATAAAGGAATTGATTTCCAACAAAGTCAAAGACACTCCCAAAGTGTCTTCATTAGTCATAGACTATTTTTTTCTTAGGCATAAGACTATTAACAATAATAACAGCCATAGTAACTGTTCAGTGACAGTTCATTTAATATCAGGCATTGTGTATAGATTATTATACACCTTAAACATCTCTACAAGGAAAGTATATGTATCCCCATTTAATAAATGAGGAAGCAATCGCAGAGTAAATTAACATGCCCATACTCACACAGGTAGTACCTGGTACCCCAGGCATTTGAACAGAAGTCTGCCCTTTTCCTGCTATAAAATGCTTCCTCTCCTTATTTATTATTTTAATGTTATCAGTAACAAAATAGCAATCAGTTTAAGAAATAATACAACCAAATAAATGTAATGACAGTGATTGTTATGTTAATAGAATAGATGTTATATATAATATGTCATTATGATCTTGCATTTGAAAAGATATGTATGTTCCTGAAAGCCTGTTTCTGTAATTTAAATTGATTCTCAGGATGATCCTATATATTATAAAGTACAACTATTTCTAAACTTCTAACACCTGACTGTGGGCTTATTTAAGTTTAAGTTTAAGAGAAACAAGACTTTAAAATGACTTCAAAATTTTCTGATAGGAATAAAAGACACTTAAAGTTAATCCTAAAAAAATTTAAAAATAATAAAAAATAAAAATTTCTGATATAGTTTGAAGTAAAAAGATCAAGCAGGAACTATCCTGTAATAATAATTTTCTTATGTTGTGTCAACTATACCTTAATTAAAGAAAAATAATTTCCTTTTTTTTTTTTTTAAAGATTTTATTTATTTGACAGAGAGAAACACAGCGAGAGAGGGAACATAAGCAGAGGGAATGGTAGCAGGAGAAGCAGGCTTTCCACTGAGCGGGGAGCCCGACGCGGGGCTCCATCCCAGGATCCCGGGATTAGGACCCAAGCCGAAGGCAGACGCCCAATGACTGAGCCACTGACTGAGCCACCCAGGCACCCCAAGAAAAATAATTTTCTTATGTAGAATCTTCTTATATGAATTGTACTCCTTGGAAGAGTGTTTGGGCTTGAAATGTACTATACAACCAGAATAAGACATACTCAGAAGAATGTTTTGTTTTATTAATCTTGTCTCCCTATGTAAGATACACTAGCCCAGTCAATAATTATTAGATTTCCATTCCTCTGATTAAGCTTGAGAAAGTAATAAGCAGTTGAGGGTTCATTTCCAATTCCTTGTATAACAACCTTAAGGAAAATGGATATGTAACAGGCCAGCTTGTTTTTGAAAAATAAGAGGAAGGAGTAGGAGAACATACTGTAAAAGTTCTGAGCCCTAGTTACAAACTGATCCTGCTAGAATAGGGCATTTCTTCCAACCTGGGGGACGGTTTCCTTTTCAGGAAAAATCAGGGCCTGGGCCCCATGCAGAAGGCTCCCCAGAAGGCTAGTAGCATTGCCTTGACCATAAGCCACACCCATCCTAGGGAAGAATTTCTGAATGAAGGGTCCTTTTGTGGTATTGGATGCATGTAGTTGTTGTGGGAGGAATGGGATTCTGATGTAGGTACCACTGATTTCTATCTGTAACTATTAAGCTATAAGCACCTGGAACACTGAGTACTTGGGGTAAACTGAGCAATGGCCTCCTAAAGATGTCTACATCCCAATTCTCAGAGCTGTGAACACTACTTTTTATGGCAAAAAAAACGGGGGGGGGCTTTATAGATGTGAACAAGTTAAGATCTTGAAATGGGGAGATTATCCTGCTTCGTACAGATGTAATCAATCACAAGAGAACCAGGAGGAGTCAGTGTCAGAAAGAGGGTGATGTGATCATGGAAGCAGAGGGAGACAGATGATGTGATATGGGGCCATGAGTCACAAAATGGAGACAGCCCCGAGAAACTGGAAAAGGCAAGGAACAGATTCTCACCTAGAGACACCAGAGAAAAGAGCCTTGCCGTCACCTTGATTTCAGCTCTGTGAGACTCATTTCAGGCTTCTGACCTCCAGAACTATAAGATAACGAAGTCGTGTTGTTTTAAACCACTAAGTTTGTGATAAAGTGTTACAGCAGCAGGAGGAAACTCATACAGTACTTGATTTAGTCAGAATCTGCGGGTGGATTAGAAGTTAAACAGGCTGACCATACGTTTTTTAAGCTAGTCCAGAATTAATCTTGCAACAGAAATGACAAATTTAAAAACGATGACACACAAAAAAAAGTATAGTGACTTCCCAGGACTTAAGTCATGCTCAGGAAAGGAACCAGTCCTCTGCAGTGTCTGTTGGGGGTTGGTTCCTCAGCACACTGATTGGTAAGCAGCCCCTTTCAGTCCCTTCCAGGCCATCTGCAAATTTTGACAAAATTAAACTATAGTACCAGACCTTGAGAATGTACCAGGCCTATTAATTGAGTGTGGACAAAAAATATAAGGCCACATTGGCACCAAGTGACTGCCCTCCCACCCTTGGTATCCCTGGGTATTCCACTGTGGGCATTCTCCCTCAAACAGCTCTGCTACCAATGCCTTTGCATCTCTCCATTTCCCCTTGTTCTTACAGGGAGCAAGAGTGGAGATGGGTTGGGTCTCTCCATTTTCTGGACAAGAAGCAGCCTGAGCCCTATACTTAAGATCCCCTTCAACAATACTCCTGTCTCACCTTCAACTCATTAGAACCAGGCTGGCTGCTTGTTTCTCCCTTTAAGTTCTGGGGACTTTCTAGATAAATAAAGTAAGAAGTTTTACCTTAGTTGGTTTAACCAACTCTTACTTAGAGAAATAATGGTTAACAGTACGTAAAGTTAAAAGTATATCTGGTCCCACCCCGGACCAATTAAATCAGCATCTTGGGGAGTGAGGCCTAACCACCTGTAGTTTAAGGTGTTTCCAGGCAATAATAGTCAGGATGGAGAACGACTGGTTCAAGCCAGCCGTAAATAGCCTCTTCTTGGCCAAATTTTCATTACCAGTATTACGGGCTGAATTGTGTCCCCTAAGATTCATTTTTTTATATTTAACCCCCAGTACCTCAAAATGAGGCTGTATTTGGAAGCAGGATCTTTAAAGAGATTGTTAAAGTTAAATGAAGTCATTAGGGTGAGTCCTAATCAATCCAATGATGCCCTGATAGAGGAGATTCGGACACACACACACACACACACACACACAGAGAGAGAGAGAGAGAGAGAGAGAGAGAGAGAGAGAGAGAGAGAGAGAGGGAGAAGACTGCCACCTATAAGCTAAGGAGAGAGGGGAGGGCCCCAAGAGAAAGGAACACTGTTGATCCTGGACTTCCAGCCACCAAAACTTCAAGAAAGTAAGTTGCTGTGGTTTAAGTCTCTCAGTCTGTGGTACTTTGTTATGGCAGCCCAAGCAACCTAATAAAATCAGTAAAAAAAATTGATCACAAATCCATTGCACATTTTCATTCTAGGAACACTCACTTTCTGAACTCTGAACATTAGCATAAGCTGTACTTCTCTTTATTCAAGGGGATAAAAAATCATAATAGCTTTCATCATAAGAAAATATACCCAGATAAATTGCTTTTACTTGCAAATAACAGAAAACCCAATTACTGATGGCTTAAAAAATAAGGATATTTAATTATCTCTTATACCCAGAAGTCTGGAGGTGGTCTGGACGGTGGGGGAGGGAGGGCGCCACGGCAGGGCGGGCAGAAGCTCACCTGGTTTGAAAGCCCAGGTCCTTTTTCTGTATTTAGGACTTTTTTTTTTCCTTGTGAAGCTGATTGTCTTCAGACTGGCTATCCACATTCACATGAGGAAGAAGGAGAAAGGGGAGCACCAACAAACTAGAAAGTAATGCTTGTCCCTTTTTAGAGAAAAATAAAAGCTTTCTAGAAGCCTCCCAACAGACTTTGGTTTCTAGGTCACACGATCTCCTACAGCTTTAGGGGAGGCCAGAAGCAGAATATTTCACAAATGGAAAAAGGCTGTTCACGACTGAGATCCAGTGGTTCTCAATCCTAACCAGAATTATCTGGGGAAACTTAAAAAATACAGATACCTGGGCTTCATTCCCAAGGGTTCTGATTACATGTATCTGCATACACACACACACACACACACACACACACACACACACACACATATATAATATATTCTGATTATCATACTTACAATTATATATTATGTATATATTATACATATACATCTTCACATACAATAATATGTGGTATAAATACATATTTATTATATATTTTAAATTTAAACATATACGTTAACCATACAGGTAGGGATTCCACTGTGCAGTCAGGTAGAGAACCACTGGCGTAGATTGCTTATGTTCATACCATGATACCACCTGAAACAAACTTGGGACTCAGCAAGCAAGACAGGAAAAAATAATAGGATAGGGATTCACATCTTGCGGCAGATGCAGCTAGAAATTATTTGCTCGTAAAGCAGGCAAGATGCAGCTGGATTTGGGCATGTGTGGACACAAGCTTAAAATGATCAGCCTCCTTGGCTCTCTCTCTCCTCTGCCTCCCTTTCCTCTCATCTCTCCCCCTCATATTCCGTTTATTTCTTCCCTTCATCTCCTCTCCGTCTAACTCTAGCACACCTTTATAACCCAGGTTAGAGAATTATAAGGAGGCTCATTCCCTAAAGAACCAAAACAGATCCTCCAGTCCTTGGTTGAATGCTTCCAGTGACAGGAAGCTCACTGCCTTACACGGAGTTACTGCATTAAACAATGAGAGTTATGCTCTGCACCAGGGCACCTCCCCATAGTGAGCAAGGACTGGGTTTTTCAGGCAGCTGCCAAGCAGGAAGAAGCACATTTTTTTCTAATTTATATGAAGATGCCCTATGGGCTATCAGGGCGTGTTAATGAGGCTCCCCTTCCCATTGTCACATGACTGTGATGATTACGAAGTTCTCTTTTAAAATGGAACTAAATCCACCTCCTTAAAGATTCCACTCAGTGATCCATTTAATGGTTTGGAGCTGTTTAGAACACATTTACTCCGTCCTCTGCGGTCCCCACCACATCTTTTCTCTTCTGACTTTCCCAGCTGTGGCTCCCTGACTGTCCTGCTTCAGCATGGCTTGGACTCCCCACAGCATCCCTCCTGCTCATCTGGGGATACACTGTGGAGAGGACAGTGCCCTCTTATGCTGCAGCATGGAACCTGAGCATTGTAAATGGGACAGTCTGCCTCGAGATGGGGTGACTTTATTGTCCTTGATGGGAAGAGAGAGGATGTGGACAACAAAAGCCTCCATTCCCAGAAATCACCTTGCTTCGGCCCTGAAGGGGATAGACACGGATAGGCACAAGAACAAGTGGCCGAGTTTAGTGTCATAGAAGCCAACGAAGAGAAGAATTTTAGCAATGACCATCAGTTCCCCATGTGGTTGTGAGTTGGGTAAGGTAAGTATGGAAAGTACTTAATGGATTTGGAAGCTGGTCACCGATGACCTTTGTTAGATGCGTTTCCGTTAATGGATGAATGACAAGGCAGGAGAGACAGCAGGTGCAGAAGAAAGGAGAGTGTGCGGATGGCAGTTACACAGGGATGTAGTCCGGAAGGTGGTGGCCAGGGGATGGGGCTGTGCTCTTAAGGATGGAGGAAGGTTGAGTATGGCCATAGACTGAGCCAAAAGAGGAAGTAGAGAGTTAGAGGCTGAAATGCGGAAGCAGGAAGAGAATTAAGGGAGCTCTGTTCTGGGGGACTCTGGAGGCATAGGTGGAGAGATTGGCCTTGAACAGGTGGACTAACACTTCTTCCTGAGAGCCCGATGGAAGGTCAAATAACATGTACACAGAAAAGTGGAAGATACCTTTGAAATGAAGACACAGAAAGGTTTGGGCAGCTGGCTTTATATAAAATGAAGCAACCTCAGTGTCACTATGTCCTTCCATCCCTTTCTCTTCTCCCTTCATGGAATATTTATTGAATCTCTGCCACCCAGCATTGTGGATACTGAGAAGAAGAAAAAGCCTTTGGACTTTGGACAGAGTTGGCCCTGTTCTTCACCCGGCCACCCTCTGCCACCGAAAGCACATGCCAGCCAGGGATCAGGGCTTGGACGCAACTCCTTTCTGTACAGCCCATGATTGCCTTTAAATCTTCCTATGTGTTCTCGATGCCCCGATCATTTTGTCAAAGCTGCACAGGAGGACAGAGCTCAGTAGGCTGGTCCGATGTGGGAAGAGAAAAAGGAAACCGGGATAAATCAAGTGGAGAAGAAATAAATTATCTTAATGCAAACGGCCTAATTCCTCTTCTGGAATTTAATTCAAGCTGTTTGTTTGAAAACAGTTTCCAGACCTCTGTACAGGCTTGAACAGGGAAATCCAGAGGATGGAAGCAGGACGGTGTAGTGCAATTGTGAATTGCACAAAGAAGTGGGGTGAGTTGTAAGGTTTGGGTGTGGGGAGGAGGGATGTCTGAAAATGCCTCAGATATGAGAGGGAGAAGAGAGACATGAAAGGACCATGAGAGCAAGCAAAGTATGTAAGCCCCTACAAATACCTGAATTTAAAAAAAAGGGGGGGGGGGCGCCTGGGTGTCTCAGTGGGTTAAACCTCTGCCTTCAGCTCAGGTCATGGTCTCAGGGTCCTGGGATCCAGCCCCGCATGGGGCTCTCTACTCGACAGGGAGCCTGCTCCCCGCTCTCTCTCTGCCTGCCTCTCTGCCTACTTGTGATCTCTTATTCTCTGTTAAATAAATAAATAAAATCTTAAAAGAAAAAAAAGAAATTAAAGAAAAAAACCTGAGTTGGAGGTAGGAAGTGAGGTAAAGTCCCTAACCTCCGTGTGACTATTAGTTCATGTATTGGGCTGACCCAGTGGCCTGTGAAACCTTTGAAGCCAATGGCCAGGTCTTGGTTATTCTGTGCCCACTAGCTCTCCCTGTGCCTTGGTGGTGCTGGGTTTTGTGGAACCGGAAACTTATATAATTTGGGGAGGGCTCTTTAAGAAAAAAGATTATAAAATTTATTAATGGAAAATTAAGTACAAAAATGAATATTTAAAATGAGGGAACAGATCACAAATAAAAATTTTAAAAATCTCAAAATCCAGAAAAATCACATTATATTTATATTAACTGCCTGAGATAACTGCTATAAATCTGCCTGTGTTTCCTACATTTTCTCTTTGATTACCTTTTCCTAAGACAACAATTTTTGTGAAAGATTAGTCAGTCTTTCTCCTAGGATGAGTGGTCGAAATTGGGTCTTTATTTTCCAGAATTCATCAAAGTTGATAAAGTTGATTTAACTTCCCAAATCTTCATGGGTCATATTGGGTAAATTTTCCAGATGCTTTCTTTTTTTTTTTTGGAAAAATTTATGAAGTTTCTTGTATCAGTTGCTCTAAGAATGCAGGGCATTTTGCATTGCCCTGTGCAGTACTCATCCTCCACACTCCCTGAACTGACAAGACTCACTCACTGATTTGTCGCGGATGTCTTGGTTGGCGAGGCCCATATCTCTGGGTCGCAGTGTTGGCTCAGTCCATACTATGGCAGTCTCAGGGTTCCTGGGAGCCATCCCTATGTGAGAGATGGCTAGCAATAATGTAAGTTTACATGGGACATGACTGTGAATCACATAAACATGACCTCGTAAGCCCAACTTCAACTCAACTTCCCTTTAGGGCCATGCCCAAGATGCCTACTGCTGCCATATATAAAGGCAAGTGAGGTGGAGGGGAAATTAGAGTGGGAAGAGACCTAGAAGACAGCCATTAAACTCTCCATTGTGCAATTACAAAGACATGTGGTGTCTTCCCCCGTGGTACCAAGGGAAGGGCTGGTGCAAGTCAGGGGCCCTGAACCCTCCTGAACCCACAATAAAGCTGTCCATCTGTCCAATATTGGGCACTCAGTGAATGAAGACACATGAAAGGGAGGGAAAGGAAGAGGGGTGAGCAGGAACCATAGCACTCTTGCCTGAAAAGAAGGAGATTCCTGATACCGACGGTTGTTGGTGAAGTATCCCCAGTACCCTAGCCTGACCTCAGCCGGAAACCTCGCTTTGCACGTCCACTGGGATGTCTGGCCTCCTGGGTAGGCTGCCTGTGTTCCTCCCCCCTTCACCCCTAGCCATTCTAGCCACACAAAGGGCTACATTCTCATCACTGTGGCAGGAAGTTTGCCAATCACCATGCTTCCCTGTGTGCCTCTTTGATTTGCAACATTTAAAGGCCATGAAGAGAGGCATTCAGAGGCAGGCTTTTAAATCCGAAGTTACCCTAGTGTGAGTCCCAACTGAAACATCCTTGCTGGCAGTAACTGCTGAGCACAGCTGGGCGGATGGCGGCATTTGCCCTACAAAACATTTGATACTTTGCCAATAAACTATAAAGAGGAAAAGAAAGCCCCTGTCTAGTTGGAAGTTACAGGGCAGCTTTGGAATGTGCTGACCAAAGCAAAATGTGTCACTTGTTCCATCAGCTTATAGCACCCCCGTCTTGTTGATGAATAAGAGCGTAGTTCTCAGGAGTTCAGGCCTCTGACTCAAGCTCCAACTCACCAAGCCACTGGGATTTCAGGGCCTGCCCCCGTCCCTTCCTTCCCCACTGGGGCTGGGTGCTGAAGGGAGTCCTCAGGATCCACTGAAGCTGCCCAGCTGTGGATGCCACACGGACTGCTCTCCGCTCTGCCTCTTTGTGGCCTTGTGGCTGGTGCTACTACCCCTGCAAACGAATCGGCATCGGCCGCCATTACTGTCATTCTTCAGAGCCATTTCTTTACTTGGTCCCAGCATCTCTGCTCTCCCTCTGACAAGTGTCCCCAGAGGGGAGTCTCTTCAGCAGGGAAAAATAGCCTCTCAGTCAGACTTCAGGGTCTGGCAGCCTACTGAGAACAGTTATTATAAAGCTTACCAAAGGTAAATGCCCTTTCTGATTTTCATATTCATTCTCGACAAGCGTAGCTCATGTTTTTCAGGGCCGAGGTGGAAGGCAGTTGAACGGTAGCATCCAGTCTCAAGTGAAACACGTGATTCCTCCTTGCCAACCCATAAATCTACGAAAACTCCAAGACAGGACTCACAGGCCTCCTACTTTAGGTTGAGTTCCTTGGAAACCTGGGGCTCCTCCTGGAGGCTATCCTGTGAGATCCAGTTTACCTCAGGGAAAAACTCCTCTCACTCTCTCTCCCCAGGAGGCCTAGGAGATCTTATACAAAAAAGGATTCCTGGAAGTTCTGCTCTCCCAGAGTTCCTGGAAGTTCTGCTCTCTTCCTGGAAGTTATTTTGGGTTTCCCCAGAACCCTCAGACAATTATGTGAGTAAAGTAGTTTACTGAGGTGATGATCCCAGAAACATCTATCAGGGAAAGAAGGAGGCCAAATAAAAAGCATGTTATGAAGCAAATTACTATTGTGGGAGACTGGACTTTAATCCCTCGGAGCCAGTATGGAATTTACACCTTAGAGTTATTCCAGACCATCTGAGGTCTTCGTCCATTCCCATCAGCCATTGGCTGAGTGTTAATTCCAGTCTGTCTTTCCATGCGGTGGAGTCGGCTCCGGCAGCGGGAGAACCACGGGTTCACAGGTTCACTTTGGGAGTGAACACAGACATGGTGTGTATGAGGTCACAGGGGTGGGACACTGGTCTGGGAGGCCACAGTTCTCAAAGAGGACAAGCGGGAACTTCTCGTGATCCATAAAGAAACTCACAACCAAAGAAAAGCAGTGTTCATGATCTTTGGAGTGGGATGACAGTCTGTACGGGAGCCCTGGGTCATCCATGCAGTAAAGACCAGCTGAGAATACAGGAACTGGACTAGTCCTCCATCCCAAGGCCACTGGGCGCCGATAAGAGGAAGGCAGGGAGCTGGGGTTCAGGACAGAATTCTTAGTTCAAAAGAGAACTGGGGTGAGAAGGAAGGGAAACTGAGGCATAAATCTGCATTGCTCTATGAAAACAATATCACCCTGTAGGTGTTTCAGAAATATGTGGGTCTTTTAAAAATGACTGTCACAATAATTGGAGGGTGCTCCTAGCACTTGGTAGAAAATATTCAGAAATGCCAGGTGGTCATGCACAATGAAGAATTGTCCAGCCTCCCCAAATCGTCTCCCTTCACATATTCTCACGGGTGAAGAATGTATTCATAAATACCTGCGTCTATGGCCTAACTTCATTTCACACATAAACTCCAAGTCAGTTCTTCCAGAATGATGCAACTCTTTTTTCCCAAATAAAAAAGAAGACTCCATTTTATTTTGTTCGGAACTCTACTAAGAGTTGTACAAAAAGGAAAAGCAAACAAAAACAAATTAAAAAAGAGTCGCACAAGAGTTTAGAAAAGCACATTGGTCTCAGCTAGCGGTGGTGTGTGACTCCCTAGTTCAACATACCTGACTGCGCCAACTTGGATTTGCAGTTCTCCCGGTCAGGTAATTTGATAAAGAAATGAAAGCATGTGCCGCTTCATTACATCTTTTATGTACCAGCACATTTACATATGGAAATACAGATTATTCTATTATACGTTACTTCTCTTTTATTTCTCCTTCATCTTACAGATAGAATTATATGCATATTTTTTAAAAAGTTGTGCATGCAGGCAAGTTATATCTTCTGTGAATTTCATATAGGAAAGGAAGTGTTGCAAAATATTTGCAATTAAAAAAGAGCGTTGGCTCTGGTAGGGCTGAGACTCCCTGCTAGCAACTTATCAGATAAATACCAGGAAGGGCAAGGGAGGTGAGGTGAGGTGAGGACCGCATCCTGACAGCCTCCTTCACCGTGCCTTGGTTTGAGCAGTTTTGGAGTTTGCCTGCAGATTTTGGTATCTGCTTTTAAAAGGCCATGAATAAATCTGGTAACTTCGAGACAAGAGTGGCTAAGGTGTCAATGGATCTGAAAAACTAACCCCCCCACCCCCCAAAAAGGAAAGAAAGCGGGTTTAGAGGTATTTACCTTGAAAATGAGCTTTAGGAGTGAGCTAAGGGGAACCAGGGGACCTAAAAACTATCATTTAATCTCTAAAGGGCTGACATGAAGCAAAATGGTCCTAGTGGGAGAGAGGGGAAAGCTAGCACACAGGGGTTGTATACCACATAGCTTCCAAAATGTTGGGGTGCAAATATGGTCACTTTTTTCCCAATTAAATAATAATAACAAAAAATTCTCCCTTCCTTCAGCTCTTAAAGGAGTTATTTCCTGGACGTCCAGTATTTCCTTCCTGAGTCTTCCTTCATTCCTCTGACTGCAGATCAAATTCAAACTGGGTCTGTTAGGCTTTCACAGTCCAATGGAGACAGAACTGAGGGTGGCTATGCCTCTCCTGCTGTTGCATCTTGCTCCCACACGGTGGCACTATTGAGGACAGCCCGACAGAGTACAGAAAAATGCAGCCGGCCAGCTGTGGATGACAGCAATGATGGCGGTGGATCTTTGAGGAAGGATAACCCTCGCCTCAAGAACCCCATACTTTGGCCCTGAAGTTTTCAATTCTTAGCATTTGCTCTTTCAGCTTAAACACCCAACTACTTTTCAAAGAACAAGTGAACCCCATTAGCACTGTGACTCACCAGTGTGAGTGACACTGTGACTCTTCAGACCCAAACCTCTCTCCTCCCCTCCGTAGTATTTATCTTTGGGTGTATGGCAGCTTTTCATCGTGAACTCCCAAAACATGGAGTCTTATTCTCCCCTTTTGTCAGACCCTTTGCTTTCCTTTCTATGGTTCCCACCTCATTTCTATTCCATGTGTTCTTTGTGGTCAGTCTCTCTTGCTGCACAATTATGGTTTTGTAATAATCATATCCCTGGCAAAACATCTTCCCTGGCAGGCACCTACCACAGTGGGTTCAAAGTGGCGGGGGGGGGGGGGGGGGGGCAGATTTTAACATAAGAAAGAACTTTTAAAATCTAGAGCTCTATAATGTCTGCCTCAAGAGACAATGAGTGAACTTCTCTCCAGAGATACTTAAAAGAGGCTATTTGTACATCCCTCAGACCAATATCCCAACAGGTGTGCCGAACAGAAACACCTTCTGCTCTCACGCTGTGGCTTAGGGAAGACAAAACTTGTCTATATTAACCATCAAATCCCTTAGTCCCCCAAATGTGCCTGCCATCACAGTTTTCCCTCTTTTGTTAAAACTAATGAGTCACGATTCGACTAATGTTTTTCTGTGACTCTAAAACCATTTTGCTTAATGAGGTACTAAGTCTTTATAATTAGGCCCAGAAGGAAACGAGGATGTGGCCCTTAAGAGCAATAATTATTTCAGTTATTTATGGTAATAAAAAATTGAAAATAGGAATTCTTCCTCAGAATGTGACTATTTATTCTTTTACATATTGCCTAACAGGCAATTACCCTATTAAGGCAGCGTTTTGTTGCTAAAGACATTAATTGAAATGTAAATTAAATGTAAATCAGCTAATTAAATTGATATGTAATGAACTTGTCAGGCGGGCCTCTCTGATCAGATGCATTCCACTAATAAACAAGCACTGGGGCAAAAGGTGTCTGAGCTGTTCCCCACCAGACACTCCAATGAAGAAGGGAGGGTCTGCCTTACCCAAATCTTTAGGAAGAAAGGACAACAGTTCAATCAGGCCCTCAGAAACATTTTCCTCAGAAGATTTTCCTTATGATACTCTCTGGGCCTCTTTTCATGGTTTCAGATGCAAAGCCAGAAAATTCAACTCAAACTGACTCAGGCGAATGGAGGATCCAGAAGCAGGATGAGTTTGAGTGGCTCCTTCAGGGCTGCAGCTCCATTTCCCTCTGATTCTTCCCTGGGTTAGCTTCACCTTTAGGTTGACACTTTCATGGATTACATCCTTATCACATGTGGGGGTTAAGGGGCTAGCTCTTGTTTCTACAGTCATTGATGGGAAATACTGAAGCTTGTGCCAGTTAAACCCATACAGCTTTGCAGCTGGTGTGGCCGGGTACAGCTGTACCAGTTGTTAAAAGAGTGAAACACTGCCATATGTTGGGGAGGAAAAATTTCCCTCTTCCCTTCAAGAGTCTTCTGTCTGGTCTAAGAATTAAATCGACACGAGACAGATTAACAGTAAAAAAAAACGAACAAAAATTCAATAACATGTATACCTCCTGTATATATGGGCGAGACCCTGGAAAACTGAGTAACTGCAAAATATCTAAAGGCAAAGGATGATGTTAGGGGTGGGGAGTCAGTTATGAGAGGTTACCCGAAAACAATAACAATAAACAAGAGTAAGATTGTTATGCAAATTTAAGTCCTTCCATTTCCATTGATGATAGTTTTTTGGATTTAGGCATCCTCCTCCTCCTGGTACAGGGAAGGAGACAACTTTACAACTAAAGATTTTCCTTGTATATGTAAATGTCTCTTACAAAAAGGTTAAATTCAACGTTTTCAGAGCTTCTGTGTTTAGTTTCCTAAAAATAACTGGTTCAAAAGATAATCAATATGCCAAAAAGATGCAAATTGAGTAGCAAAATTTGCTTCTCTACATATGCAGCTGGTAAATAGCTACTTCCCCAATAACTACTTCCTCCATAAACATCTCTCCCTCCCTACCTGGTCTCTCTGGCTCTTCTCCCAGAACTTTGTAGACTTACTTCTCTGTTATTCAGCAAGGAAAGGATTAGGGCCTGGAATAAGAAGGGGCCTTTAGAACCCTGTTCTGGGGCCATGACTGGTACCTATTCTGATTGTTGGAGTCCTTGCTATGCTGGTTGTTAAATATTTTGAAAAATTTCCCCATCTTGGATCACTTCCAAACCAATTCCTGTGATTAGAGCAATTCCATTTAATGAATAGCTATACCACTGAATTTAACTACACCTCTCGTGGCAATGGGAAGAATTTTTCTTGATTAGTCTAGACTCTAGATTCTAGAGCAGTGGTTCTTTTTTTTTTTTTTTTGAGATTTTATTTATTTGACACAGAGAGAAAGATCAAAAGTAGTCAGAGAGGCAGACAGAGAGAGCAGGGGAAGCAGGCTCCCTGCTGAGCAGAGAGCCGGATGCAGGGCCTCAATCCCAGGATGCTGAGATCATGATGTGAGCCTTAACCCACTGAGCCACCCAGGCGCCCAGGTAGTGGTTCTCAAACTTGAGTGTTCAGAATCTCCTGGAGGGCTTGTTGAAGAGCCAATTGCTAAGCCCCACTCCCAGAGTTTCTGATTCAGGAATTGGTCCTGAGACTTTACAATCTTACCAATTTCCCAGATAAGGCTAATGCAGCAGGACCAAGCACCACAGGTTGAGAACGATTGCTCTAGATCTTTGGCATCCTTGGGAAAATTTGAGAGCATAATTTTCTGTGTTGGGTAGTTCAGATGAGGAACCCAGTTGAGAAAAGCTGCATTAGATTAGGGGTCAGCAAGCTATGGGCCACAGACCAAGTCTGCTCTACCACATGATGTTGTAGCTAAAGTTGTTTTGGAACACAGCCATGTTCATTCATGTATGGACTGTTTATAGTTGCTTTCATGCTATATCGATACGGTTGAGTAATTGGGCCAGAAATCTCACAGCCTGCAAAACCTAAAATATTTACTAACTGGCTCTCTCAGAAAGAAATTTTCCCCTCCTAGACTAATCAACACCCCCCTCTAGAATTGAAAGTGGGGGTAAATCATCCATTGGCCTGGTTGCTACACATCTGAAAACAAGTGAAATGAGTGGAAAGAAGACAAACCATGTCTACCATAGTCCTCATCTATTAAATGGGTATGATAATCCTTGCTGTAAAGAAGGTTTATTATTTTGCTGTTGGATGATTTAGCATCAAGGTTATGGGTATGAAGCATAGCATTTCTTAGTATAGTTCCCTGAGAAACCTATTTCACCAAGAGACCTAATTCTCAGCTATATCTGTAAATCTATAGAGTCCTTCAAGGTGTAAGCAGAAAGAGTTAGGGGTCCCCAGGAAAAGAAAGATGAGACAGATTTCGTGATATAAGAGAAGTCATTTTATGCCACCTGCTATTTTCTGTGATCTCTGCCCTACTAGCTCTGCTTGCCTAAGCTTACTTCTGGCATAACTTCCTTAAAGGTATCAGAATTACAGAGAAATGCAAAAACCTCAGTAGTTAAGGATTTTAAGGGAACAAAGAGAATGCAAAAACTAACAGTCTCTACCAGACCGGGAAATAGCCTAATCATACAGACACAATAAATCAGTGGTAAAACTGAGCCACCCAGGCGCCCCTAGTTTTCTCTCATTTTGATGTGAGCACATTTTCCAGTCCACATAGAAAGGGTGAGATAAATTTTCCATTTTTCTCCCCTATTTACTAGTTTTCAAGATAATGAGTTTTCTAAGATAATGAAGTTTCCTATCCTTCTATAAAAGTGGGCTAGTTTTGTTTTGTTTTCTGATGAGACAGAAATGTACATAAACATATCTGGTGTTTTCCTGCCATTATGGTTGTTATCCTATTGACTGTCCCTTGTTTAACCATTAGGAGTCTCATAAGCCGACTCCTGAGTCCTTTTTATTAGATCCTACCAGTAGTCGATAGCATTTTTGCTCTCTGGTATGACAGGATGTTCCTGGCTCATCTAGTGCACTTCTTGCCTCCACCCCAGGATCAGCCATTTCTCTGAAAAGGACTGATTTCTCTTATTGAGAAATGCTATTTTAAGACCACAATGTAAGTAAGCATCAGGGATGCTCCTTGCTACTGAGTCTGGAATTGTTTCTAGGCCTGTTTGGTGGGAAAAAAAATTCACACTAGATACTCTTTATTAGGTTTGCTAATAGTTTGCTGAGAGGCTTTTATTTTTTGGTTTTAACTATGAATAGGCTGGATTTTTATTAGTGCTTTCTCTGCATCCATTAAGGGAATCATAAAATTTTCTTATTTTTATTCTACTAAGAGAGTGAATTATACCGGTTTCAAATGTTAAAAGCCAAGCTTGCATTCTAGGCATGTACCAGACTTGATTAAAATGTCTCATCCTTTTTATATAGTGCTGCGTTTGATTTGCTAACCTCTTATTAAAGATATTCTATATCTGTATTCAAAAGACATATTGGTCTGTAGTCTTCTTTCCTTAAATACCTTTGTGTCATTTGTTTTTCTAAAATCAAGGTAATATTAGCCACACGAATGAACTTCTACTTGCCAGAGGAGTTGGTGGAGAGCTGATGTTATTTCTTCCTGAGATGTTTGATAGAAATCACCAGTGAAACCATCCTGGCCTGGATGTGTTTTTGCGGCAAGGCTTTAAACCATAAAATAAATTGCTTTAATACAATACAAAACTATTTGGGTGATCCATTTTTCTCTTGAGTAAGCTTTGGTAGTTTGTGTTTCTTATAAAATTTTTGGATTTCATCTAATTTATCATATTTATTGACATAAAATGGTTCATAGTATTTCCTTATTATCCCTTATTATTTCAAGGATCTGTACTCTTATTCTCTTTTTTAGTCTTGATGTTGGTGGTTTGTGTCTTCTCACCTTTTCTTTTTCTGATGATTCTAGCCAGAGCTTTATCAATTTTATTTTTTTTCAAAGGACCAGCTTTAGGAAACAGAAATTATTCATCTGGTTAATGTGCACCACTGAAAACTGGGGGATGCTGCTATCAAACTTTCTCTAATATTAATGAGCATGACAGAATTCTAGAATAACAGACCAGGTTTAACACTTGGGTATTCAAAGTGAAGGTAGATGTCATTGTATAATGGGCACCAAAGCCACAGTGGTGACCACATGGTCCTGACCCACTGGGATCTGTGGCAAAGTAGTGAGATGAATGGGCAGACAATAAGGGTTTTTCTTGAGAAGCAAAAAAGGCTGAGAGCACATACGCTGAAGACTGATGTCAGCTGCCAGAAGGAAAAATCATGATTCTTCCCAGTTCCCAGATTTCAGCCAGTTCTCAGATCCAGAACTCACCGATGAAAGCTGAAGCCAGGTTCCCTTCAGGAAAGACCCTATACCACCACAGAAAGTGTTTACCCCAATCTTCCTCCAAAGGAACCCATGGCCCATTTTCCAGAGTACTGAACACCAGAGAGCTCCTTTGAGGGCTGCTACATATAGGGTCTGAACTGAAAAGTTTCCAGGAAGCCCAAATACCAGCACGGTTTATTAGAGTGGAGACCTAGGGAAGCTGGGAATAAGCTGAGCCCTAATCCATTTCATAGTAGATCCAATGTGGTCATTTCCCAAGTACATGATTGAGATGGACGTACTCAGCAGCCTGCAGAAATCTCATGTTCCTATCATGGGATAGGAAAGTTCATAGAACTTTTCCCAGAAAAGTGGGAAAGGGAAAGTTCATGCCCCTAAACTTGTACCCCACCCCAGCACGGTGATACATTTAAAGCAGTACTGCTTCTAGGGGAATGGTAGCAATTAGAAGAAGTGGGAGTAGCGGTCCTTATCATACTCCCGTTTAAGTCACCATTCTGAGCCCTGACCTAAAAGACGTGATTGTAGAAGATAGTAGAAGACAGTGGGTTACTATAAATGTAAGCAAATGATAGCCTAATAGCAGTTATGCAGGATGTTCTACTGGATGTGTTTACTAGAACACATCAAAACAGCCTCGGGCATTCGGTATGGGCTACTGGCCCAGCAAATACATTCTTTTAATCCCTGTCATAGAAAAAAAAAATCAGAAGCAAGTACATTCCCTTAGGACAGCTGTGCATAGTTAGTCCTGCCTCAGAGCTACATTAATGTTCTTATTCTCTGTCATGGTATAGTCAGGAGGGGCCCTGAGTGTTTGGACTACCCATGGAATGTCACATTGGTCCACTCTTTTTGTAACATCACACAGTCAACAGACCTGAAGGGCAGAAAATGTCAAGTAGTCTGAACACCCTGGTAAGATGCATATGCTGAAATAGACCAGGCAGCCACAGTTGGTTGATTGGTGTTGGGTGTTCAGGGAAGGCTCTCTGAGGAGGAGATGTGTAAACAGCAACCAGGGGAGGGAATAGCTAGTGTAAATCCTAATGACTATGGCATGTTTGGGAAACAGGTAGGCCAGTGTGGCTGGAGCACAGGGGACAAGGGGTGTGGGAAGTAGTGAGACTAGAGATGTGAGGGGTAGTTTGGGGGCTGCATCACGCAGTGTCATGGGTGCCAAGCTAAGACGTACAAGTTTCAACGGACCCATTTGAAACTTTTTGATCTAAGCATAATGGGGGAAAAATGAAGGGCTTTCAGCAAGGAAATGATAATGTCTTACGTCTGTTTGGATTGCTATAACAAAATGCCATAAACTGGGTTATTCATAAACAAAAGATTAATAAATCTAAGAGTTCTAGAGGCTGGGAAGTCCGAGACCAGGATGTTAGCAGATTCGATGTCTGGTGAGAACTGACTTCTCAGTTCATAGATGGCCCTTCTGGTTGTGTGCTTACATGGTAGAAGGAGACTAGGCAGCTCTGTGGGTCTTTTTTAAGAGGGCACTAATCCCATTCATGAGGGCTCCACCCTCACGACCTAAGCACTTGCCAAAAGCCCCAACTCCTGACACCATCCCATTGGGCATTAGGTTTCAACATATGGATTTTTTGGGGAAAAGAAACAATCTGTGGCAGTGGTTGTGATTTTTGGGTTTTTAAAAAATACTTAAAAAAAAAAAAAAGTAATCTCTACACCCAACATGAGGCTCGAACTCAACCCTGAGATCAATGGTCAGATGCTCTACTGAATGAACCAGCCAGGCACCCCGACTTACACTTTTTAAAAAGAGCACTTTAGCTGTGTGTGGGGAATGGACTGCAGGGCAGTGGAGCTGAAAGCAGAATCCTCTGGAAGGTTTTGCATTCACCCAGCCTCGAGGTGTTAGTGGCTTGCTCAAATGGCCATATGGAGACAGAGAGAGGTATTTGGAATTATAGGGTGTATTCTGTAGGCCTATTCATATATTAGGGATCCTATTCGGTAGCAAAAGGGAAGCATTAGGTATAACAGCAACATTTTTGGTCTGAACAACTAGATGGTAGTGCCTTTTGCATGGAGAGGAAAGATTGAAAGAGGAGGAAATTTGGGGCAAGGATAAAAAGTATGTGGAAATAAAAAATTCTTTTTTTTTTTTAATAAAAAATCGAAGTCTAAGATGACTGGTCATTGCCTCACTATATGAATCTGAATTTCTGGGATGGTGGTAGGCTAGAGATGAGGATATGGAATTGTTGGCTCAATTCATGGGTTTTTAAAGCTGCATATTGAGGCTGAGGAACATCTAGAGTTGGAGGTGGTGTGCTGGCAAAGTTCTTGGACTTTGAAGCCAGACTGAAGTGAGTTTGGATCCTCTTTCTACCACTTATTAGCCCTACCTAGTCTTGTCACTCTGTGTCTCTAACTCCTCCTCTACAACATGAGGACTGTGGTATCTTCCTCTTCCTCTCAGGATTGCTGGGAGGATTCGGAGCATATATGAATCTCCTGGCATTTGTAGTCATAGATGTTGAAGACACTGACACCATAATTCAACAGTAAAAGCTGCCCAAACTACAGCCTTGTGCCTAGGAGTAAACATGCCAATTTGATAGACCCAAGTCTTTGAAATAGCAACTCGTGTTCCATACTATCAAAAACAATCCAGATAAATGCTTACACCAGCCTGGACTAGGCAAGGGTGTAGAAACCTTGGTAATAGGTAGCGCCATGTAGGAATGATTCTGTTCAACTCATTCACATTTGCTTTTGGTTGGTAAAGCTGCAAAACCTCTTTAACAGATGAACACTTGGTGGTCTTCTAGAATAAACGTGGATTTTGAAGTCAGCCAGACCAGGGTTTAAATCTCCAGTCTGTCTTGACCTTCCCATTAAGTGTGAGGTTCAGTCACGTGGGAGGGCTGCAGCAATACCAGACTTCGCATCCGTAACTTCACTGGCAGGAGCAACCGACATTGGCTCCTTCGGGATCCACATATTTAATAAATATGTCAACTGATATCTTTGTCATTTTTGCTTTAATGCAGTCCGTCAGGAGCTTAGCATTGAGGAGCCCTTGAGTTTGAAGCTTATGGAGCAATTAAACTCCCTCCTGGGATAATCCAGACCCGGAGACTGTCCGTGCATAGAGATGAGCAATTGTGTATTTGTCTCCCTCTTGGTGGAACCATGCAACACTCCACTGTTCATCAGAGACTTATATTGCACTTCAGTGAGCCACGTGTACATTGCATACTATGCAGTCAATCTAGAAAACTATGCATCTAATACACCCAGGGAACCGGCCCATCTTCTATTAATTTCTTTTCATTAGCCATCCTCAGGAAAGCACTCAATGTCTGCCTGATGTGATTCCTACCCACCTTATGGGAATGGTCAGCAATGCTGAGCCAACAATGGCCTTGTGGGTAATCAAAGTGCTGACACATTCATGCTGTCATCTCATGACAGTGCTTTGAGTCAGAAATGGCTGAGAGCATTATCCCCATCAGATCCGGGAGCTCATAGAGATGAAATGACATGCCCAAGGTCACAGAGAGGTTTTGTTTCTTTGCAAAGCCAAATTAAAGGTAAGGGCTCTGGAATTAGGCACGCCTGCATTCAACTCCCAGTTCTGACAGTTACAACTGTGTGACTGGCCTTACAGGCTCAGTGTCCACCCTGATCCCCTCTCTGTCATTGCCGCAGGGAACACTGCCTAACTTGTGACCCACGGCACCTGCATTTCTGTGACCCCCAGAGCCTGCTTTGCTCCTTCCCCAACAGCAGCTCAAAAGTGATAGGGTTCCTTGAGAGCCTTCTCAACCAAGACTGGATTTGGTGAAAATATGCAGCTCGCTCATCTCTTATGTGGGATAATTCGGAGACATGGGACACTGGCTTCTTGAGTTTCCCTAGCACCATGAAGCTCTCCTTGTCCACAGTGGAACTTGCTTGATAACAAGCATTTCATTGGCTGTCCTGCCCTCCTTATCTCATTTTCCCATTTCCCTACTTTTACCTTGAGATCTCTTATTAAATAAATCTCTTGCACTTACATCCTTATCTCCAATCCTGAACCAAGATAGTGACCTTTGACAGATCATTTAACTCCTCTGAACCCTCAGTTTCCTAATCTGTAAAAAGAGAATCTGTATATTACTTACCTACCTCACAGACTTGTGGGAAAATTTAAAGGACATATTGCCTGTGAAGGGTTTTGTACAGTTCTGTTCAAAATTTAGAACAGAAAAATGGGAAATGATCAAGATGTCCAACAAGAAAGAAATGGGTTAGTAAATTAGGTTTTATCTGAATGCTAGAATATTACATAATTGGTAAAAATGAATGTTTTCAAAGAATATTCAAAATATGGAGAGTTGTACAAGAAAATTATATGTTACACAATCCAGCTAGAAAGCTCATGGAGGGGGGATATCTAAAACTGTATATATAAAATTATCTCAATTTTATTTAAAATATATTAAAAGTTATTTATCTCCTGGTAGTGGTGAGTTATTTTCTTTATGCTTTTTCCTATTTTTCAAATTTCAGAATTTTCTAAGTAAACAGTATTATCAGGAAAAAGGAAATGTTAATTATAAGAATTGATTTTAACTTCAAGATTTCAACTCTAATAAGAAAATAAAGATGCCTAAAAACAAAACATATATAAAATCTCAAACACTTTGGTTTTGTTTTCCTTTCTCCTGGTCAAAGGCACTAAGTATTAACAGGAACTTCAGCTTTCATGCAATAGCAACATGGACAATTAGTAAGGACAAGGCTTCACAAAGGCCTAAGGGGTTGTTTAAATTTGAGGTCCTTTGAGTCAAAGCTTCAGGCTACTGGGTCTTCCTGGGCTCTCTCCATTTTGATCTTGCTCTGAGACTATTTTTCTTCACAATTTCAGTTCAGCTGTTTTTCTGGCTTCCATCTGTGGTGTGGATTCCAAGCTGAAGTACCAGATTGGGGCAACTCTGTGAATAGGTCAACCTTAATGACTTGTTTGGCCTCACTTTGCATGAGCGAGCTCTAGATTAATTTCTCCTGAGGACTGCTTGTCTTACCTACCCTTACCCCATTTTGAGCACCTTTGTATATCAAACTCCATCTGCATCCAACCTCCCACAACCTCAGTTTACCCCACACAGTTGTAGGCAGAAATTATTCTTATAAAGGAAAAAATTGATCCACCATCCGTATGTCCACCCAACCATCCATCTAGCCATTCATCTTTCCACTCAGCAAATACTTACTGGGTATGCAACTCCTTGCAGGCACTGCTAGATTGTTGGGATGCTGAGTTAACTCAGACAGTAAACTTCCTAGACATGAGATAGCAAAGACAAGGCTCTCATGCCTCACTTGGCTCTCTTGTGCCCATATGTAGCAGATGCTTGTGCTTCTTGTCTCATGTCTCCTCCTCCTTCTCCAAGTCAGCCCACCTGACTTCTGTGCAGCCATAGTGCACAATTCCAGGTACTTGGCCAGCATCTTTGATCTGGCTGGACCTTGGCTGCCTCAGATCAGCCTTGCAGAGGAGCAACCAGAAATGAAGGGAAATTTATACCTAGGAAGGCAACCCTCAACTGTCTCCTTGTCCTTTGGGGAAACAACTCTGGGGAGTGCTTTTGTACCATTTCTGAGAAAGCTCCTACAGGGACTGAGTCCCCCTTTCCCCGCTCAGTGGTATGAGCTTATTAACACACACTTTACTGGGTTTTCTCCCTGTTCTGTCTCACTTTTGCCTTTTCCAAGTATCTTCTTCTTACTTATCTTATCTTACTTATCTTACTTCTGCTTCCAAGTATCTCCTAGCTAATAAACTACTTGGTCTCAGTTGCTTGTCTCAGTCTCTTCTTAGGAAGAACCCAAACTAGGATACTATGGCAGTTATTATAAATGAACAAATGAATGGGTGACTGAATAATGATATAATGAGAGGAGAGGTGGACACTGTTAGAGGTGGACGAATGACCACTTGCTGCTGATGAAGAAAGACATCATCCACTTATAATGAGGGATCATAGCCTCCAAGCATGGGTGCCAAGATTGTCACTTGACTGATGACCTTATGAAGATTGAGCATAAGAGTAATGTGAATGTGGCTAACAATAATAGCTACTCTCAAAGGGACACTTCTATTTGCTAGGGGCTTTGTTCTCATCATGCTGTTCATTCTTCATAAGTCTCCTGTGATCCGAGCATTAATTAATCCTAGAAGTGGAGAAACCGAAGTTCACATAGGGGGCTCAAGGTCACAGGGTGACGCTACTGATCTTGCCTAGTTCTGTTAGACCCACAGTCTACACTCTTGTGCCAATATCTCTACACAAGTCTATTACACCACCCAGTAAGGGTCCCAATTCTCTAGCTGCTTGGCAAAACAATCTATAAAGCACAACCTTGACATCAGGGTGTGCCTTCTCATGGGATCTAGGGCAGCCATAGTGGGTCTGTGCAGTGAAGTGTAGTAAATAACGCACAAGTCTATTTGTTACTCACTGTTAACCAAGCCTTAAGATAAAGCATTGCTTTATTTATTCTGTCTGGCAGCTCAAGCATGCTCCATGGTGTGTCTATTACACGGTGATGTTAATTAGGTCCACAGCACTGCACCTTCTGTATACAAGATTCGCCGTGTCACCCGCTGGCCTCATCTCTCCAGAGGGGTCTGGTTCAGCATCAGGTCTGAGGACAGAGAGAATCTTTGGGGGGCTGGTATCACCACCATGCCACCGAGCCAAGTATGAAAAAATACTATGTAGACATTCTGCCTATCGCATTAGGGGCTAGCAACCTAACATGCTTTTCAAGGTCACTCTGAGACCATCTTTCAGGGTAGGCAATGGGACTGGAGGGGGAGTTCCTAGAACCCCAAATGGCAAAACTCCTCAATGAACACCTACTTCAACAGGCTCATTTTATAGATGGGCAAACTGAGGCTTAGAGAGAGAGAGAGAGAGAGAGTGCCTTTTCTAAAGTGTGTCAATGTTAGTGGGCTGGGATTAGATGTTTTTCCTTCCAGTTCTGCCTCCATCAGGTGGAACTTTCCGAAGACCCTATCCCTTGCCTTCTCCCCCTCCTGTATGGTATGTTTGTAGAATGGGTGCACACAGAGGCTATTCATGCCTTCTCCCCACTACAGCCATTTCTCCTGAAGTTCCCGAAAGTAAGCCTATGAATCAGGAACAGTAATCATTCTTTAATTCCATTCTGCAGATCAGTATGAGGCTCGGAGGGGAAAGATGATAACAGTTGACTTGAATCCACACTCTGACAAACCACTTGGCCTGCCTAAGGGTGGATGAATGTACGGACGAAAGAATGAATGAATAAATGTTAAACTTACTAAAGAATGAATACAGGCCTGTGTGATGACCAAGGGTTGATGTGAGCAAGTCCCCAGCCCATGTATTCCATCTCCACAAAGTCAAAGCCTCCAGTGAGAGCCACAAAGTATTTATTTCACAACGGTGCACTCTCTGTTCCGACCACCACCCAGTACTCAGCTTGGCTTAGAGCAGGCTCTCCGCAAGTGCTTCTACAAGTGAACAGAAATGAGCATTCCAGAGCCGCAACATCCGGGTCTCTGGGAGCAGTCTGGAGAGGTGCTGGGGGCGGGGGGTGGTATGGGAGCAGCCTCTCCCTTCGTAACACCACACCACACCACGCCACGCCAAGCTTGTTTTGTTGTGTTTACCTTTCCTTGAGGCTGGACTGCAGAAGGAGAAAGAGAGAAAAACAGTAACACCAAGGCCGAGATACAGGAAAGAGACCTAAACATGAGCTCACCCGCTGTAGGAGTCAGGAAAAGGACTCTTGGCAAGCTCCCCACCCCAGGGACTGGCCTGGCTGGGATCCGTGTCAGCCTTCACTGGGATTGGGAAGGAGAGGTAGCCTGGACATCCTGCTAGGCACAGTCCCAGGGAGACTGGGCAGAGGAGGTAACTCATTAATATGAATGAAATGTTGAGAGATTAGATAGAATTTCAAACAGAAACTTAACCCAGGACTTCTGAGTAGGAGTTGATGTAAAAACGTGCTATGAATCACAATGATGTCACTTATACTCAGTAAAGCACACACACACACACACACACACTCACACACACACTCACAACTATGAAACACAGTGCAAATATACCACACACACACACTCAAATCCTACATAATCAACTTCTCTCTTTCACTCCTCCCAGTTTCTCTCCATTTCTCTCCTTTCTTTTTCTCTTCCCCATGGATGCTCTTAACCTTAAAGTCCGATAGTTTCCTCTATGTGTCTGTAAGCTAGGTTTGCTCCACTTTCCCAGGAGGTATCAGGGGTGGCCTTTATTTATTTATTTATTTATTTATTTATTTATTTATTTTAAAGATTTTTATTTATTTGACAGAGAGATCACAAGCAGGCAGAGAGGCAGGCGCAGAGAGAGGGGGAAGCAGGCTCCCTGCTGAGCAGAGAGCCCGACATGATGCTGGGCTCAATCCCAGGACCCTGAGATCATGACCTGAGCCGAAGGCAGAGGCTTTAACCCACTGAGCCACCCAGGTGCCCCATGGGGTGGCCCTTATTTATGAACTTCTGGAGGGAGGGAAAGAGGAAGGGTGCAGCCTGATAGAAATGTTCTATTCAGAGCAATCATCGTCATCTTCATTCTCAGCACCAGCACCAACAATGCTGGAAACTGTCAGTGAAGGGTTACTTTCTGCCTGGTCTCATGTGGGGCCCTGGGACCTGAGCAATGAGTAAGACCCCAAGAATGACACCAAGTTGAGCTGGGAAGACAGAGCTGATGCACACAAAAAAGTGAAATAGGAAGCTATTGCTAAGTGCCAATTGAGATTTTAGACTATCATTCTCTAGAAGTTCAGAGGGAGAGTTGTCCATGAGGGTTGGAAGATCAGGGAAGACTTCCTGGAGGAGGAGTCTTGAAGGATAGGTAGAGATCAGGGCAGCAGAGAGGAATGGGAAGTGACTGGCAAGCACAAGATATTTAATCAAGTTTGTTAGATAAATGAATTACAGGATGATCCAGGTCAAAGCCAAGGCAAGTAGTAACCTTTATGAGGGTTCTCCCCTTCTCAGAAGAAGAGAAAATACTGGGAAATATTTTTCCAAAATACTGACCATTCTCGTTCATCCTCTTTGGATCCTCACAACACTCAAGAGCAGGTTGGTTAAGGATTATGCCCCCATATTGAAGAGTATGCAACTGAACCAGTTGAAGCTTTGGGATAACTGAAGACAGGGCAAGAGATTTATGTAACATCGCACAGCCCAGCAGTGAGCTGGGAGCAGTTTCCAATGGCCTTGTCTCTAAATCCTTCTGACTTGCATGGGAAGTGGGTTGGGGTTGGGGCAGAGGAAACCTTTGGGATATTTAGTAGGAAACCTCCGTGTAGCCTGTGAGCAGCATCTAATATTAGGTGCAGGAATAGGGTCAGGGGTGTATTAACAGAGGCTCTAGGCCTCCTCTGGACCAGCCCAGCCTACCCTCCTGGCCAAACCTCTCTCCTGCTATTCCCAGCCCGAGGGTCTCTCCAGCAACTCTGTGAAGACAGAATGACTTGCTGCGTGCCTGAGACACGTCGTGAGGTGCAGTAGGTGTCTCAGGAGATACAGAGACGAGTCAAACCCAATCTCTGCTATGGAGAGATGACTCTCACGGGAGTGGAGTAACCGAGGAATAGAGACATACGTGCTGCGGGACACAAGAAAAGGAAGCGGTTAATTACAACTTATGAGACTGGGGGTTGGGGGAGAGATGTGATGGGGCTGGGCTAGCCCAGCTAAGTCCTGAAGGATGAGAAGAATTCTCTTTAGTTAAGGGGAGTAGAGATGGTGGATGTCTCTGAGAGACGCTGACTGGGCAGAACCATCAGGATGTGGAAATTGATCAGAAGGGCAGTAGGAAAGACACAAAAGTGGGGTGACATCGAGGCTCACCTCAGACATCTGATCTGAAGGTGCCATAAAGGTGGGGTCATGTGGTATGGAGATCTTGTAAGCACCCCTGGGGAGAGAGCGAGGGGTGAGTGGGCCCGAGTCTGGAGGCAGGGAGGGAAAGGAGGGGCTGTTACAACAATCCATGGAGGACATGGTGGTGGGAGTGCATGGAAAGGGGAGAGCAAGGGAGAGGCACAAAAGTCCTGCTGGAAGTATTATTTCTCCATGTTAATAGTAAGGAAAGCAAACTGCTTTAAATGATTCACAAGACCAAAATGCCAGCGGTGGAGCGGAGATCAAATTCCGAGTCTAGGGACCCCTAAGTCACTCCATAACACTGCTTGCGGGCACACACATTGCGGTGGCAGAAGCAATGGGCCTGGGGCACTGGCTGGCTGTGAGGGGTGAGGAGAAGGGAGTTAACACAGTGACAAGGCTTCCAGCCCAGGCGACTGGGGGAAAAAGAAGACATTAACCCAGACAGCAGATGCCAGGGAGAGGAGCAGATTTGGATTTAAGATTGACATAAGGTCAGCCAAAAATAGATCCCAGGTCTTTGGGGACAAGCAAATTGTGAGCATCAAGGAGCTCTAAGAGACGTCACAAGGACGACTTTCTGAACTGGTCAGGCTTAGCCCTGAGGTTTGGGGTCGAACCAAAATGCAGTGGGGTGTGGCAGAGGCAGGTCTGTGCCTCCTCTCCACCTTCCTAGTTATTTCCCAGCTGTGGACCACAGGCAAGAGACTTGACTTCATCGGCCAGATGGGGAGGTCAGCCCTGCTCAGCACATGCCCAGAGTATGGTGAGAGTGGAAGAGCTGACAGAGGGGAGGGGGCTTGGGAGGTCCGGCTGCAGCCAGCACAGCACGGAGAACTTCAGAGACCATCCCCGAGAGGCAACATGGAAAGAGCTTCTTAGAAATCCTGCTAAAACTCCTTGAGACATCTCACAGAACCTATATCCCCTTCTCTTTTTAGTCTTGTCAATTCCGCCTCAGATCCGGCTGGGTGGCTATTGTACCCAACACTGTCTTCTCCCCGTGCAGAACCCCAGCTTACAGAGCCGCTTTCCTCTCTGTCACGGGCTCAGGTGTCTGCCACTACCCCAGCCCCAGCACCTGTTGATTCCACACTCAGCGAGCACAGGCTCGGCTGCACGATCTGTGTCCGTGAATAAGACCTAGGTCCCTAGTCTGACATTGATCCCTCCGTGTGACTGTCACTTTTCTGGACACTTCTCTCACCCCTGTCCTCTACTCAGGAAGAATTTGTACTCCTGCTTGTACTTCATCGGAACACGAACAGAATTTTGGCTCCAAGAAAAGGGATTTTCAACCCTCGTGAGCAAGTGAGAAGTGAACAGGGATGGGGGTAATTTGGGGAAAGAGTTCTCTCTGCCATGTATTTTATAGATATTGTTATACTTTTTAGACAGCTTTCACTGAGGGTTACTTGATACACAAAAAAATGCATATATTTAATGTATATGATTTGGTGAGTTTGTACATATGCAAACACCTGCGAAATGACCCACAATGAGGGTAAGAGATATCGCTACCACCTCCTAATGCTTCCTTGTGTCTCTTTGTTGTTGCTGGGTTTTTTTGTTTTTGTTGTTGTGCTATAAGAACTTAACATGAGATCTACCGTCTTAACAAACGTCTGTGTGCACAATCCAGTATTAACTACAGGCACTCTCTTGCACATAGATTTTATTCTAGTAATCCTCACAATAACTATGGAAGGTAGGTTTTCATTCCCATTTTACAGACAAGAATCCCAAGGCTTAAAGAGGTTAAATTTTTTGCTCAAAGCCATACAGCAAGTTTATAGAAGAGCTGAAATGCACATTTCAGTTTGAGTTTTTAAACCCAGGCTGTTCTTCTTCTTCTTTTTTTTTTTTTTTAAAGATTTTATTTATTTATTTGACAGAGAGGAGAGAGATCACAAGCAGGCAGAGAGGCAGGCGGGGGGCGGGAGGGGGGAAGCAGGCTCCCCACTGAGCAGAGAGCCCGCGATGCGGGGCTCCATCCAAGAACGCTGAGATCATAACCTGAGCCGAAGGCAGAGGCTTTAACCCACTGAGCCACCCAGGTGCCCCTAAACCCAGGCTGTTCTTATTATGCTATAATGTCTCCCCTATTCTGTCTGCCCTGGTGCCCTTCTGGCTGAACTGATGCCCTTCAAATGCTCAGGAGGCAAGACTCAGAGGAAGACTTCTGAACAACAATGGGGGGACACCGTGGTCTCAGTCCGCACACTCCAGAAGGAGGGAGTGACAGCAGCAGCTGAACTAGATTATCTGAGCAGGGTCAGTAACCCAGAGGCTGCCAGCATGGTCCTGCAATGACTACCTTGCTGAGCTTCCAGGAGCCCTGGGAGATGTAGAAGCCTCTGCACGTCAAGTGATAAATGGACCACTTGCCCAGACCCTCCCCTGTTGGAGTGTCCAGCAGGAACTCAGACAGGTGTGTGGGAGCGAGAGTTGGGAAGAAGACAGGGTTTCAGCTACAGGTGTGAAAAAGTCCTGAAATCCTTTCTCACACACCCACCCAGGAAGCTTGCGTGCTCCCTGCCTCTCCCCCAACTCCCTACCACCTCTAAGTGATGCCATCGGTCACTTGTTGTTCCGCTCACACCTGTTCTCCTGTTTTGACCTGATTTTCCCTAGATACCAGTGGAGAGTGCCCAGTATAGAGTGGTGGAAAGGAAGCTAGGTTTGAATCCAGATTCTCATCAGCCTGATGAACGCAAACATAGGATTTTACTTTTAGGAGTCTCACTTTTGTCACTTGGGCAAAATAGCAAATGATACCTCAAGGGACTATTGGGGATATCTGATAAGGCAGTGGATGGACGCAAAGGCATCTAGCACGATGCCCGGTACACAGCAAATGCCCAGTGAGTACTTTACAGATGAATGAATTGGGGCCCAACAAATGTTAATCACTCCAGACTGCATGGTTGGTGCTGCTCTTACTACTTAGGAAAACGAGCCAGGATCCTCTTAGGTAGGTCTCAGGTATGTCATTGAATCACATGGCAAGCTCCTAGCTAAAGGTACCCTGCTTCTGCAGTCATTGTCATCGAGGGAGGTGACTCAGCCTTTGCTGTGGGCTTTTTTTTTTTGGGTCTGTGTGTGTGGAGGGGGGGTTTGCAGAGGGAGAGGGAGAGAAAGAACCTTAAGCAGGTTCCATGCCCAGCACAGAACCCAGTGTGGGGCTCAATCTCACAGTCCTGAGATCATGATCTGCGCCGAAATCAAGAGTCGGATGCTCAAATGACTGAGCCACCCAGGCAGGCGCCCCTCTGCTATGGGCTGCTGCACAAAGAATCTGGGTGGCCTCTGGCTTGCCTACCATTGCTTTTGAGGGTAACTAGACCCTTAGTAGTCCTATCTCTGAGTGTCTGGACTCATGGAGAGAAAAGTGGCACTGTTTATGGAGATACGTGTGAGAGCCAGGTGGAAGCCCAGCATGTCTCCCCCTCTCCATTATTCCCACCTTCACTCTTCCTTTTGGCAGAATTATCTCACTTTCCTCAGAACACTGGGCTGGTAGCCCCCTCTACCTCCTTGTGGTTCTATGCAGACAATGAAGTTGGGTGGGCAAGAAGAGAGTCTGGAGCGCCCCCTCCTGGGGCTGGGTGGGCTAGTAGCTTCTGGCTGGTTCACCTACCAGATCGCTGCTGTCTTCCATGTCCTTGCTGAAAACCCTCCTAACTGGAGACCACAGGTAGAACCCGGTCCAAGAAAGCTAGGGAGCTGCTGAGCAGGCCAAGGCCCCAGGGAGGTCCACTGGCAACTCCTGGTCTCTTGGGTAGCTCCTTCTTCTCTGCTCCACCAATGGAAGAAGCAGGTGGTCCTACAGCAAACATATCCTACAGTCTGCCTTATAGCTATACACTTTTCTCTCTTAAGGAATTCTAAATGTTAGCAGCATCCACGTGCTGTAAATCAGAGAAATTTAATGTCATTTGTTTAGCATTAAATGATACTTTTTACACCGTAAACTCCATTCTCTGACATCAGGCATGTAACCACCTACCCCAAGCCATTCCTCTCCAGAGTTACCAACCAGGAGGGGATGCTACAGAGCATCCAGCATCCCCCTAGGGAAAGAACCCATTCCATTTCCTCCATGAGAGATGTTCATTCTGAATGTTTGCATACATCTGGTGATGGGGAGCTCACTGTCTCCCCAGGAAGCTCATCCAATGGCTGGCAACTCTGTTCACTAGAGTTTTCCCCATTGTTTGAGCTGTAATCCATCTTATTGAAACTGCTTCCCTGGATTTTGTTCTTACCTTTGGCCACACAGAACAAGTTTGCTTCTTTTGGACAAAGAATGTCCAAGATGTTCTTTCCACTTTTTTAGAGATTGTGATCTCACTTTCCTACCCCCACTACCTCCTATCTTTCATCTCAGGGATAAACAGCACATCTGATCCATTTCCAATGGGAAATAATTTGCAGCCACCGCACCATGTTGATGACACCCAAATAACACAGCTCACTTTTACTGAGCATTTTTGCTAACATTTCCCAGACCTACATCACAACTGTAATGAGGCAGGTATCACTATCACCATCTTACAGAAGAAAACTGAGATTCAGACAGGTTAAATAACTTGCCCAAGATCACACAGATATTAAAAGACAGAACCAGGGTCTGAAAGCAGAGTAAGAAGCCAAAGGTGCCTGGTTCCAAGTTCTTGGTTTCAAACCGCTAGCATACCCGGGACTTGTGAGGTCTGTGATCCAGTTAATCAGTGCAGTTTTTACAGTGGGGCCTAAATATGGTCCCAACATTATGGAAATAGTCTGAGCAGGAAAGCTGGACCCGGACTGTCACCGTGCATGATTTATGCAGTCTGCCTCTCTCCATGCTGTCTCAAGAGATGCTATCATTTCTGAAAGACCTGCCAGGCTCTTGGCTCTCATCGAGCGGGTTACATTCAGCTCAACTCCCCAGGACTCTGACACAGAAACTGCTGGAAAGTCAAGTCTTGACTGCTCTTCCTTATCCCTGATGACAGAGTCCTGACAGAAAATTGCAAGTCATGCCAAATTTGGGTTGGCTAGTCGGTTCCTGTGGGAGTGGAAGACCTAAAGGGAAGGGTGCCAAGAATGTTCGGAGGAACAGAAGAGATGCATAAACCACTTTATTTGTGTTCCTCTGGGCAACAAGAACCCAAAGGAGAAGCTGCATACACAACACAACATTTGCAGCCAACTAACATATGGTTCTTTGTTATCATTTCTGAAAACCAATAAGCAAAGGCAGAATAAGCTTTGCTCTCGATTTTTGCAACAAACTTCAAAAATCCCCCATCCCAACGCAAAAGAATGTTTAACTGGAGCTTTGTGCTAAAGGCCCGATCTCCCCTGAGCCTCCCTTCTCTCCCGATCTCCGAATCCTCATTTCCGGGAGGTCATTTTAATTAGCAGGCTGTCACGGTGACTCAGCCTGCCGGCTTCACGGGAAGGAAGGGAGCAGACTCCTCTGGACCCAATCATCATACAAAGGCACTTCAGTCTTTAGAAAAATGTACAATATTTAGCTCCCCCCACCCCTTGGGAATTGCTACTACTGCTGTTTTATTTTATCAGCCCTCTGCTCCGAGGGGGTGGGGTGAGGAGTGTGGGGAGGGGTGGCATTCTCCTGTCTTCTGCATCTCCCCCACCAGGAAGTCAGCCTTCCCCCATTACAGAGTATCTATACCCACCTCTTCAGGGGCCAGGTTTGGTGTCTGGCACCACGATCTGGAGATCTGAACCACGATGGACCTCTTGGAATGAGTGACCAATACTTTCTGTCTTTGGAGCTAAAGTTTCAATTCAACTACCCAGATCATTGGGGAATGCATGTGGCTCAGAGACATAGCGACAGTGTGCCTCCGACCATGGTGATTTCAAAAATTCTGTCCTATTGTTCCCAACAGCACATTTGTCTTTGGGTTGCAGGGGTCACTGATGTTTTTGGATCAGCAAGTATGGACGGTGCATTTCTAGCACTGTGAACAACCATCACCTAGTCTAGAAGGCAACTGCCTATGGTAGCTATACAACTTTAGAAGGTAATGGGGCTTCAGAAGCACTGACCTGAGATGTGTCAAACCTCTTGAAAGGGACGTGTAGCTTTTCCTCTTCCTGTGAGGATCTCTGTGCTGTGGGAAATAGCATCTGTACTCGCTTGGTTTGAGCTTCCTATTTTGTTCCTGAGCCTTAAGCAGAAGTCCCACGATTGATTTTCCATTGGTAAAAGGGAAAATTGATGGTGAGGTTTCTCCTTTTTTCCTCCCCTTTCACTAGCTTGTTCATTATCCCACACCCTTGATCTTGGAAGCTAGAGAAGGGTGATTAATTTCATGCCCCAGCAGAAAATGCATGCTCCTGCCTCCACAAGACCTCCCTGGACTCCATGACCTTAAAAAGAGTTTGAAGGGTCTTTGTGGTTCACGGATCTCTTCTTGTCCCCTTTGCCGTTGGGGTGGTGGCTGGCTGGGCCCCGCAGGAGTGGGTGCTTGTAGGGAGGGGGCTTTTCCTTCCTGCAAAGGGGGGGGTAACAGAAAGAGAGAAGAAAGATAGCACATATACACAACAGATTGAAATCATTTTTGTGCACGTGTATCTCCCCCACTGGACTGCGACAGCCCAGGAGCAGTGGCCTTGTCTTCATCTTCTCTGTGTCCCAGGAACCCAGCCCAGGGCCTGATCCAAAGCAGGCATCATGGCTCAATGAATGACTGCTAGATGGATGGATGGATACTCCGTATCATTCAGATTCTGGAGAAAACCTGACTGACTACAGCTCCAACTCTTCCACATCTCCACCTTGATCCTAACCCATCCTCTCTGATTCACAAAGGGATGGGGATGGACACATAGAAGACCCATATGGGTGAGCCTGGGACCCCATGCTCTTCATAACCATCATGGGCTCTAGACTCGCCCTTATATTCCTCAGAATAGCCCAAGTATGGCATTTCACAGGGCGTTTGTCTCCGTCACAAGCTTGGGTGACCTTGGAAGGCAGAGGTATGTCTGGCTCATCTCTGAGTCACAGCACCCAGCATCCAAGGCCATACCCTTAAAAGTGCTCTTCCATAATTGCCCTCTGTCTGTTTGGCTCACACACTACACTATGAGCTCCCTGTGGACAGGGACCAACTTTTATCCATTTTTGCATTTTCCCCCATATGGGGCCTTGTTCGTTTGTTATGCTGTTGACTGATAAGTTGATGTGCCATTCATTCATGCGTTGGACTAAGATTTATTTGCAGTGGAAGAGTAGACTTGAGAGCCAGAAAGAACTCACCTGAATTCCCAGGTTGGCTATGAGGAGGGTTGTGATCTTGGGAAAGTTATTTAAGTTTTATGGGCTTTATTTGTAAAATAGGAATAAAATATTCCAATATTGCAAAGCGTTGTGAGGCTAAGTGAAATTATATGAGTAAATGCACTTAATGTCCTCCCTTGCCTGCTGTGACTTACAAAGGCATGGTGGTAGATGTTAAGTGGGGTCCCATGGTCCCTGGACATGACAAAGATGAGTCAGACATTGATGCTTGCAGGCTGCTTACAGTTTAGTAGAAGAGACAGTTGCACAAAATGACTACGCAAAATAATAAAGAATTACAAAGCATGATAGAAAGTGGCAAACACCATAAATATGGAATCTCTCTTGGGCTTTTTGAATTAGAACTGAAGAAGCAACTTCTTGTAGCCCATCATGCTCTTGGAGTACCTATTTTCCTTCACTGTTGATGAGTCATGGATGAGGTAAAAATGTAACAGGTGGCGGCACACAAAAGGGACATCTTGCCCTGACATATCTCCCCCACCAGGAGGCCTTCCTGCCTGAATTGCCACCCTCTCTGAGGGACCTGGCTAACATGACAAGGCTGTCTGGCATGAGCGAGATACATCTAGACCTTGGTACCCAAAGACAGCCTAGAGCACACAAGAGCCCAAGTCCTTCCTGCCTCATTGGCTCTAGTAAATGGGGGTTGGGGTTGAGCTTTGCAAATTACAGGGTGCCATTCGTATGTCACTGATGGGTGTGTTTCTTAACACCCAAAGGGAGCATGGGAAATCAGATGGCTTTGTTTTCATGGGGGGTAAAGGAAGGCTTACTTCCCCTAGAGAGGCAAGCTTAGGTACGAGTGCAGGTAGGGGAAGCCCCAGGTAGATGTGGGCATGGCAGAAGGTGTGCAGTGGCCAGTGGGCATGTGAATGTGTAGATTGATTTGCAAAGAGCCTCTGTAACTAAAGATGGGAGCAAAGAGAGAGAAGGCACTAGAAGGCAAATATCCCATACATCTGGGCCTCTGTTCCTCTTCCTATGATGCTTTCCCCCACCTCTCCAGGCTCACTTGGGAAGCAGACTTCCCAGAAAATAAGCTTCTCCCTTCTCAAAACCTCCATGGTACTTTGTACCTTGCCCTCAGCAAACCATTTTCTAAGTAGTTCTTTGTCTATTTGTTTTTCTTATGAGAATGTGAATTTAACACATTTGTAATTCCTAAGCAAAACTCAGGCCTGGCATGGAGTAGATGCTTGAGGAGTGACTGAAGAATAGAAATGAACTTTTGGTCTTGTCCTTACTGCCTCCATTGCTCTAAACATCCCGGTCTTGTCATTGCCTCAGACTGCTTTTTCAGACCCTGCTTCCTACCCTCCATCCTACCCCCAACATGAAACACACTCTCTTCTTTTTCTATTTCATCCATCTAAGTTCTACATGTCCTTTAAAACCAAGTTCAAATGCCACTTCCTCCATGAAGCCTTCTTGGGATACTCCTGCTGGCTGCCAAATGCTGGCCAGGTAGTGTGGGAGGGGAATTTCTGGTTGGGTCTCACTTTTCTTTTCTAAAATATGAAGGGGTTGAAGTCAAGAATTCTTAGGGACTTCTTCAGTTCTACCATTCTATAATTCATACGTTCGGGGCTTATTTAGGATTTACTCCCTGCTAGACTGTGCATTGTGCATTAAAGATCCAGGAGAGACCCAAGATAGCTTCTTAAGGAGCAACTGGTCTAGTGGAGAGACCGGATGTGCAAAGAGGCCATGACAACACTCTATGGGACATACAATGCTACAGGTGTGTGCAAAATGCAGTTAGGAATCCAGCAGAGAGGAAGTAGCTCTATCTCAGGTGGAAAACAGAGACAGCGAAGCAGAGAGGTGTGATGTTTAGACCAGGCTTTGAAAACTATGTAGGGATTCACCACCTAGAGACAAAATGGGAGAACATTCCAGAAAGAGAAAAAAGGATGAACAGAGACATAGAGGCATCAAAATAGTTGACTTGTTCAGTCTGAGGCATAAGGTGTAAAGTTGTAGAAAGCAGATGGGGTGGAGAGGGTGCTCACAGGGGAAGGGGTATGCTGGGAAATGAAGTTCAGGATATAGGCCAGAACTTTGAATACCAAGAAGAGGACCTGGAACATTACCCTGATGGTAAAGGGCAGCCATGAAAGGTTTTTGAGAGAGAGTATTATCTGATACGTAGCTGAGTACTTTCCAAATTGTTTGGTACTGTTTGTTGTCTTTGCATATATGCATGCCTTTCTCCTCTGTGTTCTGGGCTCCTGATGGGCAGAGGTGCTCTATGTTCCCCAGCACCTAGTGCGTGGCCTGGCACATGGTGGGCTCCAGTGTGTTGAGGAGAGGATCATTCCTATCCTTCACCACACAGATCACAACCCCACCATGGAGCGCATCCTACCTCCCAGCCTGTCACTGAGCCTGAGCCCACTTCACACTCAGAGACCAGCCCACTTCCCATGCTCATGCTCTATTTCCCCACAGAGGCTCACCTCACCTGTTCATTTTTCCTAATTTTCATCTACCCTGATGGGACCTTTTTGAACTTTAGCCCTATGGCTTTATCACTATGGTCCAGATAAGTGTGGGGTCTCAGCTTTGGTCATCAACACCATGTCCCTGAAACTGTGCTATTGGGCCCACATTGCTGGCCCTCCCCCAGGGACCCTCTCTGAAGGGCAGCCCCATACCCGACAGGCTCCTGCCAGCACCTGAGTAGAAACTGACATGTTATAATTATCCACAAAGATGAAAGAAAACAAAGATTAATTTTGAGTCAAAACATGTAATTTTCCTTTAAAACCAGAACTACTCTTTCACTTATGTTATTTGATGCTTGAGTGGAAAGTAATACAAAGGGGACGTATTCAAGTCCTAAATCAGAGCCTTGCATCCTCCTGGGATTCATTTTTCAAGAGTCGCTGACCAACTGAGAGCTAAGTGATATTCATGGTTGGGTGAGACAGAGGTGTGGGGATGGAGAGGGAATTTGTTTGGTTTTTCTTAATTTAAGGGTGAGTGCATTACCTCAAGTCCTCAAGGCTGTGCACTTTGAGGAATGGGCTCTCCAGCTCTTTTCTAAAGAGGCTCTGAACCCATGAACAGTAGTTCTGAGAGCTCCCTGCAGCCTTTCCACCCAGCCTCAGGTTCCCGCCTCCTGTCCATCTGGAGGAACTCTCCAGGAGGAGAGGAATTCATGCTGAGAAAAGCAGAAAAACGGGGCTTGGGCTCTAGTCCTGGCTGTGACCAGTGCTGTGTGTTCCCTGGGCCTCGACTTCCTCATCCGTGTCGGGAAGAGGGGCCGGCGCCATTGCTAGTCTCCCCAGCACCCGCCCATTTCACGGATAGTGTGACAGGATAGGAAAAAGTCTGAAGGATCAAGATAGTTTTATTCAGGCTGACAGAGGACCTGAGAGAGACAATCCCCAAATTAACTTGTAAATGAGATTCTAAGAATTCTTTTGAGTGTTATAAAGTTTTAAATTTTTAAGAACTTTAACCAATCAAGAATGACTTCTAAGAATGAACTGAGCTCTTTCCTCAAGAGATGAGCTCCTTCAAGGCAGGGTCATGCCCTAATCACTTACTCAGCCAGCATGAGCACCTCCCTCCCTCCAGGGGCCTGGCTTGAAGTGCTGGTTTTCCTAAGTGGAGGAAGGAAGGAAGGGAGGGAGGAAGGAAGGAAGACAGGTATGCATGCTCAGTACAGTCTAGGCACTTGGGGAGCACAGAGAAGAGGCTGACATGATCCTCCTTGAAGGTGTTTTTAATCCACCCAGAATGGGAGATGGGCACAAAGACCCTACATGGTTGGTGAACAATTGGAGACACAGTATGCATCAGGATACGTTATTTTGTAGACTCTGTGGAGATGTGGGCCTCACGGCATGGTGAAACTGAGAGATCATCCAGCCCGACCAGAGAAGTCCAGGGACTTGCCCCAGACCATGATGCACTGGTTGGAAATCTGGGACTGTAGCCCAGAAACCAGAGGAGATGAAAATGTTACTGAGCACCTACTGACTGCCAGGCACCATACCAAGCTTGTATCTCATCTTTAAAATCTTTGGAGATTTTAGTTATTATGCCCATTTTATAGGTAGGTAGAGAAAAGTTTCAAGAGTCCAAGAAACTTGCCCAAGATCCCACAGTTAGCGTGAGCCTGAGACAGAATTTGAAACTAGAATGATAGCAAAAAAGGCTTCCTGCTTAAGATGGAGCTTAGTTAGACTTCTGTCTAGCTTGGGAATAAAACAATCCTAGGATCAAATCCTGCCTCTGCCAAAATCTCTTTGACAGGCAATACTCTTCACCTTTCTTAGCTTCTTTTACCTCATTTGTAATATGGGTGGTATAATATCTATGAGGAATAAGTAAGACCATGTACAAAAAGTACTTTGCTCAATAAATAACAGTGATTGATAGAGTTTTTGTTAATAACAGGGTATAGAAGAAAGTGCACTAGTGCAAAGGCCCTGAGGCAGCAAAGCACATAGGCAAGGTCACAGGCAAGGTCAGTGGGAAGACTGGCCTGGCAGAAGGAAGTTGGACATCATTATGTCTGTTAGAGAGGTTGGATCACTAGAGAGTAGGCAATGAGGCCAAGAGTTAGGGCAGGGCAAGCACATTCCAGGTGCCATTGGAAGTCACTGTCCAAATGCTCACTGGGCTTACTTCTGGAGGCATGGGAGTGCCCAGCACCTGGGTCTTTAGTCTAGCCCTCTGAAAGGATGGATGCTCATTCCCTGACCTTCTCTCTTTGATGGCTCAAAAAGCTGACTCCAGCAGAAAACCTGATGTGAAATTGCTTAGGGTTGTGTCCTCCCCAGCCCTGAACCTTCATGTCTTGAGGGAAAGGGACTCTCATGCCTTCAGGGGATACGTGTATGCCTAACAATGTGCAGGGTACTTTAACACACATCTCATAATATAACTTTCTAGGTGAGTGCCATTGTCCCCACTTTACAGATGAGAAAATGGAGGGACCAGAGACCTTATGAGCCTAGATGAAGTAGGAATCCTAGAGGATGAGCTACCAGATGAAGTAGCATATGGAGACACCCAGACTAACTTGGACTGTACTCAGTCCCCCAGTACCTCCCATCCCTATGGACTCCCATGGGAGACCCAGAAATGTGACCACCCCCACACTGTCTGACACTATGATGATACTTTATAGTCAGAAAACATGCTGTTAAGGTCTTCTGCCCCGTACACTGGTGGGCAGGGCAGGGATTATCTTTCCCCCACCACAGATGGGAAACTGAGGGCCAGAGAGAAGCCGATGGAAGCTGCCCCCAAACATAAAGCCAGTTAAGTAGGACCCAAACCATACGGCTCTGCTCTGTCACTTACCGAAGCCTCGGCATGGGAATTGCCACTTTCTCGACCAGGGGGTTCAGCCGATAATAATCCAAAAACGTTCTTGCCACGTTCCTTCCCAGCTTCATATCTGCAAGCAGGTGCGTCAAGGAGCAACTTTGGAAGGAGATGGGGACAGAGCGAAAAGAGGGCCAGTAATAACAATAGCAGTGACAGAGGCGGTGACACCACTCTTCCTTCTAAGCTTTGTGTAGGTTCTGTCTCTTTTGATTTTCACAAACTTTAGGTGCTATTCCTCATTTTAGAGATGAGCAAATTGAGGTGCAGAGAAGCTAAATAATTTGCCCAGGGTCACTGGACTAGGAAGGAGAGGAACCAGGATATGGGCCTGGGTACTCTTACCTCAAGGGTATGTTCATAGCTTCTAGAATATACTGCATCCCTTTAGGAACCACTGGGCTTCCACGAGCTGGCTTCAGGTGGCTCAGGGGGGAGACAGATAAGCAAGATCCAAGGTCAAGGGACCCTTTGTTGTGTGGTCTGCCCCTTAGGGATCAGTCATCTATTTTGGTAACCCCGGGATGGGGGGCAATGGTAAAACCCTCTCACCCGACAGTATCCCTGTTCCACCTTGAAATCTACCGATTGTGAATCCTTAAGGTAAGGATTCATGACCTGTTAAAGTATAAACTCCCCAGGGAAGGAGAAAGGGCCAGTTCTGTATCAGCCATTGGCACTTTAGTACGAACTGGCAGACCAATCATCTATCCAACAACAGAGTGCCTACTCTGTGCATTCTAGCTGACATCTCTGGGCCTTCACATGAGCGATCTCCTCTGCCTGAAGTGCCTCCCCGCCTCCCTTGGCTAATTTTTGCTCACCAGTTCTCCAGTTAGGTGATCCTGCTTCAGTAAAGCCTCCCATAATACTCCTCTCCCCAGGGCTGTGATTGGCGCTCTGGCCCTGTGCTTCCATGACTTCTAAACTGACTTCATTTCAAGCATTTCTCTCTTCTCTCATATCCCTCAGCTCTGAACCGCCCCCTGCTGTCACTGCCAAGGAACCTCCTCATTCTTGAGTTTGAGAGAGAGTCCACCTCTCTCCAATTCCCTGCTGTCCCTCCAGAAAAGGCCAGCATCACTTTTCCCCTGGATCACTGTCAACCTGTCCTAATGGGCCTCCCTGCCACAGGCTTTCCTGCCTTGACTTCATTTCCTACAATAGTCAGATGCTGTATGCTGTAAAATGCAGAACTAACCACGGCATCCAATCGAGTAAAACTCCCAAGTGGCTCTCAGTTGCCTTTAAAGTTCAAATTTTGGGGGCGCCCGGGTGGCTCAGTGAGTTAAAGCCTCTGCCTTGGGCTCAGGTCATGATCTCAGGGTCCTGGGATCGAGCCCCACATTGGGCTCTCTGCTCAGCAGGGAGTCTGTTTCCTCCTTTCACTCTGCCTGCCTCTCTGCCTACTTGTCATCTCTCTCTGTCAGATAAATAAATAAAATCTTTAAAAAAAAAATTAAAAAAAGTTCAAATTTTGGAACTAGATTTACAAGGACCTTCATCGCTGGCCCCCCGCTTATTTTCTTAGTTTTGCGCTTGTGGCCTCCCCTTTTCACCGCCCTTGGTCTTCACACTCCAGCAACTGAACTTTTGCCTCTGGGCCTTCGCCCACACCCTCCCATCTTTCCAGGCCACGCTTTCTCCCTGCGTGTGCCTCAGGGGGCTGATACCTTCTCTGTCCCCCGACACCTCAGTTTCATTGTCACATCACGGGATAGGTCTCAGTCACCACTCCATCTGGGGTCACGGAGCTGGACTCGCGTTTGCAGAATGGTCAAGGGAGTTCTCACCACTGTCTTCAAGATAGCCGCAAGCTGGGGTTGGACACCGCCCAGGACACGAAAACCAGGATTTATGGAGCACCTCCTATGTGACGGTACTTTGCTTACATATACATTTCAAACAATCCAGTGAGGAAGGCATTTTAATCTCCCTTTGGCTTGGGGAGGTTAAGGAACTTATTTCAGGCTGCCCGGCCGGCAAAGGTACAGCCAGGACCCTGATTCGGGAACGTCTGACTCCAGAGCAGTGAATGTTCCACCACCCCGGGCTGTTTCTCAACTCGAAGGCACCTTTTCTGTCAAGGGCTGAGTCATCCCAGGCCAGTGCCTGGTGGGAGAAGGAAAAACACCAGACAAGTTGTTTATGACAGCGACACGCGCCGCAGGCTCACCGCACTCTCTGGCTGCCACCTGCTTTCTTCTTCTGGATGTGACCTACCTTTTCTGTCCTCCTCTTTAAAAAGTTCACAGGCTGGCCATGGGCATAGCCTCTCTGACCAGCAGACCCTGGTCAGCTGCTTTCACCCAGCTAGGCTCCAGTCGACTCAAGGAGACCACATCACCACTGTGTGTGCTCACAGTAAGAGCCAAGGGGCCGAAGGGGAAAGGACAAGTCCCCGTGGACTGGCTCAAAGGCATGGCAGAAGTTTCTGAATCCTGGCCCTGCTACGTTTTGTGTACGGCACCCTGTATTTTCCAAGAATGTCTGCAACAACATCTCCCATGTTATTCTAGGATAAGACCTTGACTGCCCCTCTACGGAGAAGTGTGGTCCGTATCTCCTCTCGTTGAATCTGGGTGGGCTGCGACTCACTTGTCACTACCAGAGTGGCAGAAGTGGTCGGAGGGACCCGCGGGACTTCCAAGGCGAGGTGAGCTTGTCACTTGCCCCTCGTTTGCTAGAATACTCCAGCTGGGGTCCTGCAGCTCCATGAAAGCAGTCTAGCTGCCCTGAGGCTGCCCTGCCAGGGGGAAGCCCAGACGAGCCCACGGAGGGGCTGCAGGTGGCCGCTCTCTGGAGACTCGAGGAAAGAGAGGCTCCCTTTGGTCCACGGCGCCTCCACGCGCTGCTCCTCC
>CM053606.1:32312002-32358498 GCA_028646535.1 Procyon lotor
CACCAAGACGGGAGACAGGGAGGACCATTCTAATCTAGGGAAAATGGGGCAGACCTGAGCTAAGACACTAACTATGGGGCAAGAAGGAAGAGACGGAATTAGAAATAATGGTCATGTAAAGTGGATGTGAGTTGGAGGTTGAGTGTAGGGTTCTGGCAGAGGTGACTGGACTAGAAAAAGCATCCAGGGTAGCACACCAGGCTCCTATCTTGGGGAATCAGGTGGTAGTGTCACCAGTGATCCTGGATATGAGGTCTGAATATGGCTCCTAGAATCCAGGGAGTCCTTTGTTCCCTAGAATCCCTCTATGGCACTCCTCTTAGTAGAAGGGCTGTCTAATTTTATTTTGCTACATATTGTGTCAAGTGACTCCTATGATTCCTACAACGGAGCTCCACCATAATGTCTAGTTATGGGCATTTCCTTGCATCCTACGGTCTTTGGGGGGGCATCTTAGTTTCTTGTCAGGCAAAGCTGAAGTGAGTCCCCTGACAGGACAGGTAAGAAGCTGGGCTTGAACTCCCCAAGAGACTAACACATATATCCAATTTTTTTAGGGTGGAATATATTTTCTTAGGGGCTTTTCTGTTCTTCTTCTCCCACAGCACTGATGGGCCAGCAGGCCGATCTGCCTGACTACCTCACTCCCTCCCTCCGACAAACACTAATCAGGATCTTCTCAGTGTCGGGATATAAAACATGACTGTTCCACGTCTCATTCAATCCTGCCCTATTTTAGTAACAGTAAGACAAACAAGTCATACTGTGACCCCTGCTATCATTTATCCCTTGAGAACAGGACATCCCAACCCAGCTACGTGCCACTTCATGCTTCTGTGGCAGAGTCTGTGCCCGAGAGGCTGTCACAGACCTTCGGCCTCACTGCCTCCAGGTAATGTCTGCTCACTCATCAGCCCTCAGCACAACTTCCACTTCTTAAAGGAAGCCTTCCCTGACCTCCCGGAGAAGTCAGGGGCTGTCATTCTAAACCTCCCAGTGCCCCCGGCACCCATTCCTAGGCCTTTCATGTCTGGAACTTTATGTGTCCAGGTGGCCTTTTCTACAAGACCAAGTTCCATGATTGCAACACCTGGGTCTGCTTTGTTCACCATCATTTCCCCCGTGCCTGGCAGGGTATGGGCACATTCGGTGTTCAGTTGACTATATTGCTGCTGATGGTAGCAATTTGGAGGGAATTCTGGGTGTTTGAGGACTTCACTGGGAGGAGAAATGGAGGTTACTTCCTGGTGAGTGTGGGAAGAGAAATGTGGAGCTGTGGGGCTTGGCACAAGGCAGACTGAAAGCAAGCATCACAAACTCCTGAAGGTAAAGTGGCTTTGCTCTTCCTCTGTCACTCCTAGGAAAGCAGGAAAAGCCCAGAACTAGGGTCCCTGGGAGAGGGACCATCTGCTGAAGAGGAGAAGGAGACTATAGCTGCGTGATAGATATTTCCAAGGAGTCCACGTAAAGCCAATGATGCAGGATGAAAAGGTTTTGTAGAGGAAATTATGTCCCTCTAGTTGCAGGTGGATGATTCTTCCACAACAAGCTAGTTATAGGTAGAGGGTGAAACCAGTTGAGTACTACTGGGCCTCCAGGACACGCACTCCTCTTGAGCCAAAGACTCTCTGAACAATGCCCCATGTAGGCAGAACAGGGAGCCCCATACCTGAGCCGGGAGGGGACAAAAAGGAGCTGGGCCTGGGAGCCAGGGGCAGAGTTAGGTGTCAGCCCTGAGCTGGCTGGGACTGATGATTACACTCATCATCTCCACTGCTCTTTGCCTCTCTCTTCCCAACTAGATGGTGAGCTCCCGGAGGGCAGAGCCTGAATTTTCCCCATCCTCAGTTCTGCACAGCGTAATATGACTCCGCCATTTCCCCACCATGTTTGTAGGAAGAATAAGTAAAGGAATGAATAAATAAACCCTAGACAAGCGGTTCACCCCCTAATCCTAAACTGCCTTATCTGGGAAGTGGGAAAGACAATAGCTCCTACCTAGAGTATCATGAAGAATGAATGACATAATGAATGTGAAAGCACCCAGTAGGGACTCTCACAGAGAGAAGGTGCTCCAAAATACTTTATCCTCTTTTTTGCCTTTAACCGTATCTCCTGACTTCAAGTACTTCCTAAATTTCGCTGAACATCATATATTCTAGGCTGAATTCTATGGCTAGAGAATCATAAAATATCTGAGCAGGTGGCCACCAACAGTGGACATCTGTCTTGTTTTGTTTTTCTGCTCTTAATCTATTCCCCTTTAACAGCACCCCATTTTTCCATATTGAAACCCCCAAATCAGTCCCTGTGGCTCAGAAGGGGCCGCCTCACCCAGACTATCCATGAGGGTCTAGAGTCAATCCAATCCTGGCCAATTTGAGCACTGGATGCCTTTGCCACAGTGATTAGTCAGGTGTGCATATGTCTGAGGGGACTCAACTCTGGGACCTGTGAGAGAGGGAATCACCCTTAACCCTGAGAGGATGAGGCCCCCAGGAGCTGCTGGCAGCCATTTTGTTTCCATGGGGGAGAGAGCCTGTCAGAGCAGCTGGAGACTGAGGCCTGAAGACACTGTCTCTAGATCCAGGCATGCTTAAAACCAGTATTCCTTTAAAATTTTGAGAGCAAATTAATTGCTCTTAATTTACTTAAGTCAGTTTGAATTGGGTTTTCTGTCATTGGCAACCAAAAAAATTTGACTAACATCAGACCTTGGAGTTTACCTCATCAAACCTCCTAATTTTACAGATGAGGAAGAAATCTGCAAAATCAGTCTTTTTTTTTTTTTTTTAACACAACCTATTTTCCAAATAAATATATTGCCTCACTTCCTTTTATCTTTACTGCTGACCAGAATAGGAACAGGTTGTCCTTCTGCTGGAATAGGGTCACAGAATATTGATTTTGGTCACAGAACACCTAATCTTTCTCCAACAGAGGGAATTTCCTATTTCAAGTCCTCGGGAACCAGTTTTGTTTTGCATTACAATGTTTTTATCCCCCAAGCAGAACTGCTGATGACCGTCCTTTCCCTTCGACACAGTGCCATCAGCAGCAATTAATTCTAATCACAAAGAGACAGCAAGAATGAGCAGAGCATTAATTGGACGGAAGTAATCAGAATCTCCCTTAGCCCACAGTCAGTACCTGTATGCAAGCATATGTGAGTGGGCTCCTGCATTCACACACACACACACACACACACACACACACACACCAATCACTCAGGGCACAGGAGAGGGTATAGAGTGAGCATGCTATCTGGTCAGCATGGTGTAATATTAAAAAATCAAGGACTGTGGAGTCACAAAGATTCTACTGCCAACCAGTTGCTTAAAATTGGCTTCCTCGTTTGTAAAACAAGGATACACAGACCTACTACAAAGTGGTTCAGAAGATTAAATAAGAATATTGTATGTAAAGTACTTTTCACTGGTACATAGCAAGAGCTCTATGAGTGCTAGTTTTCTTCCTTTCCCCATCAAACACCTTTTATAGCAGGTAGAGAACAAAGGCCTCACGTAACCTGAAATTTTAGATCCTTGATGGTTCTGGGCTGGGCCTAACAAACTTGATAGTCTCCTGACCTCCCCTTAATCCCATACCACTGCCCTCCTCCCATCTACTCCAACATACACACGCACGCATACACACACACACTACCCTCTCTCCTCTCTTCCCTCTTTGGGACTGCAAATTCTGGGAGGGCCACTTGGCATCCTTATTGCTGATCACAGTACCTGGCACACAGTAGACACTGCATGGACATTTGTTAGATAATTATTGACAGCCTGCTCCTCTGCTCATAATCTCTCCCCACCTTCATCTCAGTCTGGTCATTCTTCAAGGCTTAGCCTAGATTCTACCTCATCCTTCACAAAATTTTTGACATTCGTTCCTGGGAACGACTTTCTTCTTTGAATTCCACTCTTCTTTCATGATACCAGCAGCTTCCTCGCTGTGATATAAGGTATAGATGGTGTCTTTTCTTCCCTATCTCCTCAAGTTCCTTCACTCCATCAGGGAATCAACTCCAGCCAGTGGATGCAGGGCACCATGGATACTGAGAGGTATCCAACCTGGTCCGTGTCCTGACAAGTTCAGGTTCAGACTAGTCCTTGAGTGCAACAACTGCGTCTGACTCATTTTTCTATCCCCCCCCAAGCCTTGAGCAATGAGGATCCTTAAATATCTGATAATGGCAATGGGTTCCCCAGGAGAGCATCTGGCCTGGGACATCAGTGGGTCTTGTGAGGATATTGGAGGCCAAAGAGCTTCCCAAGGTTGGGCCTGGATTCTCCCGGGCTTTCTGTGGCAAAGGATTTAGTATTATAGAGAGAGATTGGGAGGTAATTGACTCTGTTCCTAGATCGTGTCATACAGGATGCACTCAAATCCAAAGCCCTCAATCAGCTGAGACCTGGTGCCCAGGGATGTGTGATTTAGTAGTATACCTACAGAGGCTCTGGCCTGGGGTCAGTCCCGCCTTTGCCACCAGATTTCACAGTGACATTGAATAAGTCATTACCCCTTTGGATTATCAGTTTAGCCACCCCCATTTTAGTCAGCCAACAGTTGTGAGTACCTACTGTGTTCCTTGTCCTGGAGATACAGATATAAATCACAAATGATTAGCTCCTTCCAGAGCTCACTGTCTAGCAGGAATTATGAAAAGGAACATCAAAAGAAATGTTATAACATCTCTATATTGTGTGGTTCTTTGTTTTTAAAACATGGAGAAGGCTCCTCATTGCCCTTAGGATAAATTGCCAATCTCCTTTACCTGGAACCTCTTATGATGTGGCCCCCACCCACCTATCCAGCCTCTCCCCCATACTGATCCCGTGCCCTGGCACACTCTAGTGCCAGTCACTCCCAATGCTCCATTGTCATTCGTGCCTTTGCCCATGTGATGTCCTTCCAAAAATATCTTCCTGCTAGATTTCTGATGATCCTTTATTACAAAGTGTAAGTATGGGGTATGCAAAGAATGAGCATCACATTTGTAAACTGGAAACGGTTCCAAATATTATGGTTTTAAGAAAGCTTGCTTGCTTCCTTCCTTCCTACTTTCTTTCCATTGTCCTCCCTCCCTTCCTTCCTTTAAAGGGGCAGATTAGATTAGATTAGTTCTACCAACACTTTTAAGATGCAGTAATCACTCATTAATCTTTATACTATGTCTTTGGAACACATGATCAAGCTGTCCAAGCTGTGTCTCTCATGGTGTTTGAAAAACATCCCAAGAGCCAATTACCTAGATTGTAGGCCATGGACTTGGCTGCTTGAAGAAAGTTCCTTCCAGCAGTGAGATCTCAAGTCATTGCTACCACACCCAGCCTTTTCTTCCCTAGATTCCTGTTCCTGCCCTCGATTACAGTTTTCTCCCTTAAAAAATGCTGTAAGAGATCACTTAGGTCTCTTACCTCAGAGCAGTGAGGTGTTTATCCACAGCTCTGGGCCTTCAGGCCCTTGTGGAATGTCTTCCTCTTCTGCTCTTGGTGAATGCTTAATCATCCTTGTAAACCCAGCTCAAAATATGTCCTGTTTAGGAGGTCTTCCCAGATCCCTCAAGGCTGAATTTAGTTATTTACTTGATCTGCTTTCTGTGTTCCCACAGAAGCCTGGACCTATCTTTTCTTCAGCTTTAATCATACTGCTTTATAATCCAAACCAGATCCAGAGACAAGTTAGGCAGATGAGGTACCAGGTACCATGTGTGATGGGATGATAAAACATCAGTGAAAATATAGCAACTTGAAGAAAATTATATTGATCAGAACCATCCACTAGTATGTAGTTGGAGGGAAAGTTGAGATCTATGGGTAAGGTGACTTTTGCTTAAGTCATCAAGCCTGAAAATGGTCAAACTGGGATTTGAATCTGACTCATATGTGTTAGATGCTGACTGTGTGTCAGGCACTGTGCTTTGTACTGGGATGCAAAATTTCAAACATGGCAGATAATGGCAGAGCAGAGCCAAATTCCTTACGTTGGCCTCTGGTCTCAAGATCTGAGACCCTTCTGTCCCACTGTGTGATTTCACCACTGGGAAGCTCCGGAGCCAGCTTCTCAGCCTCTCCCTAGGGATAGGCAGGACACTTCCTCGGAACCATTCCTTCCCCTGCCCCCAAATCTTTGGCTGTGCCCACTGTGGAAAGAAAGCCAAGGCTGCTGCCAAGTTCATTAATAATTTTGGCTTTCTGGAGGAAGGAATTGGATTGCTTTGCTCTTCAAATATCAAAACATCCAATTAACACAGCTAATTAGCATCACTAGCAGCAGTCAAAAGAATGGCAATTTAGATGCAGGATTTCAAAGGTTTCCTAGTTGTAGGCCAAGGCAACCCATCACTTGCTAATGACAAGAGTTCCTTGCTTAGGCAATTCCATGGCAGCCATCAATTAGGCTAGCCACCGGGCAGAGACTGGCCCCATCCCTGAGTCATTTGTCTAAGCAGAACTGGGGAGGGGGAGTAGAGGAGGGAGAAAATGAATTAGGAAAAAATGGAAGCACAGAGAGGGAGAGACACAGAGAGAAATAACACACAAAGACACGGAAATTCTCAGAGACAAAAAGAGACAACCACTGTGTGAGAGAGAGACAAAGAAAATGTCTTATGGACAGCAATCATATAGGCACAAAGAAACAGAAATAAACTTTTAAATAGAGAAAAGATATGACAAAAAACTTCTGCCCACCCGTAGCTTTGGGAACGTGGCTGATCTCTGGGAAGCCTAGCGTTCTGGTCTATAAAATTGGGCTGACCTGTGAGAGGAAATTAAAAGCTGGTAAAGGTCAGCTGCTCTGGTGAGGCCTGAGAGACAAGAGACAGGAAGACCTCAGCCAAGCTCTTCTCATGCCCCCTCACGCGGAATGTTGGTTTCTCATGAGCCCTGGTTTCTCTTTAGACAGTTGGGTATGAGGTCAACTTTCCTTCATTTGTGTGCTTTTTCCTGGAAACCCCATGTACAGGACAGCAGGCCTGTGACCAACAGGGAGCACGCTGCCTCCCTCAAGGAAAGAAACTAGTGGATGGGTCTCCTACTGAGTTCCCCCAGAACTGACTTTCGAGTCTTTCCTCCTCCCCGCTGTACCACCTCTGCCCTGGTTCAGGCCTTATGATCACGTTTGTAGATTGTCACCTCAGCCTCTGGTCTCTCCGTGCTGCTCTCTAGTCCGTTCTTTCTTTCTTTCTCTTTCTTTCTTTCTTTCTTTCTTTCTTTCTTTCTTTCTTTCTTTCTTTCTTTCTTTCTTTCTTTCTTTCTTTCTTTCTTTCAAAGATTTTATTTATTTATTTGACAGAGAGAGAGATCACAAGTAGGCAGAGAGGCAGGCAGAGAGAGAGGGAGAAGCAGGCTCCCTCTGAGCAGAGAGCCCGACGCGGGGCTCGATCCCAGGACCCTGAGATCACAACCTGAGCCAAAGGCAGAGGCTTTAACCCACTGAGCCACCCAGGCGCCCCCTCTCTAGTCCTTCCACGTCAACTTGCCAGGGTGACATTTCTCAGATACGGTAGGACTGTGTTTCTCTCTGGCTTAAGCTCCTTTTTGATGTGTTCCATACTTGCTCGCAGCCAAGCCCTAGCCCACTAAACATGGTATTCAAGGCCTCCGTCTGGGCACTGGCTCTCCTCTCCTCTGCAGCCTCTCCTGACTCACCTCTCTCACCCCCTACACTCACACTCCAACCACTGGAGAGGACATGAGGACACCCGCACACTCATACTGCCTTTACCCCTGGGCTCCACCTCATCCTCTCTGGGGCCTGCAACAGCTGCCTGCTCCCTGCTCCCGCTCTGTACCTGTACCTTTTATCTTTGTTCACACCCTTCCACTGCCTATAAATTGCTTCTTTTCACCGCCTCTTACCTATCAGGCACACAAGGGTCACAGACTCAAATGTCTTCAAGGAGCGAGCTCATCATAGAAATGTGTGCAATGACAGCTGCGAAACAATAGGATTATGGCAAACTCAACACTCAACCAACCGACCAACCAACCAACTCAGCAGCCAGCAAATGTTCTCCTGGCCAAACCCACCATCTGCAGAAAGGAATCAGCCATGGGCCACCAGTTGGTGGGGCTCCATCTGTAACCTAGACCGGGAGCTTAGCCTGGCCCCCTCGGCCCTCCACACTCACACTCCGCTTCCATCTCTTGCCACCTCCTTGCCTTGGGTTTCCTTATGCTTGGCCATTTGAACAGTCTGTGTCACCTCCTTCCCTTGGGGCCCTGCAGAGGTGTTAACTGTGTGTAAGTAGTTGCAAAGAACACTCACGTTTGCAGTGAGGAGGCCAATCCCCGCATCCGCCTGGCCCAGGCAAGATGTTATTAATCAGCATTTTAATGAAGCCTAATTATAGCAGATGATGCCTCCCACCAGGTAAGACAATGGTTACAGATGGGAGCAAACCAGGAAATCTCTGCCCTCTCCTGGGCTTGCTCCATCCTAGCGTGGAGGGTTAACTGGGAAGGACTGGCCTGCTTGTAGGGACGAGAGCCCAGCAGAGGGCCCTGCTAGCAGTAAGAAATGCCTCCTCTCCCAGTGCCAACAGAAACAGTCTGGTCAGTGAGTGGAGCTGGGCTTCTAGCTCGGGCTGGGTTCTGGCAAGTGATCATCGTCTCTTCCGAGGTCTCTTCTGGCTAGCATTCTGTTTTTCCGGATGTGGCTTTGTCTCTGTTTCCAGCACCTGTTCCTGAGTCAGGCCTTGGTAAGGCATAGAAATCTTCCAAAAATGACCTGTGCTTCCTCTTCTCTCCTCTTCTTCCTCTGACCTGTGCTTTCTCTTCTCCTTAGGATGCTGGAGCATCCAGCGCCCCTCCCAACACCCGTGGCCCAGCAAAGTTCAGTGGCTCGGGTCCCCGGCTGTGGAGTCCCATAGGGTTAGGCTGGACTCTGAGGTCAGACAGTCTCAGCTGTGTGACCTTGGGAAAGGTACTTTCGATGACCTCATCAGTCTAATGAGAACAGTAATACTATATTCTTCACGTGAAGTCCTATATTCTTCACGTGGTTTTTTTAAGGGAAAATACTTAAGGCAATGCCTGCTGCTTTATCAAGTCTCTTAATTCTGCATCCTCACTGAGAAGTCAGTAGGTGGGAGAAACACTTGACCCCTGCTAACTGACAGCCTTCTCTCTTGGTTGGGGAATGAAGGATGGGCTCTGCAATGTTTCCAAAATCATACTGAGGGGAAGGGCCCATTGGTCTAGGGTAAACGGACCTGGATCCTTTCTCTATCTCCTTTTATATACACCATCTGTTTCTCCTGTTAATACAGCCATTTCCTCATGCTATTTCCTTGCCCAAGAACCTTCTCTGGCTCCCCATTGCCTGTAAGCTAAAACCTCCAACTATGGCACTCATGGCTGTTATCTGGCTCCAGAGAACTTTGTCAGCTGTATTTCCTGGGCTTCCCTTGTATGAACTCACCATTCCAGACAGGCAAGTTCCTTACCATGCCCAGTCCTACCACTGGGGCTTGCTTTATCCGTGAGGATCCACTTTCCGGAATGACTTCTCTGCATCACCACCTGACTGTGAGTTCCTTCAGCAGACTGTGGGAGTGGGTGCTATTTTGTTTTGTTTTGTTAAGACCCTCAAATAAAAACTTCTTAAATCGGACTACTTGCCACAACTTCAGATTACTCCTTTTTAGAGCCTGGAAGAGTTCCCTTTGTGTGCTGTGAAGTCGTCAGGGTCAAGATCTGCAGCCATTAGACCTGGGGTCAAACCTAAGCTCTGCTACTATGACGACTAATTTTATATATCGGCTTGGCTGGGACACGATGGCCACTTAAGTGGTCAAACGTTATTCCAGATGTTTCTGTGAGGGATGTTTTGAAAGAGATTATCATTTAACTTGGTGAACTTCTGAGTAAAGCATATTATTCTCCGTAATGTGGGTGGGCTTCATCTAGTCAACTGAAGGCCTGACGAGAACAGAAGACTGACTTCCCTCGAGCAGGAATGAGCTCTGCAATGAGCAGCTCTTGAACTGTACGGTCCCCAGCCTGCTGGTCTACCCTGCAGATTTTGGCAAGTCCAAGATTTGGATTTGCCAAAATCTGCAATTTAAAATAAATTCCTCTCTCTATATATACATTGCTTTTGTTTCTCTGGAGAACTCTGAATTCTCCAACCACATTGGGCATTTCTGTTAAGTTATTCGACCTCACAGAGCCTCTATTTTCGAAGCTGTAAAATGGGGATACTTGTTCCTCCTTCGTGGAATTGTTGTGATGATTCGTTGTGACCCCGTGTAGGTGAAAACCCTGGACACTGTGAGCTACTGCACCTTGCTAAATCTTATCATAAGGCTCACCACCTCCAGGAAGGCGCCCCCACCTGCTCTAGCCCTCTCTACACTCAGACATTCCTGTGCTCCGTGAGCAGTGTGGGCCCATACCATGCTCTCTCCTTTCTTTTCCCACCTAAGTACCTGTGAGGCCCCGCACTGGAGGGAGGTGCATTGGGTGGGGACCGGAGCCCCAGGAGAGGCTAGTCTGGGGCAGCTCTCCAAGCTAGAGCAGAGGCTGCTATAAAGGATTCAGACACGATGCTGCAGTCGTTTGGGTCCTGAATTTAAATGCAGTCCATTGCTCTTTGTCTTGACAAGGTAATAAAAAACCCTGAGACGGTATATTACGGATGCAAGGGTGCGACACTGGCTCCCTGCTCTCTGCCCACCATCTGAGAGAGGGAAGACATGCTTGGGGCCTAAAAGAGGCAGAGCAGCTAGCACATCCTCAGTAGCCCCCAGAGGCTGGGCCCCTCACGCTCGGCCAGTGCTTCTCGGTCTTTCTGCCGCGACTCACAAAGAAGAGACTATTTGCTTGCACAGTGAAGGGAGAAGGGAAGGGCTGCTTGCTGCTGGAGTCACTGGCACCAGAGCCTGGGCCACTTCAGCTTCTGGAGAGGCTGCGTACAGGCTGAGGTTATCGGCGCCTTGCGACAGCAGCCACCCAGCCAAGCCCTGGAGGTAGGAATCTCTTGTGATGCACTCGTCCCCTCGGCTGGAAGCATGGAAGAGGCTCGGGGCCTCACGGTAGACCTGATGGAAAACTCAGCTGGGAGGTCATATTTGCCACACACCCCCCTCCAGGGCGTCCTGTGCTTGTTATCTCTCTTGGTGGGGCGAGAATCCTGCAAATCTGACCATCATCACTCAGTATGACTAGCACGTACACTCCTCAGTAGGGCACACAAAGTAAGGCCCCCTCCCTCCGTGCAGCTCCATCTCCAAGCACTCCCTCCCCTCATAATTTTGTCTATGTTTCCTTCTTTCTTTCCCAGGTATGCATGTGGCTGATTTGACTCATCTGGGATTAACTTGGCCAGAAGGTAGGGCTCCAGGCTTGCCTTGGCTGCAGGCGGCAGGTGGGTCCCCAGCGATCATTCTAGGTGATCTGAGGCTGAGGTGGCAGGGGCTCCCTGTGACAGACTCTCTCCTGGTGGCTGGCTGCAGTAGCCAGTGTCCAGCTCAGCCTCACAGGCAGGTTGAAGACCACCCAAGTCGGTTCTGTTAGTGCCACCTTCACTAAAACAAGTCACCCACGTACACCCAACATCAGTGCGGCAAGAAAGAACGCTCTGTCCACCATCATTCCCAGCCCTCAAGGGTCCAGACATTCCTAGCTCCTGACGCAGCATGACATGTCATGTCTCCGGGCCTTGGCCTAGAACGTTCGTTAATTGTAATATCTGCACGTCAACTTTTCTATCACATTGTACCTGGGCATGCAGGGGCCTCTCTTGATCCATTTCTGTGTCCCCAGCCCCCCAGCATGGCACCTGATGCAGAAGGAGTGCTCAGAAACTCCTTGTTAAACGAATGAGTAAATAAGTGGATAAATGAATGGCCAGTGTCTGCGTCCTTTGGGTTTCTGTGTTACTTGCCTCTCTACCCTCTCTACCTGGACCCACTGGTCTCTGTGCATGCATACGCTGGACCCACTGGGATGCAGCTCAGGGCCTTGGGTCTAGATTCCAGTAGATCCAAGACTCACTGGATAGGATCACATACTCTTGCCTCATCGTCTGTACTTATGGTTGCAATTTGAGTTCAGAGAATGTCTAACAGGAAAGGCCATCAGATATTCCTTCAACCAACTGCCCCCTTGAGTGAAAAATCAACATCTATTCAAATTTAATCCCCAATGCCCAGCACAGGACCTGTTACAGAGTGGGTGCTTGGTAAATGTTTGTTTTTCCATGAATCCCTCTAGATAAGAAAATGAAAGCCTAGAGAGGGAAAATGGGTCACACAAGAAGTTTCTGGAAGTCTGGATTCCAGCCTGGCCCCCCTGATTCCCAGGAGGCCGGAACCCAGTGGACTTTTTCTAAGGCCTTGTTTCTTGACACAGACCGAAGTTTATAGGAAGTGGGACTTTACTTGTTCCAGATTTGTCTCAGATCATTGACAGACAATGGATCTCAGCATAGATGAGTTCCGATCACTTTACAGCCATGAAGGCAAAAGACAATTGCTGCGGCGGCAGCAGCAGACAGAGCTGACTTTGGGGGCTGGGAGACCCGAGTTTGGGAATCAGCAGAAGCCCTTGCTGACTACATGACCTTGCAAAAACCCCCCAATTACTCTGAGCCTCGATGTCCTCCCCCTGCTTCCCACACCAAGGGGACCACAATGCCTCTCTCTCAGGGTTGTGGTGGAGATCCCTGCTAACATGTGCATTTACTTAGAACAGATTAATCATCAGTGGCCACTCACTTACAAGGTCATTGTGCTTCCTCCGACTGTGCTTCCAAGCTAGCCTGCAAGCCCGGGCCACCCCCTTCAGAGATGGTTTGCCCTTACAAAGACTCCCTGTCTCAAAGCCCTGCCACCCTGGTATTTTAATATTCACCACGCCACCGCTCACTGTGGAACAGCCACTGACCATAAAGTTTGACATTTTGGAGATTAAAGTGCTTTGAATTAGTCATGCACATGTGATGTCATTGTTCCTACTTGTCCTGCTCTGGAATCTCAAAATGACTTTCAGCAGAGCCCAGTAACTTTCCCTCGACAATTACTCTCTGGCGCCGAGGTATGCAGTGTAGGCCAAGTGAAAACTCTCCATCACTCAGTGGGGAGCCAGCCCGGAGGAGAGACAGCATGAGTCAGCATGTCCGCAGAGAGGGGTCAGCTCTGCCCCGGCTTAGTGGTGGGCTGCCTCCCTGAGGAGCAGAGCGCACTGGAGGGCTGGGGAGGGCTGGGGAGGGGCAGGTGAAATCCCCCCCAACCCCGGAGTCCGGCTGAGAGCACAGGGGCAGAGCAGGTGCTGTGGGATGGCAGGGCTTGGGTTCGGGGTCTGACTCTGCCCTGCCCAAGTTATGCGACCCTCAGCAAGTTAATACCTTGGGCCAACATTTTCTCACTTGCAAGACAGGAAGAGTACCTCCTTCATAAGGTTGCTGTGAGAATCCCATAAGCTAAGAAAGCACTTCGCACGGTGTCTATCACAGGGTAGGCAAGCCGTAGATGTTTGCCTTCATTCGAGAGCTTTCTAACTTTCCGAGACTCAGACATCTCCCCGTGCTTCACACCCTTCACATTCCCAGAATCCCAGAGACAGCCACGTGCAGATATTATCACTGAAATACTTAGCCAAAGGGAAGTGAGCTCGGGATTTTCCAGTCTGCCCTCCCTGCAAATGAATCGGGGCAGACCAAAGCCACAGTTTTCTTGTGAGAGAACTCAAAGGAAGAAGCCTCGTTGCTTTAAAACTCGTCTTCCGGGTTTATGGATGGTGTGGCTGATGCTCCACTCAGACAGCGGACCCTCTAGCTGAGTCGATTCTCCATCTACTCAGCAGACCCCTGACCTACCAGGATCGCCAGGAAGGGATCCCACAGAATTGTAATGTGTGATAATAGCCACCATCCCTTACTAGGAGCCAGTCGGGGTGTTAAGTACTTACATACATTCTCATTTAATCTCACACACAAACCCTGGGGAGTTTGTAACATTATCTCTTTTCTCCAGGTAAGGAGTCTGAGGACCCAAGAGGTGAAGGAACTTGTCCAAAGTTTCACAGGGCTCAGAAATGCCATAGTGAGGATTTGATTGCAGAGAACGTGGGCTCTTAACCCCTAAACCACAGCAGCTCAAATACCCACAGTCCCAGGCCTTGCCACAGTCCGGACCTGTTGGCTGTCGTGGCTTCCCTGTGAGTGAGTTGAGAGACCCCACATTCCCCGAGGATGGTGTGGGAGATGCAGCCTGTGTTGACAGGGCAGCCGGCTGGACGTCAGGCAGCTGCGGGGTTGGAGCGTGTTTTGGGCCTGGGCCCTTGGTTCTCATCAGGTGGCTTTATGAGGGGCCCCGTGTACATGGCGCTGGCGTGTATGAAAGGAAGGCTTGGAGGCCAGGTGGAGGTCACTTCTCCCAACATGGGTCCCTGGGTCAGATGTTTCCTTAAGGCTCAGTGGTGGTAAATGCTTTGTGGTGCTCTACTGTGGCGTGGGCCTTTGTTGCAATTAGCACAAATGGAAAATAAATGAGCAAGCAAATTAAAATGGCTAGCCCAGGGACACATAGGCCAGGATGCCGTGTGAGGCCTCAGGAGATGGCTCCTTCCTCATCACAAACCTTCCCCATAGGACGCACTAAGCAGAGAGACTCCCTGCGATATTCTTCCAGCCTAGTTGTCCCTAGCTCAGGTCACATGCCCAGATCACACACTTTGTCAAGAAGCTGCTCTGCCCACCATGGAGGGCTCAGGAGAGAGAAACAGTGATCCCTGAAAGACAGTTTCTTCAAGGGAAGGTCAAGTCCCCACTTTTCTGAAAAGCTCCACAAATGGTACTTGAATCTAAATCTCCAATGAGGTCTGAGGGGAGGGGAAGGAAGAGGGGGGAGGGGACAGAGGACAGGAGGAGGAAGGATAGGAAGAACCAGAAGACCGGCCCACAAAATGGGGCTGCTAGCAGGCCAGAAGGGGGTGCGTTCTGAGGCCCTCCCTGGGCAGCCACCGGCTCAGCCCCGGCACCTGGCAGAGCACTGAGCACCTGCTGAAGATCCTACGAATGGAGAATGCTGGACCCAGAGGCCGCTTTGGGTGCAAAACATTTCCACTATTTGCCACTGTTTGCCTTAAGAAGGGAGCTAAGGAGGAAGAGGGAGAGAGAAAGGACAAGTGGGAGAGAGGGGAGGAAAGGCTGGGGGAGGGAGGAAGGGGAGGGCATACTGGAGAGATGTGTGTATCCGTGTGTATGTATATGAGAGTCCGACAGACAAAAAGAGGAGTAAAAAAAGGAGAATGAGAGACAGGGAAGAAGCAAGAAATGGGCGGGGAGGAGGGCTGTCCACGTGGGAGAAAAATCTGGGGGAAGTGAAGGGGATGTGCCCCTCCCCACACTGCCCCACCAAGGTGGCTCAGGCCCCCTCAGAGCTCAGATCCCAGCCCAGACAAAGGACTTGGTGGCCTCCCAATCCTCTGCAGGGAGGAAGCTAGACTCTCACAGGCAGCCATGCACCCTGGGGGCCAGGAGAGGGCACTTGAACCTCAGGCAACAGCAGCAGAGCTGCAGCTGGTAGTCCCCGCCAGGCGGGTGGCAAGAGGTGGGCAGCCGGGAGAAGCCAGCCTCTTACTCGGGCTGGGGGGCTACCAGCACCTCTCTGATGGAGCCAGGTCCCCTCGCACAGCCCTGTGGACACGGGACGGGCCATGAGTTGGTTTGAGTCTTCCTTGGCTGCCTCTACACCAGCCCAGCACCTGCTTCCTGCCTTCCCCCTGCCCTGACCCTACACCAGATTTCTCTCCCGAAGAGCAACATGCCTCCGGCTTCTCCCTGGGGCGCCCCCTCCTCTCCCGCTCACGCAGAACCATCCCTTCTGTGAGTACAGGCAGGCTAATCTTCAAAACCATTCCTTGCACACGATGCCATTGAGCTACACAGCCATTCGCAAGGGGGGCACAGCAGGGAGCATGGGAAACTGAGGCACAGAGCTGGAATGTCAGTGGTCTGTCATCACGTGAAACAAGAAATCACGGTACCTGCCAGTTCTACATTCCATGATGAGAACCCAAGTGTGCCAACCGTTTACCGTGACAGGGTTCTTCGATACCAGCATCGCCAAAGACCTAGCTCTGTCCCAGACTGAGTCTTGGTCTCAGTCACACATCCTGATGACAGACCGAACCCCACCTGATCATGAATGACTTTGTTCGGGTGAAAGTTTTGCATTATGCATATGAGTACAGATAACGGAGTCTGATTCCACGGGGATAGCTGAGAACTCCAAACACTTTTAAGGGGATTGCTGTTTAAGAATCTTAGAGATCCCTTAAGAATCTTAAAAACCCTTCAAGGGAGGTTCCTTCAAACCTCCGGTCTGCACTGATTTCATCTTTTCCTGATGGCCGGGAAGTTTATTACTTAGACCTCACCCCATTCAGTACTTGACTGGTAACAGTAATAATAAAGCTATCATTTATTGAGTGCCTACCACGTTCAAGGTAATCTATTGGACACCTGAGAATTTTTTTTATGTTTCCATCTACTTGGAACAACCCTATGAGGTAAGTTTCCTAATCTTTATTGTTATAAAAGGGCGAAGTGAGGCTCAGGGAGATGAGGTCACTTGCCCAAGGTCACACAACTAGCAAAGAGCTGAGCCAAGATCTGTACCCAGGTCAGCCTGGCTCTAAAGACCATACCCGCTTTTATCCTATTACTGAATGATGGCATCTGTTACGTCTTAGCTATTCTCGGCTCCTTGGCCGGATGACTGGTTTCTTTAAAGAAAGTGTCCTCTAGGGGGGCAATCAGATTTGGATTTGATATCAAAAGACACAAACCCAAGTTCCTGGGAGGGCATTGCTCCACTACCTACAGACTGTGTCACCTGACAGGCCTCTTCCATCTGATTCTCACTTTGCAGACTCCTGGAGTCAGGGACTGGCTGTGGCATTGGCTAGGCACCCGGGGTCAAGATGCGCCTTCCTTATTTATAAAATGCAGATAATAATGCTCATCTCTCTGGGTTGTTGTGGGGGATCAAACAAGATGATGACTCTGAGTGTATTTTATATACTGGTAAGTGCTGTTCACCTCCTGATAGTCCACTGGAGGGCTTTGCAGTCTGTAGGAGCTCTGTAAATACCATAAATATATTTTGCTTTGAACTGAAATCCAATCATTCTCTGTCTCCTGTTGCCTCTCCACTGACTCCCTGCAAAATCTGCACAGAATGAGAGCACGTTGCGACTCTCCTCCGGCCGAGTGCCGTCTTTCATCCTCACAGCCACAGCGCCCAACTCCTGCCTCCTGAGACGCATCAACAAGCCAGGCACGGCCACAACCCCAGCTAAAGGTCCTTGTCTCAGACAGAGTTGGCAGCTGCCTCCTCTTATTGGCAGGACATTTATCATCTTGAGGAGAATATTGACGGATAAGAAACCCCAGACAGACCGTGTGTCTTACTGGGCGTGCAGCCTGCTGCTTGGGAAGTGAGGTTTGAGGTGCTGGTTCTAGGGCTTTCCAGAAGAAAGGGAGGGGTGGTGGTCCTGTGGAGAATGGCTGTGCCCTCAGAGGTTAGACAAAATCCTAGGGATGACTGTGTCCAGTACTTAGTAGATGTTCAATAAATGAGTTAGGTCCAGCTTCAATAGGCTTTTCAAATGAAATCTGGAGGATGGAGGCCCTTTGTCCAAATTCTTAATTTCACTGATAGGAAAGTGGGATCAGAGAAGACCAGTAATTTGCTTAAGATCACACAGCAGGCTGGTGGCAGAGACCAGATTAATAAAAGTCTATGGATCATGAATCTCACATGGGAACACTGTCCATTGCACAATGATGCTACTGGGAGATATCCCCAAACCTCTGGTCAGATGGGGTAGTCTGGGAAGCTGGAACTCTGGGTTCCCCTAGGGATTTAGGAAGAAAAGGATCCTCTGACTCACTTGCAGAGCCAGGTCCCAGGGGGCACAACCAGACAAGAAGAGAGGGACTAAGGCAGCCTGGGCGTGGTACTTGGAGTGTGGGGGATGATGCGGCTCTGGGCTGCGCTCTATCCACAGCTGCCCCACCGTCTTCCTCAAACACCATGGCGCTCTCCTTGAAACCACCGACTGGTTCCCGCAGTCCTCTCTAGCCTCAATGCCTCTCACCCTTACTACCTCATACCCCAAGCCTGGACTCGTCCAAAGGAGGGAAGTAGCTCTCCCAGTGCTGCTGGGAGAGTTTGCAGACCAGTGTTTGCAGACCCTGCAAACACCACTCTCCCAGCCCACAAGGCTCTTGTGTGGTACCTTCCTCGCTGCACTTACTCCCACCCCTGGCATCCCCAAGGCTGGGTCTGATGCTCCTTCTAGCCACTTCTTGTGTCCTCCTCTGTCACAGCCCTCTGCCGTAGTCACCTTCCTGCGTGTCTCCCTCACCATACCAGGAACTTCTCTGGACGGAGGTCATGACCACTTGAGTCTGCATCCCCAGAAGCCAGGCCAGGTTCTGGTGCACAGGACGCGCTTGGTGAGCATGGCCCTGTCTTCTTCCACATAGAGGCTCAAAATGAAGCTGCCTCCCACGGGCTCTTGTTCTGACCTCTAGGGCCACATGGAACAGACTGACTCTCTCTGCTCCATGATGGTACTTTAGAAATTTGACTAAATCAAGGATTCCAAAAGGAAAATATCCACAATTCCTTGCCAAGTTCTACACAGGTCATAGCTTTGGGTAGGGTGACCGATCATCTCAGTTTGCGTAGGACTATCCTGGTTTTAGCACTGAAAGTCCCCTGTCTCAGGAAACCCCTAGGTCCTAGGCAAATGGACAGTTGGCCAACCTGATTTTGTCTTCCTTTCCCATCTCAGGGCTTCAGAGGCCTTATATCATTTTCTCAATGTCCTGAGTACAGTAGGGGCCAGAGACAACCACGGGGCTCCAGGGGTCAGTGTCACAGTAGGACAAAGAAAGGCCAGCACCTCCTTGCTCCTGACCCCAGCTTCTGTTAATGCAGCCAGTCAGCCTCAATTTCAGCAGAAGGACAGTGTGTGCTGGATGTGGCACTGATACATTTGCCTTGTTGACCAACATTGAGCTTAATAGTGTCAGTTAAGATGCCTAGACCATTTTACTACACAAACCCTAATTTCCCCAGATCAGTACTTCCAAAGCTGCTTTTGTTTTATTTTATACTAAAGGCAGAAATTATTTAACACCTTTGTTCTTAATATCGCCTAAGCCCTCCAACTATTACAGGCCTTCAGCCATTCAACAATTATTTATTAAACACCCACAGTGTGGCACATGGTCCCTCTCTTTGTCCTTCAAGTTGGTCAAAGTTAGGCCCAGCTCTGCAATGGGTTTGAACTGATCTTGGATAAAATTCTCCCATGCTGGGGCCTCTCCCCACATCCGTAAAACAAGAGGATGGGGACACAAGTAAGTGTGCACATAAGTGTACAAATGACCATGAATATAAACAAACAGGTTTGAGTTACTTAAGAACTAGCCAGGATTTTTCCTGACTGTCAGTTAACAGCCCTAATCCTGAAACAATATCAACTCTCTTTATCATCAACTTGGTTTCCATGGAGCCTCGCGGTGCTGCTGGTGAAGGCTGACAGTTATCACCATAAAGAAACTTTACAACTTTGTAATTTGTAGCTCTCTGCTGTCAGTAATATTAACAGCATTTCGAATTATGGCTATAAACTTGACAACAGCAGATAAAACCCTTAGAAACCTCATTTGTGGGGATGAGGGAGGCTGGGGGAAGGTAATGGCATTTTGGTTTTGAAGGTCTGGAGAGGAGGCACAATTTGATGTGGAGGCAGGAGGCAATGGGGCCCAGGCAGGAATCGCACAGGGCAAGGCAGCCCAGCTTGGGCACCACAGAGGGAGGGTCTGCGTGGCATTTGGGTGATCAGGGATTATAATCGGGTCAAGGCCAGGGGTGAGGGTCATAGAGAGCAGGGCTAGCAGATGGATAGGGCTGGCCGGTAGCTCCCAACCTCTGTGGGGTTCAGGAGAGGGCTTTTGTCCTATAGGAAATGGAGAGAATCTGGGCCAACTACAGAGCAGGAAAGAAAGGAACACAAAGCCTTCCAGGCAGGATTGAGAGAACAAACCTGGGCATGTTATTTGACTTTTCTGGGCTTTGGTTTCCCTACTATAAAATGGAGGTGCTCATTTCAAAGGCCAAAAATCGAATGGTTTTTTTCTGTGTCTCTTTGTCTGTCTCTCTATCCATCTAGCCAGCTAGCTAATGATTTAGAAATCATATCCTTTCCTCTTCTAACCTAAAGATAGGAAAATTTGAGCCCAGAATGGGGAACAGATCTTCCCAAACCAACATGGTAAATTAGAGGCGAGCCGGTCTTCCAATGCAGGGATCCTGACCTGTCTCACAAAGCACATCTCAATGTTGTTATTTCTATCGTTACCACTGCTACTTACTATTAGTCATTCATTCACTCAGCTGTTCAGTAAAGGCTCGTGTTTAAAGATTAAAATTCTAGTCTGCATCTGTGTGGAGGAGAAAAAGAAAGCCACAGGCCTCCATCCAGTTTAGTCTTCGGTTCCCAAAGCCCTCTGATTAAAGCACTTTTTTGCTTTTGAATTTTAACCAAGGCTTGACCCTGGGCATGACAATCAGGAATTGGGAAGTACGTAGGTATTTGTCTATGCCAACCAATAGGTCAGACCTGAAAGCTTATTCTTCCATCTAAAAGGTGAAGCCTGCTATCAAGAAAGAAAATCCAGGCCGTACCTGCCTTTCCCCACCACACCTCCTCCAACAGCCGAAATACACACATATACATACTCTGATGATTCCTCTGAGCAACACAGATCATATCATCCATTGTTCTATTAGCGAGCCTGCTAGCAGATGCTAGCGGGGCCTGCTTCTGTTTCATTCATTCATTGACTAGGCAGTCACTGACATTCTACCTAGTATCAAACTGTAGCCAGAGAGATGAAGTGACTTCACCAAGGTCACACAGCTTTACGAGGGGGGCAAGGGGCAAAGGGCCATACTGGAATGGGGATCTGAGTTCAGCATTCCTTTCACCAACTTATCAAGGGAAACCCACCTCGATTGCACATGCCAAGAAAAGCCCTCCTTTCCTTATGACTCTACGGGACCCTGTAGAAAATTCTACTATGACTCTGCCCAAAGCCCAGACCTCTCTCCAGAACTTCGGGATCATAGAGACATCTGCCTCCCAAACTTCTTCATTTGCATGAAGTATATTGCATTATACTCAATTCACCCCCGTGCTCAGAATACCCTTTCCCCAATGATTTTCTCCAATTTAAGTGACCAGCCCCACCATCTACCATATTGTTCAAATCAAGAAAATTGGGTACCTTCCTTGACTTCATTCTTTAACCCCACACCCAAGTAGTCACCCAAAACACTCAATCCTAACTGTTGGATACTGAAACATGCCGTTAAAATGAACTGTCTACCTCTTGGTTTGAGCCCAGATCCCACATCTATAGCTACTACATTTCAAAGTGAGGTATGAAACCATCAGGCAGGACTTGTGAAGGGAAACCAGAAACCTCTAGCTCCCCTTCAGACAATAGGGCTACTGAAGGGGTACAGAGACCCAAAGAGGTGAACCACCAGATCACCGGGGACTGAGGAAATAAACACCTGGCTTGAGCAGATGGACTTGCTGATATCAAGGGCACTCCAAGACCAGGAAAGGTATGTCTGAAGAAGCTTATGAGGGCTTGCTCGTGCCATCTCTAGAGAGTACCAGTCACCTAAGACCTTTCCTGCTCCTTTCCTCCTCTCCCTCATCCTGCTTAGCCTTGGGTGGCTGCACATCTGGGGTTAGCAAGTTGGGGGTGGGGGCTGCAAGACTGAGCAAGGCTGAGCAAACCCAAGTCTCCTTGACTTTGTTTGAGACAAGCCTGAGCTAGAGGATGGGGTGGTTTTCACTTTGAAGAGCTATGATGGCTCTGACTGGACCAGACATAGTCATCGCTGAGCTGAGACTCTTTTGTGACCAGAGTTAATTAGAAAGCCTTTAATTTCCTGAGAGTTATTAGAAAGTCATGGGGCCCGCCAGAGCTTTTACATGTCTAGATTTGGATCTATAATCTCTCACCATCTCTCTGCAGGGTCCATGGGGGACAAAAAGTACTTTCTAATTGCACCCTGTGGGCACGGCTTGTTCAATGTACCTGTTACAGAGTTTCCAAGTCTGTCTCCTTCTCTTCTCCATCTGATCTGCCTAGATTTCTTTCATCGCCTGCTGCTTTGGGCACAGCCCCAACTACTCTCCAGTATTTTGGACACATGTGTCTTCTCGCTGGCATCCCGTACATCTGCCAACCAGAAAGGCTGTCCTCTCTACCCCTCCTCCTTCCTGTAGGCCTTTTATCCTCGAGGTCTGACCCTTAGTTTCCCTTCCTCTGGGAAGTCTTTCTTCCCTCTGCCTCCCCTTCACTCCTACAGGGTTACCTGACTCCCATATTCTTCCCTGACCAGCAGAATTCCCCTCTGCCCAAGCGCTTACCCTCTGATGCTGCTGTCTTTACCTTTCTTCCTTCTTCCAAACTATCTCCTCCTTGAAGGCAGGGCCCATGCCTTATCCATCTATTTCTAGTGTCTAATGAGTTGTGTTTGATGGGCAAGTGAATAAATGATATCTCCAATGTCTGATGCGTATTTCAGAGGACCCAGTGCAAGGTATATAGTAGGCTCTGAGTTCAGACCAAGCCAGTTAGCTGAATTCTAAATCTCTGCAACTTCCCTGGGCCACACCAGCCGTTCTCTTCTCCCATAGCCAGCATTTTCTGATTTCAAGGTGCCTACAGCTATAAGCCTATGTGGAAACCAGTTTGCTCAGGACCCAAGGTCTCTGTTCCCAGGGTTTTTCTCATCCATTATATCGAAGAGCTATTTCTTGTAGCTTGTAACCGGACCATAAACAAAGGCCAGAGAAGCTCTGGGTTATTTTATGATTCCAGTTTACCCCCCCCCCTCCTTTTTCTTCTTCATCTTTTTTTTTTTTTTTAATCATTTGAACAGAGCATATTTATTACTTGGCAGGCCAGTAAATTCTAAATAGGGTTTGCTGAAGAATGGTCCAAAATTCTCCAGAATTTATCATTTCACACCGACAACAAAAACAACAAACCACAGGACGGGAAGGAGAGGGATATTTAATGGCACCGAGTGTGTGCCCAGTTCTTTATCTGCATTCTTCTATGTAATGCTCAAAACCACCCCGTGAAGCAATAATCATTATCCTTACTTTATAGATGAAGAAACAGAGGTTCAGAGTGGTTAAATAACTGGGTTAAGGCCCTCAGCTAGAACGATGCAAAGCAGGACTGACACACAGGACTCCTACATCAGACACACGGATGGAGACCATCATCAGCCAGAGCAGAAGCCTCTGACGATATCTTCCTTTTAGATTCTGTTAAAAGTCATGAGTTTTCTTCCAGAAAATGAACTATGCATCTTTACTCATAGCTTTGCATAAACTGTAAACAGTTCAGAGGCTCTTCCTGAAGCCCATCCAGAAGCCTCTGAGATCCCTTAACTAAAAGAATGAAAGTAACTCTGGGCTTTGCCTGATCGGCTGTCCAGGACACCTTCATATTGATTTTCCCTATTAGACTGAACACTTATGCTCATGGAATCACTTCATCTTTAGACTCGCCAAACAACAGAATTGTGGATTCTTGATTTCATAAATTCATCTAAGCATGGGATTACAAAAGTTTAGATTTTAGAATTAGAAAACAATCTTAGAATATCAGAGCCGGATGGGACCACGGCAGAGGTCATTCCCTGGCTCTGACAGGTAGAAGTATCAGACACGGAGGCTAAGAGAAGGCAAGTTCCCCAGTAATGGTGGTGGAGTCGGCATTCGAACCCTGGAGGCTGGCTTCAGAGCCAGATCATCAGGTTCAAGACTCACCCAATAAAAGGAAAGCTATGCAGCCTGCACGGGGGTGAGAGAAGTGGCAGCGGAAGGAACATGTGTTGAGTACCCATCACGTGCCAGGCAGTGCCTGTGGATTGGAGACGCGTGGCATCATTTCACTCTCGCAAGAACCCTGCAGGGTATTATCACGACTTTCAATCTTACGAATGGGAAAATAGGCTCCGAGTGGTGACATAAGCAGCCCAGGGTCACACAGTGGGGGAAGCATCAGTGACTGTGTCCACTGCTGTAGTTCCCTGACAGAGCGGAGAAGAAAAGTTGGAGAACAAGCTCCAGTAATGTTTAGCTGGTGCTTTTCCAGAGAGAACAATTAAGCTGACAGATCCATATGTTCTGGTGGGTGGAGAGGCGGACGCTGCTGCGGGCCTGGGTGCAATATCCCTCGGGATTCCCTCCTCCCCAAGCCCTTCCCTGGCCTCACTCTCACCCAGCGCGCCCTGGGTAACTGACGTGTCCTCTGCGTACCCTGACGGGAGAAGGGCTGCTCTGGGGGCCAGAGGGGCAAGCCCTGCCATGGGAACCCTACGCCCCCACTCTGTGAGCCAGCTCGTGTTGTCAGCCCCAGGCCCTCAGTTGTGGTCACTCTACCGAGACACTTTGTCCCACAAGCCCTACCAACAAGGCCACTGCCCTCGTTCTAACAGCCCCTTCTACACACGAATGCAGGTCCTCATTCACAGTTCCATATGCCTTTTGGATTTTTTAACTGACAGTCACTGAATACTGAAAGCTGACAGGGCTGACTCACATACATTACTTCATGTTAACCCCTTGAAGCTCGGTGAGGTTTAGCGCTATGTCCCCCCAGTATGGACGAGGGCACTGAGGCCCAGTCAGATGGCGAAACTTGCTCAAGGTGACACATCTAACAAGTGGCTAAGCCAAGATTCAAACCCAGATTTGTTTCCATGGAAAGTCTGCTCTTTGCTCGGTGCCCCATTTTTCATGACTGTATTTAATTCCCATAGCAGGGATTAGGAGAGCGAAGGTTCACGGCCCCTCTGTGAGGAGGACGGGCTCACCTTGGGGAGGTCCCAGGACTTGCTGAGGGGCAGACCAGGTCCCCCGAGTCCCGGTCTGAAAGCCTTCCTGCCAGACCATACTGCCATTCCCACCTCCCCGAGTAGACCGAAAACTCTGAGATTTAGGGACCTTGGCTTGTTGTTGAGTATTTTACCCTGGGTGCCTCATAAGATTCCTGACGTACTGACGGCGTGTCTATTTTGATGAATGAGGACTGGGTGTTGAGGGGGAAGTCTGGGCCTGGGCCAAGGGAGGGGCGGTCTACGAAGCAATGCATTTACTTCCAACACAAAAGCATGTGAGGTGCTAAGAAAGCATCTCTGACATCAGAAACCAACCCCAGACACAGTGCAGGTCTCCTTGGGAGGGACCTACCACTCACTGCAGATCATCTGTGGGATCGCCTCTGGCGCGCATGCTCAAATGCTCCTTCCAGGCAACTCCCTCAGCATCAGGGAGAGCAAAGCAGGAGCAGCGTGAGATGCCACCGCTCTGTGTATTGCAGGAGTCAGCCGGTCCTGGAGAAGTCATGGCCGTACATCAGGTGTGGGGTTGGGGGAGGGGCAGGGAGGGACGGTGTGGCACATGGAGGGGCCCAGGGTCCTCTGTCTCACATCAGAGCCTTCTCCCTCGGCCTTGCACTATGAAAGCAGATTTTAAGATGACTGTCTCAGGCTTGGCGACTGGAAGGAGGGGACTCCCAGTTCTTATTATGATCTTTCCAGTGTTCTGCTGGATCTGGAGCACCCTCTAACACCTGGCCTAGCCACTGCTCACCCTTCCATCGGGCTCCATTGCCCTGCCTCTCATGTGCTCAGCAGGGTGACTGGATCCCCCGGAGCCACCAGGCTGCAGCTGACTGGGTGGACTAGTCCAGATGCACACCCTGACCAGAAAGGAGCGTTTCCTGCACAGAGGATGGCAGGAACTCTGGAAACAGTCACCCAAGGCTGAAGAAGCTAAAAGGAGCACTTCCACTTTGGGGAGAGAGAATTCACACACACACACACACACACACACAGAGTCAATATCCCTTTCCTTTCTCTTCCATCAACTATAATCCTTTCTCTAATAAAACTCAGTGTTAGGAGACCCAACTCAGTGTTGGGTCAGTCCAAAAACAAAAAAGATAAAGGGACACAAAAACTGTCACAATCCTTAAGCAGTGACCTTGATGTTAAAATCAACACCCAGGAAACTAGAATGACTAAAATAGTCCCTAGAAAGTCAAGCAAGCTAGAAATAACCTCCAATTTCATTATAACAAGCTTGGGGGCTTTTGGAGAAATTTTTGATGAAGGCAAGAGGAAAAGCAATTTGATGAAGGAAACGCCAAAGCAGAGAGAAAGATGTGCAGAGGATGGGAAGGAAGGCATGGCAGATAGTGGGGAGGCGCGGGGAGAGAAGGAGAGGAGAGGTGGATGGAGAGAAGAGTGAAGCCAGGAGGGAGGGGACATAAGAAGTAGGGAGAAAAAAACACAGGAGCTAGAGCTGGAAGGAGAGAGGACAAGGGGAGAAAAATGGGTACAATGAAAACTGGTGAGCGGAGAGAAGAGAAAGAGGGCGAGAGTGTGAAAAGATGGGAGGTGAAAAGAGAAAAGATAGTTTTCCATGTTCAGGGATGGTCCTCCAGCCTGTGCGCTTACATACCTTAGATGGCAGAAGACTCACTCATGAGTGCATGGAGGAGAGACAGAGATGGGAGAAGCATAAGGCCATAGCAGAGGCAGGTGGGAAGGGGGGTGTCCATTAGAAGGGCAAGGGCCAAACAGGACAATCCAAAGACGCCACCAGCAGAACATCCTGGTGTTGTTATCCTATCCTATCCTATCCTCACCCCAGTGTCAGCCCTCACCAAGCAGGAGACCAAATTCCTGATCTGCCCATTAAATCTCACCAGACCTGGATACCCTCCGTTAGATGTGGGCTGGCCCGGGCTGCGGGGGACTCGCCAAGGATACAGGCTTCCTCCGTGTAGGGCACAGCGGCCGTGGTGCCTCCGATGATGTAGCTATAGAAGGAGACCTCAAGGGTGTAGCAATAGGAAGTGTGGTCCAGAAGCCCTCCGAGGAAGCGACGTCCGGTTCCTGCTTTCACGGCATCCCGGTTAAAGGATGTGCTGGACTGGGCAAGACAAAGCAGGGAGGAGAGAATCAGGACCAGGCAGCTGGGGCTATTGGAGTTTGAGCAAATCTTACAACACAGCTGGGTCTCAGCTTCCTCCTCTGAAGAGCTGGATGTTCATCACACATCACAGGATTATTAGGGGACTGATGAAATAAACAAACAGAACTAACAGAGGGCGTCCTACTTTGGATAGTGACTGCCATTGAACAAATATTTGTGGGAATCTGATGGGGACGAATGGAGCAAGGGAAAGTAGACAGCGATGACAGTGTGATACTATATATTGACAGCAATGTACTATGATGATAATCAAAATGAAAATTTGGGCAGTGCTTTCAACTTTATAAGGTTGTTTCCTACACGGCATCTCATTTATGCTTCAAAATAAGCCCTTGACGAAGGTGTTGCCACTCTGCCCCTCTGGGTGAGGCAATAAGCCTCACAGAGTTGGAGCAAACAAGGGACACAGCACAGATTTGAACCGAGGACCGAGTGACTCCAGACGCCCCGACACTCCTTCACAATGCTCCTCCTCCACAAGGAGCAGCTGAACTCTCACCGAACATCACCAGGGGGTAGGAATCATGGCTGTTTCTCCACTAGGGTGTCAGCTTTACCCATCATGGTGGACAAAGAGAGGACAGAACAAGCAGGTTGGTGTCTCAAGGCCTCCGTTCAAAATGTGTGAGATGGGGCGCCTGGGTGGCTCAGGTTTTGAGCATCTGCCTTCGGCTCAGGTCATGATCCCAGAGTCCCGGGATGGAGTCCCACATTAGGCTCCCTGCTCAGTAGGGAGCCTCCTTCTCCCTCTGACCCTCACTCCACTTGAGGTCTCTCTCTCAAATAAATAAATAAATAAAATCTTTTTAAAAATATGGGAGATGTTAGGCCACTTGCCTTATTTGGCTTAGCCTCAGTTTCTTTATCTGTAAAATGGATGCAATAACATCTCTTTCACAGAATTGTGAGCATGACTCCTCTGTGGTTAAAGGGGGCATTCTGTGCTCACTCATGGAGTTCAAAGTAAATAAAGAGACTATGATTTTAATAAGAGAATGTGTGTTTTGTGAAGCAGGGTATAAGAGAAGAAGGAAAAGAGGGAGAAAGAAAATGGCAAAACAAGGCAGATATGTAGAGACATGTTTAAAGGAAGAGAAATTGTGTGTGTATGTGTATGTGTGTGTGTGTGTGTGTGTGAATTCTGAGGTAAAAGAAGGGGTCAGAAAATTAGAACGTCACACCTGAAAGGACCCTTGAGGTCCATGCAGTGAAATCATTTTAGAGTGGGTACTGAGGCTCAGAGAAGAGGGGAGACAGAGACCGGATGAGGACAGATGACCTTGACCCTGGCCTTGAGATCTTAAGGTGGCTGTAGCACAGGAACATCATCAAGCAAGGCTAGAAATAAAGCTCCTGGACGGTGCCCCTTTTGTTATTCCAGGGAATATCACCCTGTGAGGGTCTCTGAGGCGTGGGGCCCAGCCTCCCGGGGAATGTGGACCAGGAGACCACAGTTTGCTCTGAAGACTGCAGTAGTTTCACAAAGCCTGAGACTGGCCATCCCATAGATTCCTGCAGAAAGAGGTGTGGCTGTTTCCACCCCAGAGATGCAAACGGGGAGCCACGTGCTTTGATTCTGCCACCAAATGCTGAGTGACTTCGCTGCACATACTGAACTTCTCTGGGCCACAGGTGTCTCTTGGGTACAAAGAGGAGACTGAGCCAGTTCCTCTCCTGGTCTGGCATTCAAAACTTCTGGGATTTAAAATGCATCTTACTTCATGGAGAAATTCATCATCTCCACTAATGTCCAGGCCTGGAGCAATGGGCAGGGAAGTTTTCAGCTCATCAACTTCAAAAATTGCTATGACCTTTGTGGGACTCTCTCCCTCTGGCCACAGGGAAATAACAAGCCTCAGAGATTTGGTATCAGAACAAAGGAAAATGTACAAAAACTCTCTCCCATGTCCCCACACCCCATGCTGATTCCCTTATCTTCTCTCCTTGCTCTTTTCCAGGATTGCTTTTTGTTGCAAATTATTCTCACTGCTGAGAATAATTTCTCAGCGTGTGAGGTGGGGAGTAACCACCAGTCTCTGGGGTCTGCTGAGATCTTCACCATCTGCAGACTCCTCAGCCGCCTATTACCATTACAGCCTCTGTCCTCCTAGGAAGCTAAGATGTGGGCAGGGCAGAACATGATCACCCACAAATTACTGACCAAGAAATCGAGACCCAGAAACAGTCATGGATGGAGGGAGAATGTGGCGGCCATGTTCACCCCCTTCAGCAGGGGGTGAGGCTCCTACTAAAAGAGCTGAATGAGGAGAAAGGACCCTGGACCCCAGGGCAGGGGCCAGCGTGTGGTGGGTACTTGGTGAGTCCCTTCTCTTGCGAAAGCCAAGGTCACCTTAACTGAACAAATCCCAGCTCCTCAGAAAGACCAGATGCTGCCTTTTCCAAGGCTCTCCCCCCTGACTGGTGAGGCGCTGCTTGAGGACACGGGCATAGGTTGTTCGCCTCTGTCTTTATGACCCACACAGGGCCTGGCACAGAGCCGGCGTCCTGAGAACCCAAGTGAGCTGAGTGAAGAGGAAGGGGAGGGACCTGGGTGGGGGCTGCTGAGAGAGGACTCTTGACCTACGTAGGAGAAGTCCTCGGCATTCTGGCAGAGGAGCTTGGGGAAAATGGCCTGCCTCTGGAACCGTTCCTCATCCTCAAAGATGTTGCCGTACATGAAGCCATTCATCATGGTGGAGTGGGCGTGGATGTCAATATAAAACTCCAGGCTTGTTTTCTGTTGAGAGAAAGGATGACAAATGAGAAGTCTGGGGTCACAGAGCTCGCCTTAAAGGACCAGACGCTAAACGTGGTGCGCGCGCGCGAGCACACACACTTCCTCCCGAGCTGCATCTGCGTGTCAGTGGATTTAGCACGCGCCTGCAATGTAATTGGAAGGGTTGAGACTTGTGAACATCAATCTCCCCTCACTTTTAACACCGTCTGCCGCCGGGGTCTGAGAGCACTACCTCTAGCAGCCCTTTTCAGAGCTCTGAAGAGGTGAGGGTTTGTTGGGTTAAGTCGGGATGCTGCTTACCCAGAACACTTAACACATTCGTGGCTAAAGGCACTAGCTGCCTCTGTTTTTCTGAATAATGAGAAATACCTTCAGGTGACACAATTGTATCTATATTGGGCCTGCTTATGGTCTGGGCCCAACTGGGCCATTTCTAGCTGGGGGGTTCTGGGGGAGATCATGGCCCTACGGTGAGTCTCAGTTTTTGTATTTGACAAATGGGTTATTTTAATTCCAACCTCAGAGAGTTATAGTGGGAACCAAACACTGCAGTGATAATTACTATCATTTACTGCATATTTTAATGCATGCCAAGCATAACTCTGGGAGTTTTACATGTGACATATTAATTCTTTTATTTAGCCTCATTTCATGTTGTCATACCTGCTCCTCAATAATATATAAACAAGGCATGGAAAAAATAGTACACATTTTACCTGTAGGATGTAAGATGACTTCGACCAGTCCTTCTCTGCTCTCTACTTACACATATTTAAGCCATTCCCTAGCCTGATAAGGTGTTATTTGCAAATACTCCAGTCTACGGGCTCCCTGAAGGCAGGGAGAGGTCTGTAAAGAGCCCAGCGGCTGAACGTGCAGGGGCCTCGGAGCTGCACGCAGAATGACTGGCCCAATGACTCGAGAGAGACCATCCAGACACCAGAACAGACTGGCAAGAATCGGGGAAATTTTTTGGCTCCCCCATCTTCAATGTCCCTTAAATCCGACCTTCTCTTCCTATATAACAGCCCAACATCTACCTAATAATCCTTTCTGAGAGTGACAGAAGCACTGAGTTTGAGAGACTTGTCCAGCCTAGCAAAACTGAGACTGAAACCCATGTCACCTGACCCCCGGCACCGTTACCTTCTCACCGTCAATGGGTCAACTCTAGAGATGGCCGAGGCAAACCCTGGCCACCTTTCCCTCCCCTTTTGAGCATGCATTCCTGGGAAAGAAAGAAAGTCCGTGCATAGGAGGCTTCTTCCTCCTTGGGACACTTTCAAACGAAGTTAAAACCAAATGAAAACTGTGTTGCTTCTAGAATGCGGGGCTGATGACTGTCATTTCATTTGCCTCCGAGTTGGAGTGAAAAATTATGTCTTGCCGAGCTCCCAACTCTCTGGGTAGCATAAGCTGTCTTTGGAGAGACACAAGATGCATTGCTCTGTGTGATATTAAACTCATCATTTTCAGCTTTGGAGGTGGAACACACAATGATTCAACAGGAGCCCTATAAAAGTCATCTTCGCAATTTTATTTTCTTCAATTGTCTGTCTTTTCCTCTGAGCTTTTGATGAGCTGCAGAGGAGAGGAGGAGGCAGAGAGATGACTTAGGAAATGTGTAAGGAAAAGCTGCAGTTTCTAAATCTCTGGACACGGGAGCTGGAAGCCAGCGCTCTGACCTTGCCGGGCTCGGCCCTGCGCAGGTGTAGGGGGCGGGTGCTGCTTGCTGGAGGCCAGCCGGCTGGCCACTTAGCAAAGGAGTAAGAATTAGAACCTGGTTCTTCTGAACCCTATCCTGACTCCGGGTACCTTATGTGCTTTCACTTTAAATAACCAGCAAATTATACAGATTGATGTACATGGTTCAAAAGTCAAAAAGATATGGAACGATTTATAGGGAGAAGCCTCTATTGCCCCTTCCAATCTCCAGGCTCCCAGTTTCATTCCCCGGAGGCAACTCACGTTATCAGGTTCTCCTGTATCCTTCCAGAGATACTTTATACACAAACAAGTAAATATCCTTCCCCTACCCAACCCCGAGGTCCCCAGCACACACAATTGGGAGCACACTGAACACACTATTTGGATCTGCTTTTTTTCTCCCAACGTGTCTTGGAGGTAATTTTTTCTCAGTGCATAAACGGTTACTTCATTCTTTTTAACAGCATATATAAACTGTTCGGCCAGTCTCCTATTGACAGACATTTAAGTGATTTCCAAACTTTTCCTGTTGCCAACAATGTGATTGACTCTGAATATATGCTATCTCACACATATATAATCACACCGAGGATAAATTTTAAGAAGCAGAATTTCTGGGTCCCCTGTTCATTTGCAATTCTGATCAATACTGACAGACTGACCTCTTCAGAAGGACCAGTTTATACTCCTAGCAAAATATTACAATGTCTCTTTTGCAATTAACTTGACAATATGGGTGGAATGAAACTTTTTGATATTTGCCAATTTGGTGGGAGGGTGAAAAAGGATATTTAAGATTAGTTTTATTCATTCATTCATTCATTCATTCATTCATTCATTCATTCATTCATTTAAAGTAGGCTGCACACCCAGTATGGAACCCAATGCGGGGCTTGAATTCACAGCCCTGAGATCAAGACCTGAGCTGAGATCAAGAGTCAGATGCTTAACCAACTGAGCCACCCAGGCACCCCTAAGATTAGTTTTAATCTGAATTTCTCTTAGTATAATTCTCTTCTATTACTTGGTTAAGCTTGGGCTTTTCATACATTGAAGAACTATTTGTATTTTGTTTTCTATGAATTGTCTATTAATTTCATCTGCCCATTTTGAAAGATGGAGTGTTAGTTTTTATGTGTGGTACAAAAATATTTTTGCTCAGTTTGTCATTTTTTTTTTTAACTTTACTTCCATTAGTACTTTTTTCTATCCAGAAATTTCTAAATGCTAATTTTTTATACAGACTTCTCAATCTTTCCTTTTGTGGTTTCTGGGTTGAATTCTTTCATCGTTTCTTCTAATACTTCTATTGTTTTACTTTTTATATTTAAATATTCCATTTCAATTTTAATTTACATGGACCTAGGTTGTGAGGTAAGGATTGCACTTTACTGTCCCATATTATTTATGAAATTGTGCATTTTCTCCCCACAGACTTGAAAAGTCATCTTTACCATACACATTTTTTGTATGTATTTGGGTTTATTTTTGGGCCTTTTTTTCTGTTCTAATCATTTGTCTATTCAGTGTCAGTACTACACCATTTTAACTATGTTAAGTTTATAATGTATCTTGTTTCATTTTATATTTTTAAGTGTAGTTAACATCTGTCATCATGAGACTCTATTACCATCCCATTGACTATATTCCCTATGCTGCACCTTTCCTCCTCATGATTTATTCCTTCCCTAACTAGAAGCTGTACCTCCGACTACCCTTCCCTCACTTTACTCATCCCCTGCCCCTGGCAATCCTCGGTTTGTTCTCTATAATTACAGGTCTGTTTCTGGTTTGTTTGTTTGTTTGTTTGTTTAGATTCCACATAAAAAAGGAAATCATAGAGTATTTGTCTCTATCCGACTTATTTTACTTGGCATAATGCCCTCTAGGTCTATCCACATTTATCACAAATACCAAGATCTCATTCCTTTTTGGGGCTGAGTAATATTCCATTATAGATAGACATGTATACCAATCTTTATCCATTCGTTTATCAGTGGACACTTGGGCTTCTTCCATATGTTGGCTATTGTAAATAATGCTGCCATAAAAATAGGGGTGCCTGTATCTTTCAAATTAGTGTTTTATAATGCATTTTAATATTTGAAGGGCTATTATCACCTCATTATGCCTCTTTTCCCAAATATTCCCATATTGTCTTGCATATTTTTCTATATGATCTTTAGAATTAGCTTGTTTAATTTTCATTCTCCCCCAACCCTGTCAATATGCTCAATAATACAAGCATATTAGACTTTTGTATTACCATAGGATGAATCAGCTCTTATGCCTGGAGCCTTCTGATCCAAGAATATGTTTTGACTTTCCATTTATTCAAATTTTCTCTTGGGTACAGCAGGAAATTTTTAAAAAGTTCTTGGTTTTGTTTTCATATAGATCATGAACGTTCTTTTTGATGCCAAGGCAGCTTACATTTTTACTTGCTACTCTAAATGGGATGCTTTCTTCCATTAACTCTTCTAACTAATGGTTCTTTAAATATAAAGGCTTTTGTTCTTTTCTAAGTTTATCTATTTTTTTAGCAATCTCTATACTCAACATAGTGCTCAAATTCATGATCCTCAAATCAAGAGTTGCATTCCCCTCTAAATGAGCCAGCCAGGTGCCCCTAAAGGCTCTTGTTCTTGACATATTGAGTTTGTATTCCATGCTTCACTAGTTCTATTATTATTTGTAATAATTTATCATTTGATTTTCTTGGATTTCCATTTGCTTATTTAACAAATAGTCACTGAGTGCCTATGATGTGTCAGATAGTGTCCTAGGCATTGGATACGCACTAGGGAATATGCTGGGTCCTAGGGAGACAGCAGTGAACACAACAGAAAGTTCCTGAGCTCCAAGAGTTTACAGTCTATGAGGAAAGAAAGGGAATAAACAAATCAGTTAATAAATACAAGATGTCAGGAGGCATTAGTGCCATGGAGACAAATAAAGTAGAGAAGGGGAATAGAAAGTAGTAGAGGGTTCCGGGAAATCAGCAGCGTGAATGCAGCTGGAGAGTTAGTCTTGAGGCTCTCAGTGGGAAGAGTCTTCCAGGTGGAAAGAGAAGTAAATGCAACAGGGACGTGCACTTGGCTGTTTCAGGAACAGCAAGGAGATCAAGGTGCCTGGAAAGGAGTGAAGAAAGGGGTTTGTAAACTTGTCACCTGTCCATAGTACTTCTATCTCCTGCCTGCCCCCTTCCCAGTTTTTATGCTTCTAATTTCTTTTCATATCGAACCATATCAGGTAGTTCTTCCAAAACAACACTAAGGGGTTAGTTTCTAAGGCCCCTTCCCCCTCTGAGGTTCTACGGGCTGGAGCTGGAGTAAAAAACAGCCTAGGATGTACACCTGAATAGGGTTTAAGTTTTTTTTCTTCTTCACTACACATGCTCTGCACTTTGTGGTGAATCTCAAGAACCACAAATACTAATTCTGACAACATCCTTATTATGGTTTGTGCCTAACCTGGCTTCATGAACTTGTATAGGCCCAGTTAGAAGGCAGGAGCAAGGGCTCTAATTCTCATTCTAATGGTAACCCAGTCTGTGACCATGGAGAGGCAGCAACTCTTCACTGTGTCTCAATTTCCTTATTTTATTTTTTTTATTATTTTTATTTATTTATTTATTTATTTGACAGAGAGATCATAAGCAGGCAGAGAGGCAAGCAGAGAGAGGGAAGCAGGCTCCCCCGCGAGCAGAGAGCCCGATGTGGGGCTCAATCCCAGGACGCTGAGACCATAACCTAAGCCGAAGGCAGAGGCTTTAACCCACTGAGCCACCCAGGCACCCCTCAATTTCCTTATTTTAAAAGTGGTTGTTGGATTCTTGCTTGGGCTTAGGTATCAATACTTGCTGCTCTGCACCTAATCTGGTTGATAAGTCTGTCTGTGTGTGTATCTATAAGCCCTTTGAGGACAGGGAATGTGTCCGATCCAAGTCCCATCATCTCTACTTGGTCAACTACAATGGTTTCATCCCCAGCTTTCTTGTTGCTCCAGAGTGATCTCTTTAAATGCAAACAAATCACGTCACTTCCTTAGTTGAAACTGTTCTTTATTTCTTTACTGCTCACAGGATAGAGTGGAATATTTTGAAAGTGCACGCATGATCCAGTTCCTGCCCCGTCTAGCCTTGGCTGGTGCTCTTTCTGGTGTGACACCGGTCACTCTAGCCACGTGGAACTACCCATGGTACGTGGACTTGCTATGCTCATGACTTCTGTCTGCACATTTACAGGCCATAAATATCTCCTTTGCCTGGAATACATTTTCTCTGGATCTGGCTAACTTTGATGCAAGCTTTACATGTAAGGCAGAACCTGAGTGGGTATTCATTAGTCTCATTCCCTTTTCCTGGACCATGGAAGACATCACCCCCTTTCCCGTGCTATTTGGCTGAGGTCTGATGCGATGTCAGCAATGGTGACACCTGGCACTTCCGGGCCTGACCATAACCCTCATACACAATCACCACATTCTCTCGCTCTTGGGCATGGAAGCCACATGTAAAAACAACAGTATTGTAAGAAGGAAGATGCCTACGTCCCTGAGTCCACATTGGGAGGGAAATGGCCAGGAAAGCTTCTTGACTCGAGTCGGACTGGGATGAACCCTTTATTGTCCTAAGCCGCTGAAATTTGGGGATTGCTTGTTACAGCGGCTAATATTATTCATCTGACTAGAATAAAAAAAAATCTCAATTCAAATAGCCTATTTTATTCCTCAGGATGAGGTAACAGCCTCCTCTGTGCTCTCATAATTGAAGACACAGCTCTCTGTCCCATGGCACTTACCACGTGGTATAGAAACACTTTGTTTATTCCCATCTCCCATTAAAATGTGAGTTCTTCCAGGGCAGGGACCACACAGTGTTGACTTTTTTAAATCCATAGGACCTGAGCAAGGCCTGGTGTGTGGAAGGTTATCATTCAGGGTTTGGCAGAGGAATGAACAGGAGATAAAGCGATGGAAGAACGAGTGAATGATAGGAACCAACAGATGCAGCCTGAGTTTTCCCCGCCGCAGTCAAATGAGGCATCCTTCCATGGCCAGTCAGAGCAAGGAGTGTGTTGCTAATGCAGGGCCCTTCCTTATAATTTCAGACTGAGAGTAGCAGGGAAGGAAGGCATCTCTGTTCTTCCTTCCAAACTTAAGAACCTTAATTAAAACCAAGTGATGAAGGGCTGTCCCCTTGCCAGCAGCCGACAGCTCATCCCGCTATCAGGGGCCTAAAGAGTAAATTAAAATCAGTGCCAATAAAATTAAAACTACCTTAGGGCATATTTGCAACATAATTTAGTGTGGAGTTGCTTCCTCCTAGACACCAGGGAGGGAATGGGGTTTTTATCCTCTCCCTCCCTTTCTGAGCTGCTTCCCTGCTTCACCTCAGATCTGCGCTCAGTGCTGTGAGGTGGGGCTGACTCCCTCACTTTCAGGACTTGTGAGTCCTTCAGGGTTCGGCATGTGTTCGATCCAGAGAAAGAAGAGGGATCCCACCAGGCAGAGCCAGGGGCTGAGCCCAGGTTGGGCGAGCAGAAAGAAGCTGGAGCTTCGGCAGGCACCAGCACCAGTCGGGAGGGCCTGCTGCTTTGTCCCCCCCTTGCAGAGGAGCGGCCTGGAGCTCCTAGAGCAGCAGTAGCCCACCCAGCCTTAGGCCTCGGGAAGTGGCGGCGCTGGGACCCAGGTCCCTCTGGTTCTAAGACCCGTGCCCTGCATCCTGCCGTGCTCTAGGGCCTTCCAGCAAGGCAATCACCCTGATCTGAGGATTGCCGGCCTCTGCAGTTTCTTTCATCTCTGAGCTGAGGGACTGGGAGGACCGGGGACTGATCCCAGCAGACTTAGCCTCTCAAACCCTCAAAAGGCACTGGAGGGGTGGGGAGAGGAGCAAGGAGCCTTAGAAACCTTCCAGACAGCTCCCCTGCTGAGATGTACCCCAGGAAGCTGTCTCCCCACAGGCCTCAGAAGAAAAAGCCCCAAGTCTAATCTTTTTATTATCAACTAAATTATTTCTGTTTTTTTCCCTTTAAAGTTAAGGTAGAAAAGAAAACAGCGCAATAAATATGAAGCTAAAGGAAAAAAGAAAAAGTTAAAGTAGATGTTTATGGAAGTCAGGGTGCATGTCCGAAGGCGGGAAGAATAGTTTTTCCAAAAAACTGAAAACTCTTTCTTTAAAAACAACAGAGCAAATGAAACAAAGTCAACATCCTTGGTCATGCATAACAACTGACCTCTGGAGTGGCACAGTTAGGCTTCTCTCCGCTCAGCAACGCTCTGGGTATGGCTGCACGCAACTTCTGGTCACAAAGGATGTGATGAATCAATGGGGACAAGAAGAGGAACAACCACATAGGAAACCCAGAGAGTGAGCCTAGGGAACCGGGCGGGTGGGCAGTGGGCACTTTTTCTCCTGCCTTCCTCCTTCTTATGCTCCTGGCAACTTTCAGACACCCGCAGTTTCCCCTGCACAGGTCCTTCTACTCTGTGCTTCCTGCCTGCCTTTCCTGCAGGTAGAAATGCCTATCCTCCCCATCCCTCTCCCCGCCTGCTAACAGCTTGCTCATCCTTTGCTGCTAGGCCTAATGGCCCCTTGTCCGAGAGCCTTCCTTGACTCCCTCAGGAACAGCAGCTCTCTCTTCTGGACTACCATAGATTTTTAAAATACCCTTCTGCTAAAGTATTTATCATCCAGTTTATTCACTCATTCACTTGACAAATATATTCGACAAACATGTTCATCGACAAATACAAATAGTTGCTATGAACTTACTGTTTCTAGGACCCGGGGGGTGAACCAAACAGATGCGGTTCGTGCCTTCGAGGAGCTGACACGTGGATGGGGATAACGGACTATGAATGGCAACCAAGCCAGGTGGTCCCAGATGGTGACACACGCTAGGAATGCGCTAAGGGGAGCCACACGATGGCCTATTGCCCAGTGGATGGGGACAGGGTCTACTTTAGAGAGTGTGATCAGGAAAGGCCTCGGACATGGGAGCTGAGCCTGGAAGGATGATAAGAACGAGCCATTTAGTGAAGCCAACAGGAGAATTCTGGGCAAACAAAGACCCAGGAGCAAGGACGAGGTTGACATTTTCAAAGACCAGAGGGAAGGCTCTCGGTGGGATCGTGATAAACACGGGAAGGTGAGCCTGGTGAGATTCATTGTAACTCACACACAGCCTTGCAGCCCGGGGCCTGAGTTTGGAGCTTATCCTGGGTATGGTGAAAAGTCATTTTAACAGGGAATGTGGTAAAAGGATTTCTTGCCCGTGGTGGAGATCATGGATTTTAGGGGCATGAGTGACAGCTGCTGAGCAGTTCCCCCCAGAGATCATAGCAGCTTGAATCAGAGTTCGGGGGGGTGGCTGTGATGAAAAAAGAAAGGCAAATAAGAGAAATATTTTGGCCACAGCTTCATATGCATGGATCGTATGCAGAATGAATCAAAGACAGATCGGGACTTTGTGACTTGAGCAACTGAGAGACCGTCATGCCACATAGTCAGAGGGGACTGGGGTGGACACCAGTCGTGATGGTGGTGAGGAAATGGGATCTGGGGGAGATCTCTGCAGTTTGACTGGGCATGTCAGGTAGGCAGTTGCCCACACTCCGTGGGGCCCTGGGGAGAAGGCTGCCCTGGAGGCATGGAGGTAGGCGTCACTAGCCCCGAGATGTCTCTGGAGCCCTCGAAGGCTGAGAGTTTAGGTGTAGGTAGATGTGCGATGAAGGACACTGTAGAGTGGCAGGGAGCAGGAGGAAACACCGACAGGGTGATTTCATGAAGACTAGAGCAAAAAAAAAAAAAAGTTTTAAGAAAGAGGGAATTGTTTATGAAGCCAGTGAGGTCTAGGACCATGTGTGGTCCACTTCTGTATCCCCAGAGTGTATCAGAGGGCCCAGCACACAGGGACTCAGGGGACATTTGCTGAGCGGCTAAATGAATCATAAATGAATGAAACAGGTATCCTAGACTCAGAGAAAGGGGCAGAGGAAGGGGTGTGGTGGAAGGAGTTTCACCCAAAGCCCTATGGAGGGAAGACAGTAGTAACAACTTTGAGTTTACCACCTGCCACTCCTTACTCACACATCCCCTCAGATGGAAACATTATTTACAAATGAGGAAACTGATGAACAGAGAGGTTTAAGTAACTTGCAAAAAAACCACCCCACATTACATACTGGTAACTGGCAAAACCCAAGCTGTCTGGCTCTGTGGTCCATGATCCTGACCAGTACTTAGTCAAGAGCAACTGACATTATGCTGAGCGAAATAAGTCAGTCAGAGAAAGACAATTATCATAGGGTTTCACTCATTTGTGGAATATAAGAAACAGCGCAGAGGATCACAGGGGAGGGGAGAGAAAACTGAATGGGAGGTCATCAGAGAGGGAGAAAAACCATGAGAGACTTCTAACTCTAGGAAACAAACTGAGGGCTGCTGGAGGGGGGCAGGGCGGGGGATGGGGTAACAGGGTGATGGACACTAAGGGGGGCCGTGATATGATGGGTACTGGGTGTTGTAAGCAACTGATGAATTATTGAACACTACATCTGAAACTAATGATGTATAATATGTTGGCTAATTGAATTTAAATGTAACATTAAATTAAATTTAAAAAATAATAAATACATAAAAAATAAAGCAACTGACATTTACTGAGTGCTTCCTGTGTGTGGTCTTGTAATATTTCCAGTAACAATCCTATGCGTTAAGTACTGTTATAATCAGAGGACGAAAACAAGGCAAAGAGCTTGCAAGTGGCAAGGTTGAGAGTCAAACCCAAGTCCTTCTGACCCAGGGCTAATCCCTTCATCTCTAAGCCCTTCAGAACCTCCCAGTCTCTGCATCTGTTTGCCTCTTTGGCTTCAGAGGAATAAACTTCAGGACAAAGGAAATTTGTAAGAGTCATGCGTGGGTGTTGGGAAAAAGCACCAGTAGCAGCAAGATGAGAAGTAAAAACATTTTCCTACTTCCAATTTGTCTCTTGTAATCCTCCTCTACTTAAAAGTGAAAAGTAGGATCTGCATGTAAATAAAGGCATTTCTGCATCTCCTCCTAATGACCCAGGAGGAGCTGGGTCTGGCCTGGCAGCCTTCCCCCGCTTCTACCTCTTTCTTCACCTTTGCCTTAACTTCCATAGGTCCTAAAGGTCACCCACGGCTGAACAGAGGGAGAGAGACCAGAGGTTCAACACAGAAGGTCTGGGTTCTTAACAGACCTTCCCAGGGCAAAAGAAGAACTCCTGATCTGTCTCCTACTCCCCATAGAAGTGACCAGTGAACCCAATGTTGACCATGACAATGATGGTGATGACAGAAAAAGGTTACTCATGGGGTAGGGTGGTTTTGGGTTCAGTAGACTTGGCTTTGAGTGTCAGCTTAGCTGTGGGTGAACTTTAGGACCCATGGAAGTTACTTTCCTTCTCTAAGCTTCAGTTTTCTTGACTCAAAAGTGGGGATAATAATCTCAACCTCACAGAATTATCAGGAAGTACCTGGTTTTGTGCCTAACAAAATGTCTGACAGTTTATAAACTTTGAATACATTTTTTCCCAATCATATAGTGATGCTATGTGGAAGTGCTACGCTTGGCACCATGGGGATGGAACTCCTTGAGCCCAAAACTTTGCAAGGAAGGTGGGCATTTTAAAACTAACTTTGTGTGCAACAGAAGATTTGAAGAGAAGTATAAGGGCTAGAGGAGCACAGAGCTGAGGGGGGCTTGGAGACCCAGCTTATGTAAATGTAAATTTCTTCCTTGTTCAGCAGGACATCAACTGACAATAACCATCATTTTCCACATGTGTAGAGTTTATAAACCATTCTCACAACGGGGGTGCTTAGGTGGGTCAGTCAGTTAAGTGTCTGCCTTCAGCTCAGGTCATGATCCTGGGGTCCTGGGATCAAGTACCGCATCAGGCTCCCTGCTTGGCAGGGGAGTCTGCTTGTCCCTCTGCCTCTAGCCCCTCCCCACTGCTTGTGCTCTCTCTCTCATAAATAAATAAAATCATTAAAAAAAAATAAACATTCTCACACCGGTTAGCCTATGTCATTTTCTTAACAATCCACTAAAGTAAATAGGAGCTTAGTTTCTCAGAAGAATTTCAGAGACAGGCTTCCTAAGATCTCCTAGCAGGACCTCCTAGGTCCAGCAGGAAAGGACCTCAGCTGGATTCTAACTCACATCTCACTACCTCCAAAGGCTCTGCTTGCTTCTCACCCTTGGGAGTCACCCCAGGTGCTCACTCCTGCATTGTGAGTGGAAACAGATACAAGTGGAAAAGCCAAACCTCCCTGCAGAAAGCTCCGGTCTGAGCAGAAAGACAAACTAAGAAGAGGACGGAGATATAATATGTAAGCTTGTGAGAGCCGAGGGACATTTTAATTTCATAATTAAAAGTTAATGTTGCTTCATTATAAATCAAAGGCTGATGAAACTAGGGCACCCGCAGGAACATGTTAGGAACTCAATAAATATGTGTGGCCTGAATGCTTGGAGACATCTCCTGGAGGAGGTTGTTAGCTGATCCAGAGAGAGAAAAATATATGTCTAACCACTTAGCTGGGAGTTTGGTAAGTCCTCAGTAAATCTGAGTTCTTTTCTTCCCAGGAAGCTCATCTTGGTTCTCCTACTAACCTGCTCTGTGACCCTGAAGAAGTTTCTTTCCTTCTCTTCAATTTCCCCATTTAGAGAATGGATTTGGTGACTTTTCGTGGCCCCTTATGCCCTGAGAGTCTTGTATCTTTCAATCATCTCATCTTTCCGCTTTGCACCGCTGTTGTTTTTTTTTGTTTTTTTTTGCCTCCTTCCTTTGGCCTCTGAGGACAGATTCTGGCAGAGTTTCCCACTGTATCTCCTTTAAGACCTGAGTACCTGGTCCTTTTCCTTGGTGTAGCCCTGTGGCGAGAGCCTACAAAAAGATGGCAGTTTGACCATTTCCCTGTGGTAATTCAGTCTTCCCATGTGGCAGGTTAGGCATCACTGCGTTTCAAAGAAGTGTTCAGGGGTGCCAGCATTCATGCTGCAATTCCGTGCCATATCCTGGAGAAAAATAAGGCAGTTCCTCGCTGCTTTGTTCAGTATAGGTGACTGCGGGTTGGGGGGAGGGGAGGACAAAGGTGCAGACGGAGACCCCGTATCTGTTCCTTTGTCCCTTCTCCTCGTTCCTTCTCCCCCTCTCTCATCTTGCTCTTCTTTCTTCTCTCTCTTCATCCCTTTTCTCCTCTCAGTCATTCGGGTGCTCTGAGAGCTGTATGTGGAGACTGAGGGAAGGTACAGCTGAAGGAACCATCAATTCGTTGGGTAAGTTGGGAAAGGCTTCACAGAGAAAGTGGTTGTTGAGCAAAGTATTGAAAAACAAGAAGGTGCTCACCAAGTGGATGATAAGGAAAGGAGCCCCCAGTAGAAAGAAGGACCCTTCAGACAAAGGGAGTTGGGTGAGCAAAACCCACAGGACTCCAAATATCATGACCTGAGCCGAAGGCAGACGCTTAACGACTGAGCCACCCAGGTGCCCCTAAGGACTTTTCATATAAAGTAGAAAACATAGAGAAGTATTTTATGAAAGTATAACATGATTATGTTTGTATTGCCTTTTAGTAAGACTTTTTGGGAGGCTTCGATGAGGAGGAATTAGAGGTTACAAGACTCAGAGGCATGTGGAAGAGTTAGGATGTTTTTGTTATAGTCCATGTGGCAACTGATTGAAAAATGATAAGGCTCTCAATTAAATCAGGGGCAGGAAGGGAGAGAAGAAGGAAGGTATATGTTTGAAACCTATTATATGATAAAACCGATGATACTGGATATGGGACCTAAATTTGGACAGATTCCCAGATTTCTGGCTTGCACGGCTGCCTGGAAGGTGGGGCCATCCCCTGAGATGGGGGCTGCCATCATCCTTTCAGTGGGAGTTGGATGTTTGCCTCCTGGGTACTGGTCCCCAGTTAGAGGATGATGCTATCAGAGGGTCCATGGTCTTGGGTCATGACATTTTGATGTGAACAAGTTGATTTTCCCCTAAGCATGGCTACTTTCCATGTAACCTATATATTGCCTATAAAAATGGAGCTCCTTGCGGGGTGCCTGGGTGGCTCAGTGGGTTAAAGCTTCTGTGTTCGGCTCAGGTCATGATCCCAGGGTCCTGGGATTGAGCCCCGCATCGGGCTCTCTGCTCAGCAGGGAGCCTGCTTCTCCCTCTCTCTCTGCCTGCCTCTCTGCCTACTTGTGATCTCTCTCTCTCTGTCAAACAAACAAACAAATAAATAAATAAATAATCTTTTAAAAAAATGGAGCTCCTTGTTAATATAAAAATAAGCACTGTGCGGGGCGCCTGGGTGGCTCAGTCGTTGAGCGTCTGCCTTCGGCTCAGGTCATGATCCCAGCATCCTGGGATCGAGCCCCACATCGGGCTCTCTGCTCGGCAGGAAGCCTGCTTCTCCCGCTACCATTCCCTCTGCTTGTGTTCCCTCTCTCGCTGTGTTTCTCTCTGTCAAATAAATAAAATCTTTAAAAAAAAAAATAAGCACTGTGTATTTTTATAAGATATAAAATCAGAACAAGAGTTTTTTAAAAATTCAGACACCTAAATACACACGTTCACACACTCTAGTGCCCTAAATGGGATGTGGGCAAGGATGCTCTCAAGCCATTACTTTGCTACAGGTTTCACTCCCTCCAAACAGAAGATTTTGATTGTTATGGACCACATCACTCCGCCAGAAAGCATCGAGGAGGAAGGGGGCAGTCTGAGAGTCAAGGAAGGGTTGGACAAGGAGCTGTGGCGACAAACCAGGCTTTACCTCTTGGTTTGAAGGCAAAGCCCAGGGCAGGGCAGGCTCCTTCACCCACATCCACGTGAAAAGCATTTACTAAAATCCCACAGAATTAGTCTGTGGCTTCTCTGGTTCTTGAATGGTCTGGAGTTTTTGTGGGTGGATCCCTTCCTCTGACACACGAAATACTACACGAGTTACACAACTTGTTCACAGTCATTGTCTCATTGCTACTATACCCATTTTACAGGTGAATACACTGCTCGAGATCACACTGAGGAAGTGACAGAGCCAAGGATAAAACCTACATCTTCCATGCACAGTACAAGTGATTCTGCTGTATCATTCTGCCTTGATCCCCTAATTTTGAGGTCTTAGGGGAGCCCAGAGGGTGAATTCACAAAAAGCGTGGCCGGTATCTTGGTAGAGGAGTATCAGATGCTCTATAACCTGCTTCCATTTCCAGCCTCATTTCCTGCTGTCTGCTACCAGGCATGCAACGCTTTCGTCATGCCAGACTGACAGTGTCCAGACCATGCCGTGCTCTTCCGTGCCTTCGAAGGTTGCCTTACGCTGTTCCCATAGCCGAGGAGGCCTTGCTCTACCCGGCCATTCTCCAGGGCCCGGTACAAGCTTCCCTTCCTCTGTAAAGACTTTCTCAGCCCATTTGGGTCTGCCTGACCATGTCCCCTTTCATGTGCATTTCACCTCGGGGTTTCATCATTATTTCAGTGTGTCTATTTCACCCATTGGACCAAATACTGGTCGAGACCTGAAATCTTCGTACCTTCAACCCCTAGCACAGTGTCTGGCCCAGAGTAAGTGCTGAAGAAATCCTTACTGAGTGAGTAAATGGATGAGTTAATGGCGGAGAAGAAAACATTCCTGAGCAGATACCAGCCCCGTCCCTGAACTTCTGGGAGAATTGTTATTGTGAAATACGGAGAGAGGTGGTCAGACATCGAAGGGACTTAATGGGCAAAAAATTCTTCCCTGTTCTCTCTGGTTCCTTCCCTTTTTATGTTTCTTCTTGCTGTTGGAACAAAAATAAAGAGTACATCATAAGCAAAGCTGTATTTTCTGTTTATTGCCACCAGGTTAATAACAGTAATAGTGCGGGAAGAAAATGAGGTGTTATGTAAAATCCTGCATTGCAGATTTTGCTGCTGATGTAAAGAACTCAATAAAGTGTAACACTTTAATCATAGAGATAAAAATCACACAGTAGCTTCCCACAGGCTCCCGGAGCCTAAGACAAAATGGTTGTGGGGAAATGAGAGATGAGAGAAGAATATTATCAGGCATCAGAAAAATTATGTTTGGGCTTTTGTGTGTGTGTTTTTTTCCTTCCCCTCTAAAAAATGGAATAAGATTTTTCTATCTTCTTCTAAGACATCTTGTGTGAATTTCTGTATTCTCGGGGGGCCATGCTCAGATTTCTGGGGGAAGATTTGCTCATTCTTTGTAAAAATTGATTTGTTTAGGGAGAACTGAATCCCTGCCTTTTAGGTGATTCGGTGGCCTTTAAGGAAACAAGGGCTGTCTCTAAAAATGAAAGCACGATTGAGATGGAGGCGAGAAGGTTGGTGAGAGTAAAATCTCTATTTGTATGATGGTCTTGTAATGCGGAGAAAAGATCATAGCAGCCGATGGAAGCTCTTGTTAGGAACTCGGCCGACCTTCCGAAAATTACCTTCTTGTTTCTGTGCCTCAGTTTTATCATTCTTCCAACAAGGACTTTCACTAGATGGAAAGAACGTTCTCAAGGTCATCCCAGCTCTAACACTTAACTGTCCGTGAGGCTCTGGGCCAAGAGGCCAGTGGCTTGGCTTTTGACATTGGCTTTTGTGGTTCTGAACTACAGTGTTGCCACCCAGCTAACCCGTTTCCACTCCAACACCCCTTTTTCCCCCCTTAGCAACCAGATCTGCTCTCGACCCTGCAGCTGGAGTGATCCATTTATAATAAGAGAAAACTATACATACACCCTGGGGTGAGACGGGGGTAAGTGCCAGCAGGAAGCCCCTGGGGCAGGAGCATGCCTGCAGAGGTCACTGAAGAGCAAGGTACCAGTGTCCCTGGAAGGGAGAGAATGTAGGGCCAGATCAGGGAGGTCTTATGGC
>CM053606.1:32364845-32380927 GCA_028646535.1 Procyon lotor
TCTCTCTTCCCTGTAACAAGGGGTCTCCTGCTGTCATTTATTTGCCTGAGAATCCAAAGGAGTATATGCATAGTCCCACCTCACTGACCTCAGCCTCGGCCTTGGGACACACTTGGGCCAATGGGATGTGAACAGTCATGACATTTCCCCTTCTGTGTGGACACTTTGAACGGGACTGTATTTCTGCCCTCTGCTATGACAATGGCCTAACCCAGATGGGGAAACACTTTCAGCTTGGGCCCCAGATGAAAAGGGAGGCAGAACCATGTGCAGCCCGGCCGAGCTGGGGAGGACTAGTGTGCAGCACAAGCATGGATGAAGTGTTCACTGTGATAAGCTACCAAGCTCTTGGGGTTGTCAGCACAGCAAAACCGATGAATACGGCATGGATTCTTGCCAAAAATTGCCTCTGATGGTACAATAAATATGAATTCAAGCCATGAGGGTAAGGGCTGTGTAGGTGAACACTTTAAGCACTAAATGGATAAGAAATAGAGAGAGTTGAAAAGTACAGGAGGAAAAACCAGGTGTCCAACGTGCGGATTTCCGAGGTCACCTTCTGATGAGAAGAAACTGGTCATAGGAAGCCCACTCCTTTGGCCAAGAGACTGAGATGAGTCAGATGTGGCGGTTTCCTTCTCGCACTTCTGCCCCAGAAAGAACCATTGGTACTGACTACAGGACATGTGCACCCACAGGCACCTGGTTCTGAAACGGAAGATGCTACGGAAAAAGATGCAGTAAATGCCCCCAAATGAATCGATGCCACCAAATCGCTGTATGACTTTGGGGAGGTCATTTTCCTTTTGGTGTCAGTTTTCTCATTTGTAAAATGAAGAGGTTGAATGAAAATCTCTCATTTTCCTTCTGGCCCCGACATGCTATGATTTGATTGCCTCAAACTCGTTAGTCCCAACTGGCTTGAATGGGACCCAGTAGTATTGAGGATAATCGTAGGAATCCATCAAAACATAGCCCAAAGAAGGTAATCTTGAGACTCGAGTGAGATAATGCAGGGAAAGTGCCTTGCATTCAGAGCTGGGCTAAGGGCTCTATTGTGTGGTTTTTCATGGAAAAGAGGTAGGCAAATGTGCCTCCTGTCCCTTAACTTGCATTCACCTAGCAGCCTCCCTCGCCCCCACAGACTTGTAACATCTAGCAATCTCTCAGGTCATTCTACCTCATCCTCTCTCATCAGAGAGAAAGGTGGCTCTAAACCAAAGGAGGATGGGGTGACACGGTGTGAAACATACCATAACGTCCTGGGGGAAGGCAAAGGGCAGAGAGGAGAAATCCTGACTCCGGAATTCAACAGATCTGGGTTGGAATCCCTGTGTCTCTTTTTGCTCATATATAAAACGGGGTTGATTCCTACTTCACATGGTTGTTTTCAGAATTAAATGATGTAAAAAGCTTATGGGCACTCACATAAGCACTCACATCTGTGACAATGACAGCAGGCTCCCTGGGAGTGGTGGCACGAAGACAAAGCTGAATGCTACATAGCATCTTGAGAGCTGGGCAGAGAGAGGAGGGGTAATCGGTCACAGAGAGGAATGTGTGGGGTGACGGTGTGTGAGTGAGTACGTTGCAACGAGGGTGGTGGGTGTGAATGCGGGTGAGTCAAGTGTCCTCTAGTAAAGAAGGAATAGGCGGTTAGAGTAAGAATAGATGTTTCATGCAAGGGATCATAGAGAAAGGAGTCTAAAGCTTTAAAGCTGGAGGCCCTTAACCCTGTAGGTAACGGGGATCCCTGAAGGGCTTTAGGAAAGTACTCTTTAGGAAGTTGTGAGTGTGCCAATGCATTTTGGGAGGGAAGCTGCAGCCCCACCCAAACCAGGGTGTGGGGAGCGAGAGAGACTGTCACCTCCCCAGGGGAGCTCTGCCGCTGTGCTCATCTGACACAGAGATCTGAGCTGTGGGGAAAACATCAGACTGCACGTTGAATTAAAACGGATGTGATTACGGTAGGAAAAAAATGTCTTCAACACTTTGAAAGTTCAATTTTCTTCCTTTTAATCTCTCAAGAGAATCGCTGGTTTTAAACCCAAGACAGTGAAAATCCCAGGTAATAAAATGAATCCAGAACTCCTTTGGCTGACCAGACCTGAGTTAGATGGCTGTTATTATTACTTGCTTTTCTTTCAGTAACCTTAAGCCCATAACCTCAGTGGGTCCACCCTGGGCCTTAAAGTTTGGTCCTACCCTAGGGTATGCCCTTGCTGCTCAGAACAGAGTCCTTGAACTAGTGACATCAGCATCTCCTGCTAGCTTATTAAAAATGCAGATTCTCAGAGGCTACTCCGGACCTTCGGATCAGATTTTGAATTTTAATAAGATACTCAGGTGTTTCTTGCGCATGAAGGTTTGAGAAGCACTGAGTTACAGTGCCTTCAGGTTGCAGGAATTCTTTACAACCAGAGGGGGGCAGAGTTGGTCCAACCTCTTCATTGCACTAAGGAGGACCTGAGATCCAGAGAGAGACAAGAATCTGGATTTTCCAAGGTTGCTCAAGTAGTAAGTATAATTGGTATAGTAAAGTCAATAACAGGCATTATTAGTTAATAATAAACAAGCTGGAGATGAAGCAAAGGACATTGAAAGCTACTCTGATTTTGGAGTTCCCTCTATGCGCAAGATTTACAACCCAGGTGGGCCAAATTTATTTCATCTCTCTGAGCCTCATTTTCCCCTTTTGAGCAAGTGGGAACAGTAAGACCCTTGTGACGAGGATGTGAAGGTTAAATGAAATAAAGTACATGGAATATTTAGCACAGTCCGGGCGCTCACTAGTGAGTAACTGTGATAGTTCAGAGATGCGGCCAGAACTCAACACTTCTGAATCCTACCTACTGTCTTTTCTCCTAATCAGAGTCAACCCGAGTCCTACTAATGGGCATGGTTTCCTAACGTAATAGGAGTTCCCTCTGTGCGATGGATAGCCCCCCTTCTGTGTGTCCCCTTGGCTCTCGGCTCTCTGTCTCCTGGCTTTGAGACACACCTCCCATGGCTGGCTTCCTTCTCTGTCTGCCCCACTATAGTTTGTCTTGCCTTAGAGCAGGGACCGTGTCTTTTATCTCTGTCTCTCCAGAGCACATCATAGTAGATGTGCCAGCAGATGGAAGGGGTGAGGGATGGAAGAGAGAAGGGAGGAAAGAAAGGAGGAGGAAGGAAAGGAGGAAAAGAGGGAGGGAGCTGGGAAGATGTTGTTGGAAGGCAACCATTTTATAGCGTGATGGATTCATTCAGAGAAAGAGCTTGACAGTACAAAATTCATCTTTTTATGACTGTGACAACCCTAATACATTTATTTCCCTTCTGAAATTAACTTTCTAATATTAAGAAAGGTCAAGATGAACTGCAGCAGAATGAGACATTTTGTTATTTTTAACAAATTATACCAAAGCAGACTGTCAGATTAAAGGGGTCACCGTTTTGAGGTCTAAACGCTGGTGCTGATTGCATAATCGGAGCTAATGCTTGTCTTTCTCGCCTTGCCCTGCCCACAGACCTCCAAGAGTTCCCTTTGGCCCAAATGATAAAACTCAAATATCTCCACCTGGTGTTCTGAGGCCCTTTAGAATCTGATCACTTCTTTAAAAATCCATTCCTTCCCCAAAGGGACGTTCTAACCAGCCAGACCCGTCTCTTTCCTGCTATTCTCTTCCTCCTACACGCCTTTGCTCCTCTGATGTCTCCGGTCTTAACTGCCATCCCTCCTACTGGATGCCCGTGCAGTCTCCCGGTCCTTTCTCTGCCTTATGCATCCCGCCCCGCTGGCTGGCCCCTCGTTCCTCAGGATTTGATTTGTTCTGGTCTTGAGCCTGACACTTCTGCTCTTTTAACCTTGAGCTGGCCTTGACTATGGCTTTGACACTGAGTTCCCTCTGCCTCAACCACATCGGGCTCTACCCTACCTCAGAGACATTTGGGGAAGACTTGGAGGATGTGTGAGAGGACACTGAATATGGGCACTTTGTTAAAGGGAAAAAAGAAAGAAGAGCCGTAACCCTCTGCCCTATTCCTCCTGCTCCCCTTTTCTTTTGATTCATCCATTTGTGTGCTCTGCCCTGGGCCGGACTGGGGGGCCATCTGGACTCACTCAGAAGAATGAAAATTAAGCCCTGTCTGTTGAGAAGATTACTTAATAGCTGTAGGCCTTAGTTTCCCCATTTGCAAAACAAAATACATAATCCCTACCTCACAGCATTGCAGCAAGCATCAAATGAATGGTTGTATGTGATTGTGCTCTGGAAACTATACATCTCTGTCACAGATTAGTGAAAATAATTAGGACAAGATCCACGTGCTAGTGACCCACCCCCTGAGCCGACAATGCATGTGCCCCAATCCGGTAGAAGTCAGAGGGGCCTGAGTTTGTGTCTCAGCTCTACAGTTCTGTCTCGGTGGGCAACCTTGAGCGTGCTAGTTCCCTGCCCTGGGCTTATGTGTCTCTCTCTCTATTCTCTTTCTATAGAAGGTCAGTTTGGAGCACCTCTTCAGTCTTCTCCAGCGTGAGGTTCTCTGGCTCCATATGGGGTTCTCTGAGAACCCAGAGGCCAGAATGAAGTTACTACTTCAAGGTTAAAAGTGAGTGCAATGGAATTAGCCAGCCCCATTCAAGACCCAACTCCCAGTTCGCCGGGCAGTTTCAACCCCTGGACTTCTCAAACCAAGCGCTCCTCACAGTGGTTGAGGGAGGGGCAGGGTACCCAAAGTAGTGGCATAAACCTGGTATTCCATTTACAATGTCAACCGAATCTAAAGACAATGGGGATAATTCTGAACATTTGCTACTCAGAGGTGTCATTATATTCAAGAAAAAGCTAAATCAATAGAACTCCTGTCTTCTAGGTTCGCTATTTACATGTCTTTTAAAAATGAAAGAGACCAAAAAAAAAAAAAAAAAAAAAATGAAAGAGACCTTCTGAGCACTGGTGAGCCCCCTGCTGGCTGCTCTGCCCCCGGGGAGCTGCTCACCTTAGGCTATGCTGCAGAGGTGGGTCCTGGGTCACAGGGAGCTGACTTCCATTTCCAGCTCCGCTACCCCCCACCCCACCCTGTTGCAAGACCTTGAGGGTTCTAACCGCTTTTCATTTGTTCCTTCTTGCGACTGACATTTTACTGATGTGTTAGGTATTGTGCCCTGGGCAAGAGAATGCAGAGGTGACAGAGATATAGTTTTATCCTTCAAGGAGTTTACAGCTGAATAGAGAAAACAAGCACATAAACCAATCGACGTGATGTGGAGTGAGTGATAAATGTGTGCGCCGGGAGAAGACTGCGGTGGCGGGGGGGAGTTGTGGGGGGTGTCATTCACACTGAGCCTTACTTTCCTCACCTGAGAAACAGGGATGATGATGCTCATTTCATATGGCTGTTCTGTGGATTAGATGAGGCAATGCCTAGCACATAATAGATGCTCAATAAATGTCAGCACTTTCCCCCTTTCCTGCTCCCACTCCGACCCCAGGGTACTGAAAAGCTGTTTTCATCTGCCCCATCCGCTCCAGAAGATCCAGTCACATAGCAAAGAGGTCTATTAAAGAACATGCCTTAGCGGTTGGAGGATTTTTTAAGGTCGCAGCCTGGAGCTAAACTCTAACAGGAAACAAACTGTCCATTTGTAACTGGGAGCCTGAGTAAGTCAACTTTTCTGACTGCTGAGTGTGTGCTGGTGGCACCAGGAGTGTGAAGAAAAGCTTCGGCTTTGACAGGCCCTGTGGGCACAGCCAGAGAGGTTATTTCCATTAAGTGGATTTAGGTGTCAATCAGCGTCCCAAACTCCACCTTCCAGTGAGCCCTAGTGCAGAGCCTCAGCTGGTGAAACCTACTCTGAGTCACAGGTGGGGTCTGGAACTGCCCGGGAGCGGGTTCGGGAGGATTACGTTCCCTGTTACTTTAGAATCATCCTTGCTGTCATCATCCTTATAGTAAGTTGCCCCTGCTGCCCCCCAGACACACACACAGGGGCACGTGCCCACACCCTAGGAATGACAGAAGTCCTCTTGCCCTCTGAAGGTTGAACTTTAAAATTCACCCAGAATTGATTAGATCAGACAAATACAAGAAGCCCAAAGAGAGAGAGAGAGGCTCCCACCCCAGGAGCCCCTGAGCTCACTGTCAGGCAATTAAAGGTATTAGCTCAGCTGAAGAAAGACTCACAGATGGGAGTTGGGGAGTGGTCAGAGAAGCCCAGATAAGGGCGAGGGCCTGCTCCCTTTTTTTTTTTTTTTAAGATTTTATTTATTTGACGGAGAGAAACACAGCTAGAGAGGGAATGGTAGTGGGCGAAGCAGGCTCCCCGCTGAGCAAAGAGCCCGATGTGGGGCTCGATCCCAGGAACCTGGGATCATGACCCGAGCCGAGGGCAGACACTTAACGACTGAGCCACCCAGGTGCCCCGGCCTGCTCCCTTTTAAGACCTATTTCCAATGCTGTTTCAATAACCAGAGCTATAGCTGTTTTGTAAATACTGCAGTTTAAAGATGGCAGTAATGTTCTGAAATTAACATTGAAATACCAGCTATTGTACATTACTAGATCTGAGCTTGTAACAAGAACAAGTGCTGACATTTATCGAGTGCTTATAATATACCAGCCTTAGAAAATACCACACAAGTGCAGTGTCATTTTCGATCCTTAGGACACTCTGAAGAGATGCTACCACCCTGGGTCACAGATCGGGGCACAGAGTCAGAGAGAGGTGAGGCGGTAGACGGAGCCAGAACTGGAGGCTGGAGGCAATTTCTGACTGCAGGGTCCTTGCTCTAAAACCCCAGGGGAGGAAAGGGTCTGTCCCCAGTCCTTCCCACTGACAGGGCAGTGCTCAAAGGTCAAGGACTTAGCAGACTGAAAAGAGAACACAGGAGGAAGAGTGGGCAGGATTTAAGGTTTGCTCTGGGGAAGTGGGGTCCCTGTTACGCTTACCGAAAGGGCAAGGAATTGGCAGACTTCCTAGGGTGTTAGGAGCCCAGATGTTGGCACCTCTGGGATAAGGGTTCGGAGCAGAAGGTAGTAGAGGTAGAGATGGTTGCGTGGAGGGACAGATAGAAGGGCGGCTAGTCAGAAGACAGAATGATGGGCATCAACTGTCCCCAATTTCCTTCTATAATGTGGGCTAGGCTGGTTGCCTCAGGCTCCGATCCTAGGGATGGGCCCAGCACTAAGTAGCCGCCTCAGGAGTTTGGTTCTATTTTATAAAATGAGGTCCTTCCTTTTATCTGGATGGCCGGGTGCTCTCCTTCTTCTATAAATTCTCCCCCTCAATTTTAAAGTTAAAATGTACTTGCAGAAAATGGCTGGGAAATATAAAAAAGCAGAGAGGAAGGAAACAACCCTAGAACCCAGAAATACCACTGTTAACATCTACTTCACATCCATTCTTTTGTGTATGTTTTAAACCTAGTTGTTATACGTCTTAACCTATAATACATCTGCAACTTTGTCTTCTGCTTCTTTTCACTTAAAATTATAGCATAAGCATTTTTACAATATTGTAAACTCTTCACAAACATCCATTATATGAATGTATCGTGATTCACTTAATCAGTTTCCCACTGTTTCCCACTGTTAGGCATTTAGATTTTTTTCTCAGTTTTTCACTATTTGTAAGTGATGTGGACCTTTTTCTTTTTTTTTGCATAAATCCTTATTCACACTTCAAATTATTTTAGTCTAGGTTTGTAGTACCACAATTGCTGGGTCCAAGCTACAAACAGAACAATATATTTTAAACCCCAGAAACCCACAGTAACATATTTTTTCTCTCCCTTTTCAATTCCATGTCCTTTCTAGTCCCTGATAGAGAACCCCCTGGATTTCAGGATGAAGTCCAAGCTTCCTGGGGTAGCACTCTGGGCTCTATGACTGGCTTCTGCCAACCACTTAGCCTTACTTCCCACCCCTTCTCTGCATGTTGCCCTCATTCCCGCACACCGAACTCCTCAGAATTCTCGGAGTCTAGTCATCTGACGCGCGTATGCTCACCCATGCCGTTCCCTCTGCCTGTCTCTTCCCCAGTCTGTCCAAACCACTCCAGTCTTCCTTCAAAGCTCACCTCAGAGGTCACCCTCCCCAGCAAGCCTTGCCTGACCCCAAGTCCAGCGGAGGTGACCTGCTTCTCCCACATGGCATCTGGATTCCTTGCCTGTCATAAGGCGTACCACTCTGTCCTGCCATCTAAACCTGCCATGGTTTACGGAGTCAGGAGCTCTAGACCAGGGGTTTGCAAACTTTCTCTGACCATGGAATCCTTTATTTAAACGCATTTGTCACAGTGATAAAGGTTAACATCTGTTGAGAATATATGTGCCTGGCAAAGTGCCTTCAGCAAGTCACAGGAATCAGTTCAGGTAATCCTCACAACAACCTCTTACAAAGGAGGAGTCAGATGCTTGGAAAGGTAGGGGATCTGCCCAAGACAGCAAATCTAGTGAGTGTTGAAATGAGATTTAAATCTGGGCCTGGGCCTGAGCTCTTAACTACAAAATTATACTGCTCCGGTTAAAATGGAGAGAAGCCCCATGGGAGGCGGTGCTCAGACCTCTTGCAATTTTTCCGGAAACAGTTAGAAAACCCCTGCTCTATTCTGGATCATCAGTTCCTTGAGGGGAATGACTATTTGCTATTTGCCTTTCTATGCCTTTCTATGCTATTTGCTATATAGTGCCTGGGCTGTGAAAATGTTTATTGAGTAGATAAATGAACAATCTTTTTTCTTTGGAAGATTATAGGGAAGTGACTCTTTTATCTATATATTCTACTAGCTTGTAGTGAAAGCAAGCAGTGTGAACCTGGCATGACTTGCTGAGGCGGAGGACACCAAGGCTCACTGGCCAGGAGGTCAGGCTGTGTCCAGGCTGATAAGACTTCTCACAGCCGGACACCTGGGACCAGGATGGGGCTTGGGAGGTGGGCGTTAGAACTTCTGGAAGATGGGGCAATTTCTTGATGAAAGGTTAAACAGTGGAAGCGGTGATTAGTCTGGTCCCTTTCATCAGAATTCAGCTCTCTCCACCACAGTAAATAATGGACTAATTAGGCATCTGGCTTACTTGATTTCCCATGGCTAAGGCCAATTTCTGAAATGCAATATGCTATTTGATGTACCAGCATGAATTCTTCCTGGGCTCCAGAGCCTCCCAACAGCAACAGCCAAAAATAACTCCCGGAGAAGTTCCCCACACATTGAACACAAAACACCCTAAATGTGACTTGCACTCTCTTGCAGGCTGGATAGGCTGAAAGCCTAAGGGGGTTACAGGCTGTATGCTGATCCCAACCAGCTCAAACCAGGGGCCCGGAAGAGGAGGAGTTTGCTGGGGGGTGAGAAATGGATAGGATAGGTATGGTAATGGGAAAAGCTCCTAGAGGAGATGACCTGCGGGTATACTGGACTGGTTGGGTAAGTGAAAAGAGGTTATTCCAGGACTATCCACAGAGACTCCTTTTTAGCTCATCACTCCTGGGTAATTGGATGACCATGGGAGAGGGGAAATGGTGAAGCAACCTTGGTCTAACTTAGGAACGAGGGTAAGTTGAACAAACACCAGGAGCAGAGAGTGTGTAAAGAGAATTTTAGAATTTGTGGATTTGCGATGGAGATCCTACACGTCTGGATCCTAACATTCTAGAATTTCTGAATTTGTGAGCTTGAGAAAAAAATTCCCTATGTGGGAGCTCTCAGTGACAAGGGATGAGCAGGGGAAAAAAAAGATGAATGGAAGAAGATGAATCAATGGAAATGCAGAACAGTTAGAGAGAAGGGCGGGGGTTTGAAAGTCGAGGGCACCATGGATGGCTCTGGGCTGCTTCAGGGCTATCATGCTGGGAAACAACATGTCCAATGAAGTGGCTAACAAGAGTTTCCCAAACGCTCATCAATGGCCTACTAGAGGGGATGCCTAGAGAAAGCCAAACAGCCCCCCACCTGCAGAGACTGCCTTTTAATCAATGCTTCAGACGTTCTCATGGAGCTACCAGTGAGTGGGCAGCCCTGGCCAGGGAAGCAGGGAGGTGAAGGCAGATCATTGGCTCTGAAAGGGTTTGCAATTGAACTGAAAAAAAAAAAAAAAAAGAAAAAAAAGGAAACCAACAGACGTCTGAGGAGATCGTACCTTGGCACCAAGCCCACAGAATACACTCCACGCGTGTTTATGGAATAAACCACTAGGTGAAAGAAGCAAAGTCTGCTAATAGAGAACAAAGCGACAAAACACTCTGTGGGCCAAAGGGTTCAAGGAAGTCTTAGAGAAGGTGGGCCTGGAGGTAGGTTCTGAAGATTAAGTAGGATTTGGAGAGTGACTTAGTGTGTCTCTTGACTTGAAATACTTTTCCACCTCTTTACTCAGCAAATCCCCATCCCTCCTTCAGAACCCTGTTCTGATGTTAATTCTAGGTCTTGGTGAGTGGATTTCTTCTTTCCTGCCCGTCTTTCCTCTCTCTCACCCAACGCACATTCATGGAAGACCTGTGCCCTGCGCTGGGTGTCAGGGATCAGAAACGACTAAGGTGAAATCTAAGACTTCAGTGGGATCCCAGTCTGTGGTGGGGTATGGGAGCTTGGGAGAGTGGGGTCAGTGACGCCAAATGCATAAAATACTAGTGGCTCTATTTCTCATCTACCTACTACTAGAGGCTATTTATATGCATGTTACCTTATCCTGAGAGAAATCCCGTGGGATGGGCATCCCAGTTGCCAGATAAGGAAAATGAGACACACAGTTTGGCTGACCTGACTCAAAGGGAAGCTTCTGGAAGCTTTGCTGGCCTCCATGGTGTTGAAACAATATGCATCTAGTTAGTTGATGAGAGGCATCCAGAGTCTTTCAGGATGAAAAAATGTTAGAGAAACTTTGGAAATAATCAGCTTGACAGGAATATTGCTCCGAAGTGAGAGACCCAACTCTCCACCCGGCTCACTGCCAGAGTCAAAGTTATAATCTAGAGAGTTAGAAAAACCGTGTCTTTTATCACAGGTGGGAGAAGTTGCCCTTTAGGAAAGTAATGATTTCTCTTAAAATTTCTTAAAGTTTCAAAACCATCGCCAACTATCATAGGAAAAACTGTAAAAATTTCATGAACCAGCAGCACCTGTGTTCTCAGAGCCCGCCGCACCGTATTACATCTACCTCCAGTCTTTACTTCCAGAATGAACCTTTCCCCTAGAGGCTATTTACTGACTTCCTGGGCCAAGATGGTAGGAGTGGAAAAATATTTGAGGACACGTAAGTGTGTGATCTATGGCTGCGGTGTAAGCGCACTTGGCCGACCTCCGGCAGCTGGCTCAGCCTGCCCACTTCCATGAGCATTCCTCTTCGCCCTGCCCCGGGCAATAATCCGCCTTCGCCTTTATAAGCACTTTACGTTCACGTACATCGGATCTCTCTCCAACCTGTGGGTGAGCAGGGCAAGGGCTTATTCTTCCATTCCGGCGGAAGAGGACACTGAGGCCTAGGAGGCTAACGTTCATGGGATGTCGGCCATGTGCTAAGCACCTCCCGAGCAGTCACTCCGGGCTGTACTTCACAGGCAGCGGCCCGACTTCCGTGCCTCGTTGTGGAAATCCCGCCCATCAGGGGAGCCTTCACAGCCAACAGCCAGCTCCAAAATGAGGCAGAGACGTAGACCTTTGGAGCCAAATGCGCCTTGTGGAGTCATCCTTCAACCCCTACAGCGTACAGACTGGGGTGCAGCGAGTGGGGGGAATGAAAGGCCCAGAGAGGGGAAGGGACTTGCCTAAAAGCACCGAGCAAAGTAGTGGTTCGTCCACTCTGGTGGGGGGTGGCTAGCATTCCCAGTCCCTCTCGATGCCGCAAAGACAAGCTGCCACAGCGTTAGCTGTTCCCTGCAGGGGACCTTTGGGGTGAGACCACTAGAGACATGGAACGAAAGTCTGGGAACCTACAGTCCAGATGCCTGAGCTCTCTAGGCCTCAGGGAGACAGTGTGCTAAGGCCCTAGGGAAGTGGTTTTCCCTGGGGTAGCACAGCCCCCTCCTCGGGGGTGGTAAGCCTCCTGCCTAGGGGGAGTACTCTCCCACCCGAAGGCCATAGTTGTGGCCTCCTGCTCTCCTCCTTTGCCCCTTTGCGTGGGTGGGGATGGTGGCCCCCAACCCTCTATACACCCCGCGCTTGCCAAGCTGGCTTTACCTCTTCCACCAGCAAGGTTTCCAGGCTGGCAGGCGCGAACACACAGGTGCAGCTTGATTTCTAGTGAGGCGCTCCCACCTCAGGGCCTTCCGAGCCGGCCACCCGGGGAAACCTCTGCCCGTGCTAAGGGCAGGCCTGCTGCGCCCCCTCCTGCGTTCTGACTGTGAGGGGAAGCTGCCTGGCTGCGTGTTTGTGTCTCTGTTCCTTGTGCGATCCTGTGGAACTCGACACCGGTCTCTCCGGTACGTACCACGTCTATGCTCCCATGTATATGTGTTCTGTTCTACGTATGTGAACGGAGGTGCTTTCCGCCCGTCTCCACGCCGTGCGTGCGGAGGTGCGCGTGTGCGCGCGTGTGTTTCCCGGGTAGTGCGAGTGCGTGGCGGCTCTGCGTGCGGAGATGACCGTGTCACGGACTGCTCCGTTTGCCGTGCAGGTGCGTTAGAACTTATTTATTTATTTGACAGGAAGAGAGCAGCTTCTCAAGACTACAGGAGGCAAGGGAGGGGAAAAAAAAAACCCCAGTCCTGTGTTGCTCTATTTTAAAAACTGCTCCATGTTGTTATGGCAGCTAATTTTCCTTAAATGATTTAAGGAAACAGATCTGTCTACGAGCTATAACCAAGTTGTTATAGCAACACAAGCCTTTCTCCTCCAGGAAAAGGGGGGACTCCCCCCCAACCAGAGCACAGAAGCCTTTCACAAAGGCAACCCTTGGGTTCTGAGAGACTCCGGGCATAGGAAAGGGCAGGAGGGGACCCATTCGCCTCCCGCCACCAGTTCCTGGGGATTCTCCTTAGCAGCTGCCCTCGCTGCTCTCCTGCTCAGATCTCATTGTCCTTCGCCTGGACTACACAAGAAACACCTAATGGGCCTCTCTTCTTTCCCTTCGTCTCATCTCCTTTGATCCACTCTCCACACTGCAGCTTTCCTAAGTTGCTACAGCATATGTCATTCAGCTTAATAGTCTCGGTGGTGCTATGTTCTCTGCTACATGCTGGATATGCTGAAGGGCACGCCAGGAACGTTGGCCTTTATTCCACAAGTAATGGGGAGTCACTGAAAAGTCTTAATCAGGGGATAGAGACCCAGTTGGATTTAAATTTTAGAAGGACTCTAGAGTTTCTAAATTGAGGGACTGAGTGGATGGAAATACTACTCATTGATCTCTGTCTCCCTTGCTCAAAACGTTTTTGATGGCTCTCCATTGACAGCACTGATTCTCAAGATGAAGAGAGGGTGTGTGCTGGAATATTCCTAACAAGTGGCATTTTGTTCCATGGCCTTGATTTTTTTTTTTACAGTCATGATACTTAATTCAATTAAAAATCAATGTAAAAGAGGGCCTAAGACTTTTATTTTATTTAATTAATTGATTAACTAGCATTTATTTGGGAGAGAGAAAGAGAGGAGCACAAGCAGAGGATGAGAGGAGCAGAAGGAGAGGGAGAAGCAGGCTCCCTGCTGAGCAGGACCCCAGGATCATGACCTGAGCCAAAGGCAGACACTTAACCAACTTAGCCACCCGGGTACTCCAAGACTCTTTGATTTTAATGAGAAGTGAGCACTGGGCCATAGGAAGAAGCCAAATTCCTTGACTCATGTTTAAGTTTATCCATGAGCTTCTTCACATCTGCCTCTTGGGCCGCCATCTTGCAGCTGCCTGTCATGAATCCTTCACACCAACCCTAGCAGCTGAGGCCTCTCACCTCCATTCCACTGCTCAGCTCTCCCCGGAATGCCCTCTTCCTTCTCCCTGTAACCTTCCTCATCCCTAAACCATAGCATCCAGATGAACTATTACCCATTTTTAGAGGCCCCGTCCAATGTCCTTGAGAAAACTTCCTCAGATCCTCTCACACTCACACACACACACACACACACACACACACACACACACACACTAGATTAATTTCTCCTAGGCCCATACTTCCAAAGCATTACATTTTCTCTACTCTAGCACACCTTCCTGGCTGCCCTGGTTAAAAATTGTTCATAAAGGTCTGGACTTCCCATTGGATTGTGAGTTCTTCCTGGCCTGAGATCCTGCCCCATTAATCTCTATAATTCCGGAGCTTACGGAGGGTCTTGCACATGGGTACTTTGAGAAATGTGTGCTCCATTCAATTAACTGAGCCTTTTAAAGCAACACCCGCTTTTTTATCTCTGCCAAATAGTTCTCTGGGTATGCCTCTCAAGGAGATAGTTAGGTGCTAGAAGACTTACAGATGGGTGGTCCTAGGAAGCCCATCTGTAAATGGGCTTCATTTTTTAAGATTGCAACTGGTCTTGGGTGAGAGAGGAGGGCCCTGTGTGTGCTCTGCATGCGAGTGACCCTGGTTGTGTGGCTGATGGTGTGATGTGAAGTCACCATCGTATTCTATGGTATGTGTGCCAGGATAAAGCCACACTCCCATGGCTAGGGGGTGAGCTCTCACCTGGAAGGTGCTGTCATTTCTGGGGCTGACTACCTGGGGAAAAGGTAGAATACTCGGCCCCAATATCAGAAGGGGAAGGAGGAAGCTGGATGTAGAGCGGAGCTGGGACCCACTCCCCTGGTCTTCACCACTGGAGGTAATGAAACGTCTAAGAGCAGCTCCTGAGCAAAGCGTGCTTGGATGGTGGGAAGGCAGGGACCCAGGGATCCGAGGGAGATCTTGGTGGCTAGAGAAGGCTAAGCTCCACGGTGGGTGGAACGCAGTGGGCACTGAGGCCAGAAATGAAGCGCATTAGTGAAGGTGACCAGAAAGCTGTGTCAGGGGAACCAGAGTGGGTGATGCCATCTCAGGCTCTGTCCCTGGGAGTTGAGGACAATCTCCGCAGGCTGCAGGACAGGGTTTATGTCCACAGACCAGAGCCTGAAGTAAACGACGGCACAGCAATGGTGGTACCAGCATCTGGGACACACTTTGAGGGAGAGCTGAGACTGGGGAGAGGTGTGTGGTCTGGTTGCTTCTTTTCATCAGGGAAATCTTATTAAAACCAATTCACAGAGGCTCTGGTTTACTTCATTTGCTTAGCATGTATTCTGAGCACCTGCTCAGAGCCGGGTCCCTGCTGGGCACTGGGGACTCTGAGATGCATCAGCCAGACCCTGCCTAGGGATAGTCCATCACAACTGGTAAACAAAGGCCATGCTGTCCACAGGGAGCTGCCGCAGGAGTGGGGCATAAACCACTTTATAACTAAGATCCAGTGTAGTCCTCTGGGTACTAAAACACTCCCTGGTCAAGATCATCATTTAGTTTCCAAGGTCCAGAGAGGGGGCAAAGGTTTAGTGAGCCAAGGTCTAGGAAAGCAGCCTTTGAAATAAAGGCCATCATTAACACAGGACAGCAGGCTCCTGTGCCAGGTGAGAACACAGACGGGCTCACGCCTGAGACTCACAGTGCAGGCTAGACATATCACTTCTGCTCAGCTTCAAAGTCACCTGTCTAAAGCTTGTCCCCAGGTGCACTGACCCTCCTGAGTTCCCATCTCAGGAGGGGTAACCACATCTCCACTGTCCAGGCCAAACCATGGGTGTCATACAAAACTCCTTCCTGTCCCATCAGCCGGTCACTAAGCTGCCCGTGCCTCTCCATTATGCCTCTCCAGTCCTACTGCAGCAGGCTCTACTGGTCTCCAGCCTCTAGCCTGGCACCCCTCCAAGTCCACCCCGTTACGGGCACCAGAAGGGTCTTTCTGAAATGAAAACCTGATCCTGGTCACCTCCCAGCTTAAAATCCTTCTGTGCTCCCAATCCTCATGAGAATAAAGTCCAAACTGCCTGTCTTATAACCCCCTCCATCCCTCTGTCTGCCCCTAGTGCCAGCCATGCTGAATGACTTGGCCATCTCCTGAGGGTGCCTCCCTCTCAAGGCAGGTGCACAGATGTCTCCTCTGCCTGGAAAGCACTCTTTGCCCTGGGAATCTTTCATGCTTCCAATCC
>CM053606.1:32381427-32442294 GCA_028646535.1 Procyon lotor
GGCCCCTGTGTCTTCCTCTACATATGCCCCTGGGATAACTGCCTGTAAATGCCTGTCTCCACTAGCCTGGGAACTCCTTAGGGGTGGACAGCAGCACTGATGATTCCCAGCATCCGCCACAGAACCCGAAGGAGTTCGGAGAGGAATAGCGATGGTCCCGGACATAGTGCCCATCTACCAGTGAGGGTCTGCTGATTCTCTGCTTGCTGGCTCTGTCAAGCAGAAGGCCACCGGGATGGAGGAGCGAGGCTCTGAGCATTTAGGAACGAGGCCAGAGGCTGTCCTGGCAATTCACACAGCTCTGGCTTGAGTGATTGTGGTGACGGGCACAAGAGCTGAAGTCAGGAGGAAAAAGCATTTCAGGCCATTAGGGCAGATGCCCTTGGTACTGTAGTGTCTGCAACTGAACACTATCACATTTACAGTCATTTGTGACTTTGAATCCAATCCAGATAATGTTTGTTGAGGATCTGCTACATGCCAGGTACTGTGCTAGGTGCTTTCCAATAGCTTTTAAGTAGAGCAGCGGTATAATTTATCATCTAAACTGGGACACTTCTAAGAGTGAAAGGGGGCACTATTAATAAATACTCTAGGACAACAGGTATAAATGGGAACTGCCCCAGGCAAGCCAAAACTCACAACCATCCTACCCGTAGGTCACAGTTTATCTGCTTCCCCACCCCCGTAACTCCACACACAATTTCTAAATCTGTATTTATCAGTATTTACTTATTTAATGTTTATTCCCCCCACAAATTGCAAGGGTTAGGGTTTTGCTCACTACTAGAAAAAATCTCAGTGCCTAGTATATGGAACTACTTGATAAGTATTTGTGGAAAGAAGGAAGGCAAGACTGGAGGAAAAGCCTGGGCATGGAGAGGGGGAGCGGGGAAAAGAGAAGAGATGGAGGGAGCTGGGATCCTTGACTCCCGTGGGCAGCTTGACTCCCATGTTATTGCTTCATGTCCTTGCTTGGGTCCTAAAGGAGTGGACTTTCAGGAAGAACACAGCTTACTCCACATCTAGGTGTGTTAATTAGTAAGATCCAACCAGCTGATGAGGAACCTATTCGTGGCACAGAAAGTGTCTCTGTCCCACAGATATTCTGTAGCGTGGATGAGTGCCCAGTTGTTTGTGAGCGAATCGATGACTTCTCAGTGATGTTAGCAATGACAGGCTGAAGCCTCATCTCTTTAGCAAACCTAACCCTGCCCCTCGGTTCCTCCTCCATGCCCCACCCCCCAGTTCTCTCCTCAGGGGTTCATCTAAAACACCCCTTTTTTTAAGTAGCTCTCACTTTATCACTTCTCCTATCTTGTGTTGTTTTTTTTAATCATGCCTCATTCATTGTCCTTTCTATGAATAACTGTTTTCTATCTATAAATCATATTACAGTTGGCATGACGGAATTTGCCATGTTCAATCCAATTCCACTCCACCAATAGTTTATTGAATATTTATTATCAGCCAGAGTGGAAAAAATGCCGGGGTCATGGCAGTCAAGGGGCCACGAAATCACAGTCATCAAAGTTAGAAGAGACTCAGACGTCATCTCACTCCAGAGTCTTCCAAACAACTGAATCCCCTCATGCACCACTTTGATAGTGTCATTTAGCTTCCAGGTGAACCATTGTAGGAAGGCAAAGTTCATAGGTCCTACATCAACTCCATTTTAGGTGGAGCTAATTGTTAAAAATTGCTATTTCTCTATAGGTCTTACCTCCTCCTTTGGCCTCCACCCAGGAGATGTCTGTCCTATCCTCTCTGATAGCTCTTTAGGGATAGAATGTCTTCTGCTTCCTTTCACCAACCTATGAAACCCCTATGTCTTCTCCTGTTTCTTACAAAGTTTTGCCCCTATGAGCAAACTCAGTATGGACACACACTGTTCCCTTTTTCTGGACTAGGAGGCCCTTTTCTCTGGGAACAACTTCACCGTGACCACCATGGCCCCCAAGTCCAACCATGAGGTTCCTTTGTGGCTATCCTGTTCTTACATAGCCTTGCCTCTAGGGCCAGAATTGACTTGCCCAGAGGCAGCATGTCCCCCCAGGCTAGGCGGGTCATAGGTCTTTCGAAACTAGAACTAGAACTAGAACTCCAGTGGTGGGAGCCAACAGATATGACACTTGGCACCATGTCTCCCACAGGTGGAGGAGGCCAGTCTACAGTCTTTAGTTACGTGAGATACACTGGTACTCTTGTAATAAATTCTCTATTTCGCATAAACCAATTCAAACTCTATTTCTTTTGCTTATAGCCAAAGAATCCTGTGAATCTGTTTGACTGTATTTCCTTTATCACAAGACCTCCTGAACCCGACAGAACCTGACATTTGTGAGGGGTAGTGGAAAGTACTTGGGTCTATCCAGTTTAAAGACAAAACCAGCAGGACTCATACTCACCCTGGTTTTGACCCTGTACTCCTAATCTGGAGCCCCTACTGGAATTTCCTAATACAACACTGTTCTTTCCCAGATTAAGCCATAAAACCAGCAGGCACTGAAGGGGTTTGGTTACTCACGGGGTCATTGTACATCTGGACGATGAGCTGTTTCACTCCATGCAGGGTAGGGTGGGCCCACGGAGAGGGATCCAGCCAGTGACGGTTCAGGTCAAACCCCATCAGAGAGCACCTAGGTAGTACCCAGAGTCAGTCAGTATGAGCGGGACAAGCCAGACTTGTCACTTACAAATACAAATATAGCTAGGAGTAGGAGCAGTCCCTGTCTCACCTACCTAGCATTTTTTAATTTAATTTTTTTTTCCAGAGACAGTTCTAAACATTTTACATATATTAATTCACTCAATGCTTTCAACAACCCTATGAAGTCACTACTGTTATAATTCTCACTTTATATAAAAAGAAACTGAGTCACAGAGAGGTTCGAGTATTTCTGTGAAAGAGTCTGACTTCAGTGTTCATGCTCTGAGACCACAGACACATGTACGTCTTTCACACATGGCAGGAGGAAGAAGTGCTCAGGCTGAAGTCACTGGTGTCCCTATTATTCTTCTCGGCCTCACACCCACAGCTAACCCACTGTTTCTACTTTCAAAATGTATTCAGAACCCAACACCCTTTTATCAGCTCCACTGACATCACCTTGAGCTCAGACCAAGGTCCTGAGTGTTGTAACGGTCTCTTACCCTGTCTTATTTCCACCCTGGCATCCTCCCAGCCCACCTCTCACCCTACCTTCCTCCCCACTCCCATTTCCCACACAACATCCAGGATGGTCCTCCAAAACGTTAGTCGGATGACGTCCCTTTTATGCTCAAGTGGACCCTGTTTGATGGAGAGTAAAACCCCTTACAGGCTACCAGTCCCCATGAGGTCCTTCCCTGTTAACCTCTCTGACCTCGGCTCCCATCACCATCCCTCTCACTTCCTCTGTGCCAGATGCTGGACTCCTCAATGTTCCTCCAATACACCAGGTGCATCCTGCCTTGGGGCTTTTGCACATGCTGTCCCTCTGCCCGGAATCCTCTTCCTCCAGATATCTTAATGACTCATTCTTACTTATTTCAAGTCTAATTTCAAATGTCACCTACTCAGTGGAGCCTATGCTGACCACCTTCTCCATAGACTCCCTTGAGCACATTAAAGAACTTCACTGGGGCAAGCACAGTTATGACTTCTGGTTCTCTCCTCCCTCTTCCTCCTCTTCTTAGGTCGGATCTACTCTAAGCCCTACTTATACTTGGGAAGAGATGCCACCTCCAGGTCTCTGTCCCCAAGCCACCATCTGCTGGGTGGTAGTACCTACACACACTATGGGTGCTCTCCAGGCCAGTGCAGGCTGAAGTATAATTTCCTGGAACACTGTGCTTGCTCACAATTCAAATGATCACTTTCCTTTTCTCCAGTTCATCCTTTTCCAATCTCCAGAATGTGTCCCACACAGATCTGATTATCTTACTTTCCTGAGCAAGATTCATCTATGGCTGTCTATCACTTTTAGGATAAAAGTCTGTTCTTTGCATAGTTTTAACCAGATTTAAAACTGATATGGGCCGTCCTTCTCTCCATGTTCTGTGCCCAAATCATCCTCCTTTTTCTCCTCTGTCTGTCCCACTACTTGATACCCCATCTCATCTTCCAAGTTCCTTTCTTTTCTTAAGCCATACAATTTAACCTCCTCTCAATTTATTAAATTTGTATTCCTATCTATCACCCTATTCAGAAAAATAAAGGACTCAACTGGGGACCCACCTCTCTGTGAGGATGGTCAGGGTGGGTATGAGGGGTAAATAATAACAATTTCTCTTTATTGCTTAAAATAAGCATTGTGGGAATCCTGCAGGAGAATAACTAATGTTTTATGGGGCACATAGGGAAAGGCTTCATTGGGGAGAAGCCTTTGAGTTGGGCCTTGTTGAATGAATTTTTCCAGGTGTTGGGGACAGAAGGAAAAGTATAAGCAAAGAAAGGAATGTGAATCCACCTAGGATATTGGGGGAATGGTAGACAATTTGGTTTGACTGAGTCACAGAGGATGCAGTGAGGATATGGTAATGGTGAAGCTATAAAGGGAGGTAGAGGTGAAATGTGAAGGGATCCGAATGCATGGCAATGAGTTTTATTATTTCGTCTTTGCATTTGCTGTGTTTAGATCGACTAGTGCTGATGTTTGCTTCTCATTGCTTGCAGTATGAGAACAGAGGTAGCCCTACATATAGGTTACAACATCATCATCACAATCAAGGAAACACAGTCAACAGAACATTTACCGACATTACTTTGTCCCCAAAATGAAATACTTTATCAAGTACAAAATACTTGATCTAAGTTAATGATGTGAGGGTGGTGTTATTAGTATTCCTTTTTTTACACATGTGGAAACTGAAGCTCAAGGAAATTATAAACAAATTGCTTGAGAAAAGAGGCGATGTCGAGATTGGTGCACAAGCAGACTGCATTCCTGGCCTTCAAGAAGCATAGTCTAACTGGAGAAAGAAGACATGCTCACAGGCTTGTGTCCATTTATAATCCAGGACAATGTTGTGAGGATTAAATGAGATAAACACATGTAACAATTTAACATGGGTTCTGGCACATGATAGCAAATTAAAAATATTATGCTGTTGTTTGATTGAAACTTTTTATTATCATTTTATGCTACATCCTGTAGAAGTGATAGAAAAATAAGTTTGCCGCCCATGGGCTGGGGTGGGCAGTAGACAGCAGTGGTCAGGGATAACTGTCTATCTTTCCCTTCAGTCTGAGAGTCAGGCAGATCTGGGTTCATAACCATTGTCTGATCCCTCCTAATGTATTAGGAATTTACTCATTTTCTTGGGAATGCCTCAAATCTAACCCCGTGATTAGAGGGGACAGGATCGGGGAGAGTTTGCTTCTCCATCATTATAGATGATGAGACTATGGTGGTGCCTTTTCTCCCACCAGAGAAGACAGATGGGCCAGATGCTCCCCCTTTGTGATCTGCCCGCCATAGCAATAGGAAACCAGACTCGGGCAATAGCCACTTCCCTCCATGACTTAAACTTGGACTAGGCTGGGAATCAAGTGTACAGCCATGCTACCATGGAACAGAAGTAGATTATTGCTGCCAGCAGCTAATTTTCTGCATTCCAGAACTATTCTGTTAATTTTTGTTTTCCAAATGTGGTCCTTCCTATAAATTCCCTTTTTGCTTAAGTGGCTGGGGTTAGTCCTTGTTTCCTTAACAGTAAGCATCCCTAACCATATAGCTCTGTAGCCTAATTTATATTAAACCCCAGGGGCTGGTCACCCAACAGATGGAACCGTTGGTCTGGGGGCTATGCCCACAGAGCTCTTCCAGCTTCCACTCAGTATCTAAAAGTCTGGGATGGAATGTTATTGTTAACAACAGGACTTAATCACAAATGACTGTAACCTTAAGAGATGGTTAGCTTACCTACCTCTCCTCTGCCTTCAATTAAGAATGTCCTAAGCAATGCCTTAGCCAAATCACTAGCTTGCTCCACGATATTTCTATGACCTGGTACTCACCACCTCCCCAGCCAGGCAGCTTATCTCCTTCTTGGACAGCTCCGCAAGAAAAGCCTTCCTTCTCTTTGGCTAAAATTTGTCTCCCCAGATGCCCTAGTCTCATCCTTGCCTCATAGAGTCACACAGAATCATAAGGCCATGTTGTGAAGACCAGGAGCTTTGGAGGTCACAGTTAGGTTTAAGTTTTGATTGGTGACCTTTTTAATTTTCCTTTTTTAAAACTTCTTCGGGCTTCTGTTTTATCATATGTATAATGAAGATAACAACCTTGACTTTCTGGATTGTGAATATGAACTACTAATGGCCCAGCAGAATCCTTAGAACAGAATGAATACTGAATAAATGGCAGCCAGTGATGACCGGCAGTGGTGGGGATTATGGTATTGTTGAAATTGTCAAATCTAATTATCACTTCCTCCAGGAAGACTTGCTGACTTACTCTCTGCAAATGTGGGATAGATACTTTTCCTCTGCTCCCAAGGCATCCATTGCTCCCCACTGCCGCCCACCCAGCCCATCAGAGTGGCTATAGCACAAGATATAGTAATTATTGAATCTGTCTTTCCCACTGGACCATGAATTCCTCAAGGGTGAAGATGATGTCTTATTCATGTTTGTACTCTTGTGCTTAACAAAGAGTCTGGACAATGGTAGACATTGAGGAGTTAGTTGTTGAATGAACATTTCATTCTTTCCCAAGAATTTTCTAATCTCATTTGATAGAGTTCTTACAACCATCCAGGCACACAGATGGATTCCATTTTTCAAGTGGGAACACTGAAGGCCAGAGAAGGTAAGCCATTCCTTCAAGGTCTAGAATCCAGGTGAATTGGCCCCGGGACTTGGTCTTCCCATTTGGCCATGCTGCTTCTAGGAAGCCTTTTTCATTCAAAAATTGAGATTTAAAACTTAAGAGAAGGTATCATAGGCAAAAGATTCTGAAAGGTCAACACTTTGATCCAGCCTGCTGATGAAAATAGTGTGGCTGGTGACTCAAAGGCCACTCAAGCCTCAGAGAATCCCAGAAGATAGAGCATTGGTGAGACTCTTCAGTGAGCAGTTCCTGTGCTGGGTAATTTTTGAGCTGATTTTTTAAAGAATATTTCTAGTGGTAACAGTCTATCAGTAGGTGGGTATTTACCAAAGAAAAACCTTAGTAAAGATGCAGGAGCCCTGCCTGGCTAGGGGACAGGGGGACAGGCCTCCAATGTCTATATCATCTTGAGACAGTCACTTCCCCTCCCTGGGTTCCGTGCTCCTCTTCTTCTTTTTTTTTTACTTTTTAAGTTTTTATTTTTATTCCAGTTAGTTAACATATTAGTGTCAGGTGTACAACACAGTGATTCAACAATTCTATACACCATCTGGTGCTCATCATCACAAGTATACTCCTTAGTCCCCATCACCAATTCTCCCATCCCCCCACCCACCTGCCCTCTTATTCTCTATAGATAAGAGTCTATTCCTTGGTTTGTCTCTTTTTTCCCCTTTGCCTGTTGTTTTGTTTCTTAAATTCTACATATTTAAGTGAGGTCATATGGCATTTGTCTTTCTCTGACTGACTTCTCTTGGCATTATACTCTTTAACTCCGTGCATGATGTGACAAATGACAAGAATTCATTTTTTTTTTATGGCTGACTAATATTCCATTGAATAAATATAAACCACATCTTCTTTATCCACCCATCTATCAGCAGACATGTGGGCTGTTTCCATATCTTGGCTATCATGAATAATGTTGCTATAAATATTATATGATTTTAAAGCATCACTAATTGGGCTTTATCCCCAAAGTTAGGGACTTGGAGGAAGTACATATTTCTGATAAGGTTAAAATACCAAGAAAACAAAATATTCTAGGGAAATGATTGATAGTTTTAAAAAGAAAAATCAAATAGTCAAGGGTTACCAATATCTTAGCGTTAATTGCACACAGTTTTCAACATCTGATATTTGTGTGGGACCCAATCTTTGCCTCTAGGAGTTCTCAAGTTGCTCTGAACTTTGAAGAAGGGATGGGAATTGGCCAAAAGTCAAGTCCTCAGAGAGCATTCGAGGCAGAGGGTGTGGCATATACAAAGTTCAGCAAAGTGAGAATGGTTGGAAGTTACACATATTTCTAACAGGCCACTAGTGTATTATGATTATGTCCCTAAATAGGCTGTAAACACCAGGAGAACAGGGCTGATGCACTTTCTCTTCAGTGGTTTCAGGACTCAAATCATCTGCCTAAAAGCAGAAGAATGGACAAGGTGACCTCCAGGTGCCAGACTCTCATACTATGATTGCCAGTTTAGAGTCACTGAGTGTGAAATCCTGGGTCTCTGCTCTGGGTCTCTGTCTCATTGGTGCTCTTCTATTCTGTTATTTATTTATTTATTTATTTTTTCAAATTTTTATTTATTTGACAGATAGAAACACAGCGAGAGAGGGAACACAAGCAGAGGGAATGGTAGCAGGAGAAGCAGGCCCCCTGCAGAGCAGAGAGCCCGATGCGGGGCTCGATCCCAGGGCCCTGGGACCTGACCTGGGCCGAAGGCAGACGCTTAACGACTGAGCCACCCAGGCGCCCCTCTGTTATTTATTTTTGAGATGAAATTTCTGCATGAGCTCAAAGTCAGGACCCATGTTCTGACATGAGTGGAACTCTTTACAGTAACAATGAGACACAATATTTGACATCAGGATCATTCTAGAATATCCAACTTTATGGAAGTCAAATTTATATGTAACTACATAATATATACTTTCATTCTCTTGAATTGGAGATACTCTTGACTATCTTTCATTTCTTCTTCCAAACTGTGAGCCCAATGGGGTCAGGGATTATGTTTGTGTCATCCTGCCCAGCACCACTCCAACTTACCTATTATAGACTCAGGTGTAGAGAAGGTTCATTATATCTATTGAATGAATGAGTGAACGAACAAGTATATGAACAAATACCTTGAAGATTTACAAACAAAGTTTAGGTAATTACTTGAAGACATTTTTTGAAAATATTTAAGTACCTGTTTCATGCTGGACACTTTCACAATAACCAAATAAGGTAGGTATTATTAATTTCATTTTAGGGTGCCTGGGTGACTCAGTCAGTTAAGTGTCTGTCTTCGGCTCAGGTCATGATCCCAGGGTCCTGGGACTTAGTCCTGAATCAGGCTTCCTGCTCAGCGGGGAGTCTGCTTCTCCCTCTGCCCCCCTACCCCCGCTCATGATCTCTCTCTCTCTCTCTCTGTCAAATAATAAATAAAATCTTTTCAAAAAATCCTCATTTTATCAATGAGAAAGTAAAATCCAAGAGAGATTTGACTTTAGAACATCACTTGACATCTACTAGGATATAGATCAGGGATTTGAACCAAGTCCCTATTGATGCGAGGATGGTCTCCAGTGATTTTTTTTGAGGTCCCCCCAGCCATGGTGACGCTGTGTCATCAATGAAAGAGACCCTGAGCTACCCATGTCTGCTCTTCCTTTACTGGTCTCTTCCTCCTCTGCCCAATAGCAGAGATACAATGGCTCCAAAGAACATTACTCAAATGGAAAGTAAATAGCTTCATCTTGTGAAGGGCATCATGTCCATCTTCTTTGCAATAATGGCAGCTAGAATGAGAGCAATGATTTTAATTCCCCTCCTTATGATTTCCTTTTCATCTCTTCTAAAGGATAAAGAAAAAGATAGCTTGGTGGCTCCAGATCAATCTCTTCCGAGCACTGTGGGGCTGTGTGCTCCTGGAAGGGGGGCATTGGCAGGCAGAGATGTATGAGGCATGCATGCAATTGTCTCTCAAACACAGCAGTTTTTCAGCATTACCAATGAGCTAGATTGGATTAAATATATTTGCACCAAAAGCAAAATAAATATTGCTTTATTTAATGCCACTAAAAGGTTGGGATTCAATTGCCCTTGGCCTGAGGCACCTTCTAGCTCTATTGATTGGCCAGTGTCAGAATGCCAGACAGTCTGTCATCAATAGCTCCTGCAAAATGCTTAGCAGGTGGTGTGGGCTCTACTGTGGAGGAGGATGGCAGGCAGTGTCCTTTGTCCCAAACATAAGGGATAATTACAACACATCTGCTCCGCATCACCACCCCCAGGATATTTAAAGCATTTCCTTCACATTCCCTCTTACACTATCACAAAAAGGATGCCATTTGGGCTGTAAGGCAAACAGGAGAATGGATAAGAAGATAGCGGCTCAGTCGGCTGAGTGTCTGGGTCTTGGTTTCCACTCAGATCATGATGATCTCAGGGTTGTGAGATTGAGCCCGGCTTCGGGCTCCACCCTCAGTGTGGAATCTGCTTGAAATTCTCACACTCCATCTGCCCTTCCCACTTGTGCTTTCTCTCTCTCTCTCTGAAATAAACAAGTAAAATCTTAAAAAAGAAAAAAAGATAAGACCATAGGTTCCATCAGAAGGACTTGGGTTTGAGTCCCAGATTTACCACTGAGTAGTTTTGTGACCTTGGACAAAATCATGTGTTTTGTTCAAAGACCTGAAAGCTCTAGGAGGGCAGGAACTGAGGCTATTTCATTTGCCCTTGAGTCTTCTGTGAGACACACAGCCAGCTCTCCATTAGACTGAACAGAGGCTCAGGAAGCTTAAATAATTTGTCTGTAGCCCAGCAAGGACAAGTGAGAGAGGCGAGACTTGAACCCAGTTTGTGAGCTCTAAAGCCCAGGTTCTTAGCCATCACTCTGTTCTCTCTTAGCAGTCCTGGGAGTCAGGTCAGTGTCCAATTTAGGGGCCCATGTGAGGTGAGGGGTGTATGCAACACCCTTAATTTTTTTTTTTTTTTTGCAACACCTTAATTTTGAAATGAGGAAACAGAGGGGCGCCTGGGTGGCTTGGTCGATTAAGCATCTGACTTTGGCTCAGGTCATGGTCTCAGGGTCCTGGAATCAAGCCCTATGTCAGGCTTCCCTAGATGTGGGGAGTCTGTTTGTCCCTCTGTCCCTTCCCCTGCTCGTTTCTCTCTCTCTCTCTCTCTCTCAGATAAATGGATAAAATCTTTAAAAAACAAATAAACGTGGAAAGTGGATCTCAGTTGGGGGCTAACATGTAAAGTACCTTCATGAAAATTGACAAAAGGTGCCCCCCTCCAAGCTGACAAAGAGGTGCCCTTTCTGAGTAGGTCTTGCTCTGAGAAGTACTTGCTCTGGCTAGACGTGGGGTTGGCACAGCCAACCGGAGTTGGCTGTCAGGACTGACAGCCGGAGCAGTCACAGCCAGCCCGGCCCCTTGACCAGGAGCCTCTGGGCAGTGCACAAACTGCATGGACGTGGGAGGAGGCCCTGGACATTCCCAAGGCCCATGGCAGAGCTAGGATGAGGTGGGAATTCCCACTTCCAAGGGTCAGCAAGATCTTGGCCCTGGAATGGTGGCCTTTCTGGCAAAGTGGTGGGGTTGGGGGAGGGGAGTACTCAGACCATACCTGGAAAAGGGGTCATCTTTACCCTTGAAAGTCCTGGGTCCTTTCTCCCAGAACTTATTACTTGACGACAAGGAGGAGCTTCGTTGGAGTGCCTTCTCCCTTCCCATGGAAAGCATGTGCTCCGGGGGTTCGATCTCCTTCCCTCCTGTCTCCTGCTTGGCAGCAACACCAGGCTTGATGGGGGAGGGTGGGATTTCCACCTGGTGACTTAGGACAATTCTCAGAATCACCAACTGAAAGGACCCGAGATTTCATAAAATCCACATCTCAAAGACAGGGAAACGGAGGCCAAGGTCACATAGCTATGTAAGACTAGCATTGGAAGTTCATTCCAGGACCAGGAAATCATTTTCTCTCAATAACAACACTGACGAGGAGTAAAAAGAACCATTTAACAAGGCCCAAGGGGGAACATTTTCTAAAGGAGTGCACTGGCCCTTGGGTCTAGGAATCATCTATTTCAACTTCTTAAGTGAGAAAAGGCAAAGGAAACACAGAAGAAAAGAACAGTCCTTTAAGTCCTCACAAGCTCTGGGAGCAGGTGAGATCCCCTGCCCACCTTGTCTAAGCCTAGGAAGTAGCTTAGACGGCAGTGTGGACCGCCGCACCGCCTGGATAAGATCCCGGCTTTGGCCACATCTTGGCCGCGTGGCCTCTCTGTGCCTCAGCCTCGTCTGTGCAATGTGGGCCTTGCTCACTTCAGAGGGTTGTTTTGAAGATTAAATGCGATCAGCCATGGGAAATGTTGGAGACACTGCCTAGTTGGAGATCAGGGCTACACACACGTTAACTGGCCTTAGACTTTGATCTTGGTAGGACTGTCAGCATCTTCCACAAACTGGTCTCCACTTCTAGCTCCAGTTTCTTCAACCATGTCCCTCGTCAGTATACCACGCAAAGCTCACACATGTTACATCCCATGAACTAATTGCAAGAAGGTGCCCCCTCCGGGCTGATATAATTCCTCCAGGTCCCAAGGTGGATCAGGCCTGGGCTGCATGCCAGCTGCCACCTGCCCTCTTAGCTGGGGCCTGTGTGCAGTGTGTAAACCCACGCTGTGGTCTGTAGCTGTGACCATGCACAACAGTCACGTCAGACCACTTGCTGTTCCCGAGGCTTCCTGCGCGCACTCGGGGCTCAGGCTGCAAGGCTGGGCACTGGGGCTCCAGGGCAGCTCCCTGGCTTTGGCTCCTGGATCTCCTACTAGCACAGAACCTTGGGCAAGTTATTTAACCACTCTATGTGCATTAGGTTCCTTTCTGTTATATGAGGATAATATAAGAACCTCCGTCATAGGTTCATGGGGTTGTTAGGAGGAACCTCCCATTTTTTTTTTTTAAAGATTTTATTTATTTGTCAGAGAGAGAGCATGCACAAGCAGCAGGAGCAGCAGACAGAGCAGGCGGAGCAGGCAGAGGGAGAAGCAGGCTCCCCGCTGAGCAAGGAACCCAATGCAGGACTCGATCCCAGGACCCTGGGATCATGACTTGAGCTGAAGGCAGCAGCTCAATGGACTGATGCCACCCAGGCATCCGAGGAACCTCCCATTTCAACCCCAACAGGGACTCTTAGTCTCCAACAATAAGAGAATGGCCCTTTCTCTCCATTCCCTTGTTTCCTCTTCCCAGAGGGAGCCCGTGAAACTTATCTAATGTTTCTTGAGAAACTTGAGAAAAGGGGAAGAAGAGACGGTAGCTCTAGTCCCTCCAGGTGTGACTTGCTGAGACCTGTGACCCTGCTGGGAGGGTCCACTCTGGCCCCCCTCTGTCACGTGCTGTGCCTTCTGAGAGGCAGCTCACTTCCTGCTTGGCTTGGGGCTGGTGGCCAAGTTGAACTTCCGGAGTGACGTAGAAGGGGGCCGATTTTAGCCACAGAGATAAACCATGGCTCCCAAATCCCGCTTTTACCAAGAGTAAAGCTAGTATTTTTGAACCCTATCTTTCTGATCCCTCTATCTCCTTCTAAATGGGGGGGAGTGGGAGTAGGCATATGATGAGTTCCATCTTCAGTGGAAATAATACATAAAAGCACTTGTAACAGGGCCTGGTAGCTTGCATAAGTTCAATGAACGCTTGCGTTGTTATCGACACTGTTGTCATTTAACGTTATTCTTTTGTTCCAGAATGTGCCCCTGATCTCTTCCCCTGGCTAACTCCGCCTCACCCCTCGAGGCTCACCTCGCACAACACCTTCTTGCTGGGGGCACGGGGCCAAGCGCACCTCAGTTCCCCAGGGCGCAGTACAAAGTGGGTGCTGTGTGAAGGCCTGAGGGAAAGAAGTGTGTGTGGGGGGGAAGAGAAATAAAGAAGAGGGAGAGGAAATGAGTTGAAAGGCTCCCGAAGCAGAGGTGGAGGGCCAGCAAAGGCACAGGTGTGAGCACGGTGGGCCGGTTTAGGGCCCTGCCAAGGGGCCAGGAAGGCGAGGGGGATGGAGTGTGCTCGGGCCGGAGCAAAGCGCACCGTGGGAGATGAACCCGAGGAAGACGCTCCTGGACACTGCGCACGCCTGACCACCAGGCCCTCCAGTTTAGGTTCTTGCTGGTGGCCACCAGGGAGTCACGGGAGCACTGTACGCGGAAAACTTAACGCTCTTCAAGCAGTGGCTTAGGAGCTAAGACCGGAAATGACAAAAGTTCTTGATTCTATTGTTTTGTTCCTCCAGACTCCCCAGCCACACTCATCCTGGGTTACTGTCTCCTCAGAGGCCTGTCCTCACTGTGGAATCAATTATTAAAATCAACTTGCTATCAACTCTCACTTTGGAATGCTATTCGGCTGGCTGCAGGGACAGAGATGGGGGGCTGCCTCCACAGACCTCTCGCCATCTGGCCTTTTCTGTGGAACCTGGCTGCGAAGCTCATTTGAATAATTGGTTTTGGCGGTGTGCTCTTGTGGGTTAGACACCTGATTACACTGCCAGCCCCGATGTCCTTTCGGCCTCCTTAGAAACATTGCTTGGGTTACATAAAGCAGGAGGGTGTTTCTGGGAGGTGAAGATCTGTCTGGTCCCTGTTGTCACTTCCACTTCATCTTGACTAGCTGTGCGGCTCACTCACTGTGTGACCTTGAGCAACTTACTCAGCCTCTCTGTGGCTCGGTTTCTTCTTTGTTCAGAGAGAGAGGGTGATTCCCACCCTGTCTATATGCCACAGGCTTCTAGTAAGGCTCTAGGAAAAGCCAGGGGAGTTGGGACATAGCAGAAATGCAAGTGGGGAGATGTAGGTTGAGGAGAGCCCCATGTCGGGAAGCAAGGTGCACACAGGCTGTAGCAGGAGAGGAGGGCCCCAGAATGTCGGGGAGCGATGTGCATGCAGGCTGTACCAGAAGTCTGTCCCCCAAATTAGGCCTGTCCTGTTCCTGTTCCACTAGCTAGCTCTATAAACTTGAGGGGCTTTGCTAATCGATCTATGCCTCAGTTTCCTCATCTGTAAAATGAGAATAATGATAGAGTTGTTCTGAGGATTAAATGGAACGGTATATGCAGAATGCCTCGAACAGCGGCGGGCCCCGGAGGTTCGAGAGAGTTGTTGGCTATTCATTACCGCCATGGTCACCATCGTCATCATCATCATAACTGATCAGTCCTGGACACCAGGCCTCCCAGGCAGACAATGACATACGTCTGGAGCATGTTCAGAGGACAGCAGGAAGGACGGGGAGGGGACTGGATTTCCGATTGCATGTGAGCAGGTACAAGGTTCTGGGGGGAGTCCAGCCTGGGGAACAGGCGCTGGCAGTGGTTTGGAGAATGGGGAAGTGTGGGGACACATGGTCTTCAGAGAGCCAAAGGACTACCATGTAAAAGATAGACTAAAACAGAATAATCCTTCAGGGGTGAAGCAGAAGGGCTGGGCTGGCAGGTTTAGCCTGAATCCCAAAGCTCTCTAACAGTTCAGGCTGGTAGCTTGGCGGTGCTTTAGAAGGGAGGGAGCCACCCAGGCCTGGAGGTAGACAAGAGGGAGGCCCAGCCATCAGTCAGGGACACCACTGAGGGGATCCCGGCCCTGGGTAGAGCACTGGTCTCAGCTCCCCTCCCACTCCAAGGCTGATAACCCTGTGCCGGCCCCAAGGGCAGGGCGTGTGGCAGGGTTGGGGAAGGAAGCACAGTGAGAAGGGGCTGGCAGACCTCTTGGGGAGGCGATCCTTGCAACTGGCCTTTGGTTTCCATTTCTAGCCTGATGAAATGTGCACAGCTTTGATGCCATCAAAGAACAAATAGAATACTGACATGCATTTTATATTTTATGTAGCTAATTATATGTTCTATTCCATTTTGGAAAGCTTAAAATGTTTCCTCCTTTGGATGATGGGGTAGGCAAGGTCAGCCAGTTATGATGTGTGTGTGTGTGTGTGTGTGTGTGTGTGTGTGTGTGTGTGTGTTGGAAATACCTTGCCTGGAATCAGCCTCTGCTGTGCTTAATGACGTCTTGCTGTGTTGATTTCTTTTTTACTGTCTGTCTGGTGAATTCCTATGTATCTTTCATCCTTTGAGAACCCCTCTCATCACTGCCAGTCAGAGGGAGGCGCTGCCTGCTTTTCGGATGTCATGCAACAGGAGGTAAAATCTGTAGGAGGCTATGGTTGGCCTGCCTGGATTCATAAACCTGCTCTGACCCTTTCTCCTGGGAGAATGGCGGCAAGTTCCTTGCTGCCTCTGTGCCTCAACTTCCTTCTGTATTTAAAAATGGAGCCATACAAATCGACTCATCAATACAGAGCACACATCGGTGGTTGCAGGGGTAGGGGGATGGACAAAACAGATGAAGGGGATTGGGGGAAGCCAAATCCCAGTTCCAAAATAAATAAGTCCTGGAAAAATACGGCATCAGGACAATTGTTAATAATTTGTAATGCCGTATGCGGACAGACGGTGACTACACTTACACCGAGTGCTGAGTAATATGCAGAACTGTCCAGTCACTGTTATTGATTGGATATTGATACAATATTGTCTATCAACTACACTCAGCACAACCATGTAGAATTCTTTCTCCTCTAGTTTTTGACCACTGTTTAAAAATCTCCTTGTGAATTAACTTTAGCCGTCCTTTCGTTTTCTCATAAGCTACTCAAGATTTTCTTAGGGATTTCAGTAGTTCCTCATATATGGATTAACTATTTTCCTCCTGTGTTCTTTAGTTCCAGGGTATTCAGTTTTAGAACATACAAGTGTTTTCGTATGAGAAAGACGGGCTCTAGGAGGGCCTCCACCCCCGGACTGCCACAAGCATTAAAGGAGATGCTCTAGCTAATGCAGACTTAGTTGGCACTTAGACATTAGTGCTATTAGCCAGGCCTCTGTAGTATCACAGGCGCACCCCTCCTAATACAAACACCGGGCTTCTTATTGGCAAAGGCTGCCTCTGATTTCCATCTGCTTCCCTAAGGGCCGGTGCAGGGTCTGACACTCAGCAGGCCTTCAATAAACCTTCGTTAAATTGGATTTACTGCACCGGAGCATCCTCCGTTGCGTGAGACTCACTAGGGCCAGGAGACACGACATGGTGTGGTTCTGCCAACGGAAGGGCCGAGCCTTTCCACCGTGGGGGCTGTGAAGCCTTGCTATGAAGCTAAATCATTTCTGCGCTACCCCGAGGGGTCTGGGGCTCTCCCCCACCTCCATGCTCCCAAGAAGCACTGAGGTTTTCTGAAGATGAGAAATTTCACAGCATCCTGCTATCTTTTGGGTAACTGCGTATTTTATGATGACTAATAGGCAATTACTATGGTAATATTGCAATTCAGCATGTGTGAGGTTTGGGAAATGAGAAATTATGGGTAACTACTTTGGACTCATTTCTATGGTAACAAAAAGTAATTGTCATTAAATACCAGTTATACTGAGGCTGTACCTGGTAATTATAGATTTTTATGCCCAGAAACATAAATAAAACCAATAAATTTATTCAAAGGTCTATGACTGTTTACTTATACGTGGCTCTATGGAATACACAATGACAAGCACCTAATTAAGAAATGCAAACCCAACACAGAGTTTCATATTGTCAGATGGAGATGGAGAGTCTGTTTTTCAAATGCAAGGCAACTCATGCATTGCACATGCTCAGAAGGAATCAGTCGCAGTGGGGTCCGGGAGGGGGTGGGGCTCTCTGCTCCGCCTAGGGGGTCGTGGGGAGGTGGTGGGGGCAGGGACAGCGTGTGTGGGGAGCCATGTCAGATGTAGGACACTGGGGACTGGCAACCCACCGAATTCATGGTAGACAGACTCAGCCCATCGCCCCCAACCTCAGTGGGCTTCTTACTGGGAGCTGCCTTGCAGCTTCTTGGCTCTGTAACACCTGAAGTTATAGGATTCGTCCCTCGAGGCCTCCAGGCCTCAGATCCCCCAGAGTCCTCTGAAGATGCTCACAAGGCATCAGTAGTGGTACCATTCTTATTTTTTTATTGTGGTAAAATACACAGAACATGAAATTTACTGTCTTAATCATTTCTGAGTGTGAAGTTCAGTGATATTAAGTACATTCCTAATGCCTTGCTATCATCACCACCGTCCATCTCCAAAACCCTTTTTATCTTGTCAGCCTGAAACTCTGTACCCACTAAACCCTGACTCCCCATTCCCCCCCTTCCCTTTAGCCCTTGGTAACCACCATTCTACTTTCTGTGATTTTGACTATTCTAAGCACTTCACGTAAGTGGAATTGCGCAGTATTTGTCTTTTTGTGACTGGTTTATTTCACATACTACACTGTCCGCAAGTTCATGCATGGTATTAGCCAGACCATTTTTGACAGAGCCTCTCCCCAGTGCTGCTACTAAATGGCAGAAGATGACTTCCACCTCATTTTCCTCTTCCAAGAGGGGAGGAGGGACACCGAGGCCAGGGGAGAGGAGTCTCTCGCCCAAGGACAAGAAGGCTCAGGAGGGTGGGGAACATTAGAGTGCCATTCTCTGCGTCCACCTCTGGGTTGTAAGGCAAAGGCCCTGTCTGGGGATGCGGAGTCTCTGCATACACCACGTGACTTTGAGCCTGGCTCTTCACCTTCACAGCCTCAGTTTCCCCTCTGCTCAAATGGCTAAAATAAAAACTAACTCTCCTTTCTCGAAGAGTTGTTGTAAAGATCAAACATGGTTTTTAATTGCCTTTAAAAGTATGATGTCCCGTATAGTAACAATGTGTGGCTGCAAACCCAGATTCATGCCACACTAAAATTAAAACAAGCAGGCTTAGGAGGCCGTGTGGGTGCAACTAAAGGGTTGGGTGGGGGCACGTGCAGCCAGAGCTCCTCTGTGCCTGAGACCGGAGCTCTGCACTCTAGCGCTGTTACTGAACACCGCTGCTGAGTTCACGGCAGTTCTGAGTCTCCCCAGAAAATACGTATCAGGGGCCCATTCTGTGCTGGGCACTCTGCCAGGCTTTGGGGACAGAGGTGGACAAAGTCTTGACTTCATGGAGGCTGCTGTCTAGAGATAGAGGTCATCCTTAAATAAACAGTCACGTGAATACCCACGCGATGACCAGCTGGCACAAGGGCTAGGAAAGGGTGGGGCCGATGGCCGGAGAGGGCTTCCTCTGAGTTGGCATTAAGCTTCAGAGTGGGCTGAAGGGAAGGCCCACAGAGCTGGGGTGGGGTAAGTGAGACAGTATGTCCGGTTGCCTGCTGTCATTATTGCGCACTGTGGCGTCATTGCTGTCCATTGTGACGTCAACTAATGACTGGGGATGGTTCCCGGGAGGTGCTGGCATTGCTGTCACCAGCTGAGTGCCCCCCCTCCGCCGACTCCTCCCGGAGGCCACGGTCCAAGCGCATAGTCTGGCCACAGTTGCCGTCGGCTGCACTGAAATGGTCTTTTACTATAAATATGAGAGTATAGGTACTTGTCCTATGAAATATAAGTTCTGCATGATCAAACCTGGGAAATCTCCTGCCTTTGCTTTCTGGATTAAATTATGTGTCTTTTTAATGGAGAAGGAAAAGGGGGCAGAGGGAGGGGGAGTAGGTCCCTGGCCGTGAGGGCGGGCCTGTGTCTCATTCTCCACACAAGGTCTGGCATTTCTGGGGCAGACCTGCTTCCCTGCCTGCTCCTCACAGCCCACTCGACCTAAGGCAGGTTATTTCACTTCCCTGAGGCTTGAGAGACTTCACATCCTGAGGGGATGTTGGGAGGGAAAGAGGGAAGGAGAGAGGTGGGGATCCAACCTGTTTCCAGCAATGTGATGAGTCTGAGGTTTGGGGCTGTTTACCGCCCTAGAATTCTGCCAAGTACCCTTCCCTCTCTCCCCAACTCCCTTCCTTGCTTCCTTTGCTCCTCTCTCCCACCTTTCCTTCAGTACTCAAGCTAATTTGGGTAGATTTTCATTATTTGCAAGCAGAGAAATCTCGGCGAACACCCTCCTTCACAAACTTGTATGAGGATTAAATGAGTTAAGTGTAGGAGTGCTTGACACAGCACTGGGCGGGCAAAGCAGAATTCTTGAAGTGCTATTTCCCAAAATGAGTTGAATAAACTCTAATACCGCTGGGGGCTGGGAGGAGGTAGAGGGGGAAACCAGCTGTATAGGAAAAGGGTTCCTTGACTCATCTTGGGAAAGACCGGGTACTGTATTCCCCTCTTGAAATTCCTATTGATTAGCATATTCAGAACTGAAAGATCCTATTGTAAAAGAACACATTTAATTTTGCTTAACTCTGTGTTCCCCAAACTCACTCAAACTTCAAACTCCTTTCTGCCCTACATTGCCTAGGCAAGTCCCCCCAGGCATTGGGCCACACTGCGGCAGTCAGTGAGGGCTGGCCTGGAGCACCTCTAAGGCACCCTGAAGCTCTCAATCCTGAGTCTTTATTATTATTTTTCACCTTCTCCAGATCTTTAGTAGTGAATTGTCATGATTGATAGGCTCTTTGTTGCAACTTAGAGATGTTTTAGCAACGGGATTAATGCCTGTGGTTAGAGATTTGCTCCAGCTCTTATAGAGAGAAACACATATTCTCACTAGGAATGCTGAGTGTTTCCTCTAGGAAAACACTGAAGGTTGAAACTTCAATAGAGAACCATTTGTGAGGGCTGGAGCTCTTTCACCCTGAAATCCCCAATCAGAAAATCTGGAGCTCGAAGACTTATATAGAAGGCATCTAGTTCTCCATCACCACCCCAGTGGCCATCGGAAGCCCCGAGGGGGGAAACATTTTGGTCAAGGTCACAGACCTCTTTCCATCTCGCCATCGCTGTACAGCAGATGATGACATAAACAAGTGTGTAGAATGGACAGTATTGACCTCTGACCACTGCCGCTCTTGTAATTAAACAGAAATGTTAACATAAATCAAACGGTCTTTCCACCAGCATTACCTCTAACAGTGCGTTCTGTCCAGGGAAGGTGGGAAGGCATTGCTTTCAAGCCTGTAGCAAGCCATAAAACCTGCCAGTGCTAATGAACCGTTGCTTGAGCCAATTAAGACAGGAAGCAAAACTGTCTTTAATTAAGGCATCATGCATCCCATGGGCTCTCTCTCACTTAAACCCAGAGGTATTGGGAAGCCCCTCTGGACCCAGCTGCCACGCTTTTGGAAAGCAGTAAACCAACTCTGTTTAAAAGGGACCTGGCTGGGTATTGAAAAATCTGGGTTCTAATCTAAGCTGGACCACTGACCATGGGTAAATCCCATTTCATGTGTAGGTATTAGTTTCTTTATCAATAAAGTCATCCCTTTCCTTCACTCATGTCCATCAAATAGTTTTTGAGCATCTAGTGTTGGATGATCCCTGCAGCCAGGCACCATGGACACAAGGACCACGAAGGCTCAGTCCCTGCTCTCTGCTGGCTTAAAAACCAGTGGGGTCCATGCAGTGGGATAAGGCTCGTCCAATAACCAGGCCTGTGGGTGCTTAGAGGAGGAAGTAACTAATTCTGTTTGAGGGTTTGGGGAACATTTTCCGGAAGAAGAGACATGAGCTATGATGTGAACAAGGGTTAGTAAGATAAGGAAGGGATAGTAGGTTCTGGGCAAAGGGCAGCATTGAGGAAGGTAAGGATCAGGAACCAAAAGGACATGTCTAGGGAACTAGGCTTTGCTTAGAGTGGCCAGGGCTGCAGGTCTAAGAGTGGAGGGTGGGAGGTGAGGCAGAATGGCGGACAGATAGGCACCAGGTCACACAGAGCCTCTTCTGCAAAAGCTGCAAAACTGAGTGTTACTTTGCAAGTTGTGGGACTAATCCACTCTAAAGATGTGTAATGTGCACGGTGAAACTAGATAACTAGTCAGTGTTTCACGGACTGTGTGACTTTGGGCAAGTCTGCTGCCTCAACTGTCAAATAAGAGTAATCACACTATCCCAGAGGATTCAACGTTCTATTGGCAGATGATTCACCGGGCAGTGAAATTTTAGGCTATAAATTATGGTGCTCAGCCAGGAGAAAGAGAGTTCAGGATCTGAGTGCATGAAAGCATGTGGGGTGAGCTTGCGTGCCCACATCAGAGAGAAATGCTGCTCAGATGACCTGGGATGCCACTTCCTTCATCAATGATCTCCAAGAAGAAACACAGAATCAAAACAGTCATTGCTATCACCCCCATACGATATTCTGCCAAGCACGTTTGTCTCCACCATTTCTTTTGATTCTCACCAGTGCCCTATCAGATATGTGATCGTTGCCTTCATTATGCAAGAGAAACTGAGCGTCAGACTGGAAAGAATTCCCCAAGGTTACACGGAAGTGGGAGCCAAAACTGGTTCTAGCTCGCCTGAATCCTGGCCCGGCAAGCTAACCAGAAAATTGCAGCAGGTTACCTCAGGTGGTTGTGCTTGAAACATCCAGGGCTCATTAGCTGCATTTTCAAAAACCAGAGTGAAGCTTCCTCTAAGGAACTCAATGAGTAACATGAAAATTCTTTCTCAGAAATGTATCCCCTTTTTCTTCTCGCTTCCATCCCACCAGCCCGTGACTACCAGCTTCTACGCACCTGTAATTGCCCAGGTAGACTCCATCGGGGTTGAGCATTGGTGCAATCTTGAAGACCAGGTGCTCCCGTAGGACACGGGCAATGGGGTGCTGGCTTATGAGGAAGTCGATGATCCCTGGGAAAGAGAAGAATCTGGATTGACCTCAAAGTGTTTCAAGAAGGAGGGAGCATGTTTTCCTTACCTTGGAAGCAGTAAGAGCTCCAAAGGTGATTTTTGGCCTATGTTGTCAACCTCTGTGGGTATATGGCTCTGGATTAGGGGTTGCCTGGTGAGTTTTACAACCATATCTTTGTTTCCAAGAGACAGTTCAAGACATAATGTTGAAGCCCATGGGCAGATGGAAGAGTGTGTGTCCTGCTGCAGAGAACCATGCGGGCATCTAAGAAAAGAGCACTTTGTGGCTCAGTTGGTTAAGCCACTGCTTTCGGCTCAGGTCATGATCCTGGAGTCCCCGCATCGGATCCTGCATCGGGATCCTGGCTCCTTAGGAAGTCTGCTTCTCCCTCTGACCTTCTCCCCTCTCATGCTCTCTCTCACTCTCTCTCTCTCTTTCTCTCTCATATAAATAAATAAAATCTTAAAAAAAAAAAAGAAAAGAGCACTTGGGCTGTGCCTTGGAGGGCCCAGATTTTACAGACAGAGATGGCGGAGAGGCAGGATAACTCTGAACAATGAATTAAGAGCTGCTCTCTGATGTCTAAGTGTTGACATTGGATTGGATGATTACAGGGTCAGGGACTCAGGGATCTAAACCCTCCCATTGCTGGTGGTTATACCAGAAGGCAGAGAGGAGGAGGAATTTGATTAAAGTCACATGAGGAAAGGGAGGTTTCTTCAATGTCCCAACTCTGCCCCTCTCCCTAGTTTGAGGGCCCGCCGTTCACAGGCCCTGGTTCATGCTGCTTCTCCCTGGCACCAATGCTTGCCTACAGGTGACCAAATTTAGACAAGATGAATTCTCTGTGACCTCCTCCCATAATCAGGCAGGTGCAAAGTCTCTTCCTTGAATCTAGCAGATCTGCCCTCTATCTCCATCCCTTGCTACTCATCTATTCTAGGCCACCACCACATCCGGCCTGAATGACTGCGACCACTTTTGGAACGTGCCCTCATCAGTGTAGCCAAAGGGATCTTCCTAAAGTGCAACTCGGAGCCTGTTTGTGTCCTTGCTGACTTCCTTCTGGTGATAGCCTGTGTAGCTTGACAGGAGAGGGGGTGAGGAAACGAACAACCTGAGTCCTCACTCTTCCCTTCCCTTCTCCACATTTCTACTCCTTCTTCAGAGACTTGGAAAAAAGTAGGCCAAGTGGAGCTCTGGCATTCCATGAAATGACTGTAATGCCAGAAATGGGTAGAAGGGGGCTCAGCCCTTCCAGAGCATAGAAGGAACTCCTTTCCTGTGTAGAGAGAAGGAAAGGCATCAAGAAGAAGCTTTTTGAGCTGGGCCCTGAAAGATAAGCACGCTTTGACAGACAGACAGGAGAAAGCAGCAGGGTAACTAAGAACAATCCATGGACCAGCGGCAGGCACTTAGCTCCGGGAATGACAAATGGCTTCACAGCACATCCCAAAGCTGCTGTGACCAGTGAGGGACATCTCGGGCTTTCCATCAGGCCAGGGCTCAGAATCCATCGGCAGCCGAGAGCCAGTTGGACATCATTTACTTCTCGACCAACGCGGCAGTAGACCAGATGCCCTAATTTATTTGTTGGTCTTCATATTAAAGCTGCAGTTTGCCAGTAAACAGGCAGGGTAATGATGCCAGGTGCCCTTGTTAGGGGCTAATAATTGCTTAATCTGTCCACTAATTGACCCCAGCTCCCGGGGCAGCCCTCCATCAAGGAGCCAGCCTGCGCTCAGGGCCTGGCCACGCTGCCGCAGAGAATGGCAGAGAACGGCTTCTGGAAATGGAGTAGCTCATTGTGATCTGTCCTCCTTCACAGATGAGCAGATTAATTGGGCTGCCAATTAGGCAGCTAATAAAATGATGAGAGAAGACAAAGCCAGGCCAGAAGCTGCAGCCATCCAGAGCTCCCTCTCCCATACTGAGTGTGGGACAAGGAGAGGAGAGGTGTTAGATGCCTCTCTTGGCTGGAGGTCAGATACAGTTCAACAGGAATCATTCTGCATGATCAGGAAAGTGGGAGGAGAGCCTTTGCTTTTGTGAATGTGTGTGGGGATGCTAAGTGGAGAGTAGTGTGAGGAGAAATGTTGGAGAAAGTAAGGGTGGAGAGGCAATGCCACCCCTGGCCGCAGGCCCAGAGCATCGCATGGACTGAGGAAGCAGAAGGACTTGGGGACCTGTGTTCGGGCCCAAACTGGTAATTAGCTGGAGAAGCTACTAGCTTTCTCTGCCCACTTTCCTCATCTCAGTACAGGGGTAGTAATACCCAATCTGGAGGACTGCCATGTGACTGGGTGAGAACACCTACTCGAGCTGCCTGACACAGCACCTGGAATGGTCGTGTGCTTTAATCAACTCACTGAGATCGAAGACTGAGAGGCAACGAGGACAAAACAAGCAGAAGGGAATTTGGAACTGGGGGTCCTGGTCTGGGAGGTTTGCCAGCTACAAGACTTGGGGGCAAGGATGCTGAATTGAAGAAGCAAACAAACCAGCTGTCAGAGAAGCCGGGTTCTAGTTGTGGCTCAGTTACTGGAGGGGCTTTAGAAAGACCCCAGCATACTCTCATCTTTAAAGTTAGGAGAAAGAAATTGGTAATTCCCAAGGACACAGTCTACACTGGTAGTCTGGATTCCATCCTTTTATTTCTCTCCCTCAGCTTTGAAGGGTCCTCATTTATCAAGTGAGGAGAATAATCTCCCTCCTGCAGGGAGACACAATCAACCTCCTTAGCTCAGTCTCTGTTCCTTCGTAAACAAGTTCCCTGGGTCCTTGCTTTTGAACTGATTTAATCAGGAAGGGGGAAGAGAGTAGGACAACAGGAAGACTGGAGGCTTGAGAGGCTGGGGGAGAGGAAAGAAAAGTAGTAGATGATCAGAAATTAGAGCCGGGTCACAGAGATCACTGCCCTGGGCCGATCTCAGCCTGGTCATGATGAACCTTGCCAGGCAACCCCAACTAGCTATTCACTGTTATTTCCCCCAGTGTACTTGATTCAAGGCAGGGTACACAGCAGGTGCCTAATAAATGCCCATTGGTAGACTGGCCCCAGGCATTCATTTGGCCTTGACAAGAGTGTAGGGTTAGCTGAACTGAAAACCACTCATTCTATAAATATTCGCAGGGCCAGGTCCGTACCATAAGCCTGGCATTGCAAGATACAGAAGGGGTTTCTGCCCTAGAATGTGAATGGTGGGAAAGCAGTTCCACTGCAGTGAGGGGCCAAGGCTCAGGCGGGAACAGCTTGGGTAGCCCCGAGAACCCAGAGGGCCTGGGAAGGGCTGTGGAGAATGGAGACGTAAAGGATGAGTAAAGTGAGTCAGATGAAGGGGTGCGAGGAGGAGGAGCTCTGGGCCGGAGGATCCTGCACAAAGGCCGGAGGGTGAGGGAGAAAGAGGCCTGCCTGCTAGCGAAGACCTCTTCAATTCAGGGCATAGCTTCGTGATTAAAGACATGGACTCTGAAACCGGACCGTCTGGGTTTGAGGAGCTGTGTGACCTAACCTCTCAGGTGCTCAGTTCGACATCAGTTGAGAAGGAAAGAAGAACATTACCTTGGGGATTGTCGTGAGGCTCTCCATGAGTCAGTAGAGGCAAAGCGTCTGGCACATAGGAAATGGACGTGTGTGTTGTCTGAAACTTTGCTCCCATCTGGTTTGGCTGAAGGTGTGGGGATGAGAGGATGTTGGGACAGAAAGGGAAGAGGTAAATGGGGACTTACCCGTCCAGCTGAAGGATATGAAGGGCACAGGAGACCACTGCCAAGAACAGGGGCAGACTTGGGCTCCCCCACTGCAGCGTGGATTGTGGTTTAGGAGGAAGGAAGAGCAGAGGGCTTGGTGTCCTGAAGGTGGGCAGGGGAGAGGTTGGGGGCGGACCTAGCAGAGAGCCAGTGAACATGAAGAGTCTTGCAGTCAGGAACCAGGGTCTGACACGGTGCTGATTGGCAGGGTCCAAGGCCCAGAAAGTCACAAGGATACGACAGATGCAGAGGAAGCAATGTGGATAGAGGGTGACACTGAGGACTACATTTTTTGTCTACCATCCCCAAGAGCATTACCACTCTTCACTGAAATTACACAGTCCTGGGGAAAGGTGATCCCCAAATGACGGAGATTAAGTTTCTGATCCCTGGCAGAATGGGGCTTCAAAATGGAAAATAAATTCAGTTATAGGAAAGTCGGGAAAGTTACATTTCCTATGCCTTGGAGGTTTGGGGGTTGGGGCTTGCATCTCCTGTTCAAGTCTGTCTTCCCTCCAGACTGTGAGCTCCAGGAAGGCAAGGATGGGTCCACCTCTTGGCCACTCTCTTGCCAGCGTGTAGCTCGGTGCCAGGCTCCAGGAATGTCTGCAGTAGATATGTGAAGGATATGAAGGAATAAAGATGGACCTGGGACGTGCGCTGTATGTTCCTTAGCTGCGCTGACCTCTAAGTCTATTGGCTCCATGTACAGGGAGAAAAACAGTCAGGGTGATGACGTCACTTTGCCGAACGTCTCGCAGGGGCCTCAATGGAATTCCGATCCAGTTCTACTGGCTTCTAAGTGGTGCCCTTTCCATTAAGGCAATATGGCAGAGTCAGGAGTCTGTAGAATGTGTGCATATATGCCTGTAGGATTTTGTCTCTAGAGAGTTCTGTGTGCGGTTGCTGTTTGCCTTTGCTAAGAGGCGATATATTGCAACAGGAGGAGTCCAGGCTTCAAGCGAGACAGTTGGGGGTCTCTGTGGGACCCAGGGTGTGGGTCACATGAGGAAAGCCACTCTAGGCCTTCCCCTGATCAGGCCCCTGTCTGCCCTGAGCTGAGTCCAACGACCTCAAATCATGGAATCACAGGGAGTCTGGCCCTGAAGAACCTCAAGTTCCCAGTCTTGGTTCTTACCTTTCTGCTCCCAACCTTGCCCATTTCACAGATGAAAAGACAGAAGTCAGGGAAGTGAAAAGCACATGATCACCCCTTAGTGGGTCTGCTGTTACAATGTGAGGCTGTAAGGGATAGAGAGAGAGGAGAAGAAGCAGCATAGGTGAGGGATAGGAGTGGGAGGAAAACAGCGGGGGAGGGGATGGAAGAAGGGGCAAAGGTCACCACTTCACCCTAGGAAACATTAGGTTGTGCTTGGTGCTGGTGGTTGTGAGTGCATGGTGTATGTATGAGTGTGTGTAGGCGTGTCTGTATCTCCCCTCTCCTCCTCTCATCTCCCCAGGGTAACCCCGAAGAGTGAGCTTCCTGAGGGACAGCCAGCTCCCTCTCCTTGTCTGAGCCATGGGGGGCCCCGTGGCACGTGGCAGCAAGGCTCAACTTAACTCTCGCAGCAGCCCCTTGAGGACCGTATTGCTGCCCCCATTTTGCAGATAAAGAAACAGAGGCTCTGAGAGTTGGGAACTTGTCGAAGGTCTAGGCTGGGAGGTGGAGGTGGTAAGACTCATACTCGGGCCTGCCCAAGTTCAAGGCCTTGGCTCTGCCCACTTCCCCGTGCTGTCCTCCAAAGGGTGGCAGGCCTCGCCCACACTAGCGTGCATAAATTACTGGTTTGACTGACTCAGTTCCCAAGGGTCTGCAGAGGACAAGTGCTCTGCCACTGGCACTTTTCAATGAGGGTTGTCTCAGCAACCCCAGAAAGCTTCAGTGGAAGAACATGCACTCGACCAGAAATCATACACCTGAGGTCTACTCCTGGCCAAACCTCGGACCTGCAAGCTGGTCTTCCTGGAGCAGAAATGCCGAGGGGTCCGCTAACGGCTCTCTCAGGAAAACAGCAAGGAAGGAGGTTGCCCGGGGCACACAGCACAGAAGCCACACACCTGGGTCTGAGTGCCCTGCGGGGTCAGAGGAGCCACACCAGGCACCGGCTGGGCACCCCGCAGTCACAGGCCTTGGTGCCTACTGTATTTCAGACACTGTCCTAAATGTTTTATGGCTACGAACTCACTGAATCTTTACAACCACCCAATGAGGCAGGGTCCCTATTGTCAGGTCCCTTTCCAGATAAAGGAACTGAGGCCCAGAGAGGTTACAGAACGTCCTCAAGGTCATGCTGCCCCAAGTGGAGGAGCTGGGATTCAGCATCTGGCAGGTCAGCTCTGGAGACTGTGCTCACACACACACACTCCGCTGCAGGGCGGCTCTGGAGCCCCTTGGACCTTTTGTGTCATGGCTGGAGAACGAGGATAGTTTGGCCTCCCAGAGGCTACGAGTGGGGTTTGGGGCAGCCGAGGGGTACCGAGAATCTGCCATCCGACCTCCAAGCAGAGGCTTGAGGAAATCGGAGCCTTGCCACCTTTACCGCCACCCCTCCAAGTTCTAGGACGACGCGGTTTCCCTCGGCTCCCAGCAGCAGGTGCGTCAGCAGCTTGGCTGTGAGGACCGTGCTCCCAGCCAGATGGGGAGGACCAGGCCCACATGTCTGTTCCCTGATCAAGGTCACTGAGCCGGTTAATGTGGAAGAAGCGTTAACTGGGCTGAAGATATCTCAGCCATCCTTCTAGGTCTTGGACTCTGCTGCCCTCCCCAGAACAAGGTGGACTGGGCAGGGGATCCAGCCGGGCCCTGTGGTGCTGTGGTCTGGCCTGTCTCCTGGGGGCCAAGAGACCCTCGGGAAAGACTGTGCCTCAGTCTCTCATTGGCAAACTGGGGGAATGATGTTGTCTTAAGCTGCCTCAAGAAAGGGCAAATTGTGTCTCCAGGGACAGGTACAGAGTTAGGGAAGGAGGCTCGGGATTAAAGAGATGGGGCCCAGGCCACATCCACCTTGAATTCACCGTGTGGTCGTGGGTAAGCCACTTTCCTTCCCTGAACCTCCCCATTCTCGTCTGTAAATGCACATCAACTGTTGTGGGGTGGGCCAGCCATACCAGGCTCTGCCTTCCAGCACTTTCCATCCCTGAGTGGGGCCAAAGAGCACAAACAGGCTTGGGAGACCCAGACTTAAAGTCCCCTTTGAGTCCCTCAAAGGGGACTTTAAGTCTCCTTTCTCTGAGCTCTAATTTAAAATCCCAGAACCAACGCACCCCTTGTCCCTCACAGCTGCCCCATGGGATGAACAAGACAATCCCCATTTTCCAGATGTAGAAACTGACACTCAAAGATTGAGCCCTAGGCATCAAATCGCTCATGGTTTAAAGGGAAGAAACAAATATAAATCAAATATATAACAAATCAGGGTGATGAAGATGACCAGAGGATAACCACAAGGCAGGAGCAAAGCAGAGCTGAAGGGCGTGGGACGGTGGCCCACAGGGGCTGCTTGAAATGAACGTTGGGAGATAGGAGGTGTTTGCCAGGTGGCAAGGGGTGGGCAGAAAAACAGCACAAGCAAAGGCCCGGTGGTGGGAAGAAGGTTGCTTTTTCCGGAATAAGTTGCATGGGGCAGGGATATAATGAGGCTTGGGCCAGGGAACCTGACAAGAGCCAGATGGTAGAGGGTTCTGAATGTCACGGCAAGGAGTTGGAGTTTATCTTGGGAAGGTAGAGGGAAGGCATTAAAAGGCTGTGCCAAGGAGTAAACATTGATGGAAAGCCTGCGGGACAGCGCGGAGTCTATCAGCTCGGCACCATCCAGATTCCTTTCTGGAAAAGCAAGCTCAACAGAGAAAGCCCCTGAGTTGAACTCAACTTCTCTAGGTCTCAGGCCTTGTCTGTAACGTGGGATGACCCTGCCCTCTGTCTGTGGCCCACAGAGGAGCTGGGCCCGGCAGTTTGGGCTCCCAGAGCTGAAAGGTTTGGCAGTAAGGCTACTGTCTTTTTACAAACAAGGACAAAATAGTTGCATTCGATCAGCTGGGGGAACAGGTCCGCTGCCAAGTTTAGTAACTGACAGATGGCTGCAAGTAGAGGGGCTGGTAAACCAGGAGGGACCTGGGAGAGGTTACTGCAAGGGCAGTGCTGGGAAGAAAGAGGATGGAAGTGAGAAGGCCAAGGACAGAGCTGGGGGACGACAGCAGGGAGTTGAGACACTCAGGCTCTTCGGAGCGGCTCAGCTTTGGGCAGTCACTCCCTCTCCCCGAAATCCAGGCTCCCGGTCTGAAAGAAGGGGGGGAGGCTGTCCTGTCTAACGACAGCGCGGCATGAATATGGGAAAAGGCTCCCATCTATTTGCAATAGTGCCTTAGAGTTTACAAAGCAGGTTACCTGCAGCGTCTCAGAGTGCCCTGGGAAGGGGCCGACGTCTGTTCTGAGTGCTGAGTGCCCGACTCAGGACTGGGTGTGTGTTCGCAGGCGTCCTACCCCAGCTTCATGGCAGCCTTTGCAAATAGGTAGTGATATCCTAATTTATTTTATGTTGAAGCAAACTGAAATCACATTGCTAGGAAGTGGCAGAGCCAATGTTTGACCCCAAGACTATCTGATGGCAAATCGCCAGATACTTCCACGGCAGTCCGCTGTCTCCCTCAAGTTATATTATTTCTGTGTTTTTTTTTTTTTTTAATATTCCTTTCACCTGAAGGTCATTTTGAGACTTAAAGGAGATAAATTACTTAACTTCTCCAAACTTACATAATTATATGTAAGAATACAGATAATATTAATTATCATGATGTAGAAAAACTAATTGAATTAAAATAAATTATGTTAATGAAAATAAATAATAAAAATAAAATAAAATACATAAAATGCTTAGAACCGTGTTTGGCACATATTCAGTATCACATATTTGATGTATGATATACCCACTAGATAGATAAAAATGCAGGCGTATAGGTGAGAATGTGGGACAGTAAGAATGCTCAGGCATTGCTGGTGGTGGTGTAAAGGTCTCAGAGAGAAACCTGGAGATGTCTACTAAGGTTGAAGATGCTCATGTCCTGTGACCTGTCCACTGCCTTCCATGGTTATATGCCCTGGGAAAGTATTTGCATGTAGACACAAGGCAAAAGACACGGAGACATCTGTATCAGCCCTGTTTGTAAGAAAAAATACTGTAAATAACTGAATCATCCAGGAGAACAGACAGGTAAGTTGAGGCACCCGACAGACATGAGTACCCGGTGAAAAGAAGTGAACTCCAGCCACACTCACCACCATGGATATCGGGTGAAAACAAGGGCCAGCGTACACGGAGAGAAACTCTTTTTAACTTTATAAGAAGCTCAAAAACATGTGAAATGAAACCCTACACAGTTTAGGAATGCTTATGTGTATGGTAAAACTATTGAGAAAGATGACAAAATACAAACTTATAGCTGTGGGAGGAGGAAGGGAGAGGGAGGACAGAGGATTGAAAAGGAATAGATAATATTCTGCTTCTGAAGTTGGTGAGTAGCCTGGCATTCATTAAATTATTATTTATATACTATTTATTGAATGTATTTCTTTGTTCACTAATTGAATATATATGTATATGTAGTTGACTAAATATATATTTTATGTGGACTAAACATTTAATAATAAATGAAAATGCAATTATAAAGAGGTATATTTGAGATGAAAAATTATGTCTTATTCACCTCTGGTTGATACAAAACATGTTTCCTTGCTCAAAGTAGGTTTTTCTAACGTTGTTTGTTGAGTGAATGACTGAATAAGTGAGTGAATAGATAGCTTCTAATCCTTATCTCCCCACTTCCTGCACTCCTACCCATATACACATTGGCCTGGGGCCAGATTTCTTACTTCCATAAACTACTGGAGACAAGAAAAACCAGACTAGGGAGTGTAGACGATGCCGTGTGGCTTATCCTCAACATGACACATAGGAGAGAACTCCACTCAGCCCTACCTGTCCATCCACCCATCCACCTATTCATTCTTCCACTAATACATGTAGTTAGTAAACATTTATTGAAAGAAATACTAATGGAGATCAGGTGTAACCTCTTTAGAAATGAAATAGATTTGCAACTGAGATAATGACTCTGCGTGTGACCATGCTGTCCCAGAGGCCATCACGATGCCCCAGTCAGATGTAGGGGGGGCACAGGATGCCCATGAGATTTTGCCACTCACCTTGGCACACAAATGAAGAGGGTGTTTCCCCCGGGTGGACTCGTCCTGTGATGAATACTACCTTCTGCTCGGCCCCTTCCCGAAGGTTGTCTATAAGAGAAAATGAAGGAGTTGCTTAGGAGGGTAGGGAAAGCGCAGACTGGGAATTGATCTGTTGGAGAGAGGGGCGGGGAATGGACTGGGTGCTTGACATTCATTTCTTAAATCAATGGGTTAGAATTATTAAAGCCCAGCCATTGCTGACTAATTAAATTATGTCCCAATATTAAAAGACTACATTTCGATTGGTGCAATTGGTCATGTTAACATTACAATCATCTGAAGTTGTCACATGAGTGAAGCCAAATCTCAGATCTACTGATTGTGACCCTAGGCAAGTTGTGTGTGCCTTCTGAGTTTCGATTTGCTGATCTATATACGTGGAGAGTATCAGTGATTAAACAAGCTTACCCATTGCCGAGTACCCAGTAAACAGTACATCAAGGAGAAAAGAAAGTAGCTGTTTCTCTTTGTCATAGTAGCAGCTGCCATTTAATTAGCGCCTTTTGTGTCAGGGAGGTTCTATACATATAGTTCTATAGAAACGTGCGTAGTTAATATTCCTTTTATAGAGGCAGGCACTGATGCTCAGAGAGGTTACATAACTTGTCCAAAGTCACACAGCTAATAGGTGTCAGTGGAGCTGAGATGAGAACTCTAGCCCTTGTTTGGCCTTGATGAAGTAGCAGGGACCAGATTTCTCTTTCAACTTAAGCAACAAAATAATCGGACAAATATACAAAACAACAATTTTCAGACAAGAGGCAGTGCAAGACTAATATATGGAAAAGAGGGCATAAACGAAGTTTGCCTTCGCTCTTGGCCTGGAGGCCCATTCGAGACCAAAGAGTAGAGAGGGGGTATCCTGAACAGACCATATAAATCTCACAGAGATTAACCTTCAGAGAGTCTGAACAGGTAGTAGTTGCAGGGAACTGCACATTCCAGAGAAGACAGAGCTCTGTGGAAAAAGAATCCCAGGAATCTGTCAAGGAGTTTTCAAGAGTGTTTTCAGGGTCCCAAGATGTGCATGCAGAGGGTGAACTCCGTGATATCATGCGAAATGACCCGGGAGCATGAACTGCGTGGCTGCCGGGCTCACACAGGGCTAAGAGTCATTTGAATTCCCACCACCAAAGTGGTGGTCCTCACTGACCATTCAGGGCATTCAGGAGAGAATCTGGAAGGGCCATGTCAGTGGAGGGGCTGACCTACTCTAGACTCATTCTAATAAAATTTTAAAGTCATGAAAGGATCAAAGTGGGTGAAAGAAACTTAACTGCCTGCAGTATGAAGTGCAACTCTCTTTAAGGAAAGACAACAAAATCCAGACACTTGACAATGTATTCAAAATCTCCAGCATCCAGTAAGAATCATTAGACACACAAAGAAGTAGGAAAATATGGTCCAAAATCAGAGCCCGAGCTTTTTCTGTTTCTACAGAAGTCTCATTCATATAATAAGATTTAGTTATTGTGCAAAGAGTTTATTAGATAAAAGCAGCGGCTGAGATTGACATTCCCAGAAGGAAGGGGCAGGAGGGTACTTAATCCCTCGCAGAGGAAGGCCAGATTGACCCAGAACAGAACTACAATTGGAAGGAAATCAGAAATCAACACTGAGAGAAGTTGGGTTAAAGAATAATACCATCTATGTTGAAGGATGATCTGGAGGGAGAGGGGAGGTAGAAATAATCAACAGGCTTTTTACTTCTCAAATGCTTAGACAGTTTATTTGAATGTGGTTTATGATCTCAACAGTCGATACACCAATGTCAAGGACTAAGATAAAAATATATATGTATTAACTTTATTAAGCCTGATTCTAAAGGCTTGGGACTTGGTTGGTCTACTGGGGTGACAGGTACTAAGGTTACTGCTTCCCTAATACTAGGCATTTGAGAAGTAGCAAGAATACAATGGAGCCAAAATTCATCCCTCTCCTTTTTTTTCCCCCCAAATATATTCTTGAGAACTCACCCTGTGCTCAGTTCTGTACTAGGCACCTTCAGGCACAAAGGGAGGGAGAAGTTTATGGTTTAAAAGAGGAGTTAGACACCTGAATATTTCCTAGACCTAATACATGCTCCTCCAGGGAGAAGCAGCGATTTTCACGGTTATTTTTAACATCATTCCCAGGACCCTGTGTGAAATAGCTGCTCGGAATTGGCTATCAAATTAAAATTTACTCATATAGCTCTGGCTTATCTTATTTAATCTTCACATACCTCTGCGAAGTGGACAGTATGAACCCCATTTTATAGGTGAAGAGACTGAAGTTCACAAAAGCAAGGGACATGCCCAAGGTCACCTGGCTCCCCACCTAAGACCTCTCTCACTAGCCTGTCTCCTCCTAGATCGACTAGCAACAATGTCATTAGATCCCTTGCCTGTTGCATTTCCACTTACAACGGGCACAAGAGAGTTTGGTTCCATCCCTTCTAGCTGGTGGAAGTTGAGCTACCGCCTTTGTATTTATATTGTTTTTTCACTTACAAAACAGAAAACGAAATGCCACCAAGCCCTTTTAAAAAACACTAACTCTGACCCCATCTATCCCCGCAGTCCAGAAATGATAAATAGCATTGCCGAGGCCCTCAGTGAACGCTACTGTTATGGATGTCTCCCCTGACCTGGTATCAACTCAATTGCATTCAGCATTTCTGCTGACCACAGAGAAATGCAAAATGGGCATTCTATTTGCACACTAATTTTACTGAGCCCCTGCGTCTTCATAAAATGATAACATGGGGCTAATAAAAATCAAGCATCTCGGGTGCTAATATAAGCAAATGTTGATGCAGGCAGGTAACAAATTGCTTTGTCATTTAGGAGGCCGTAAAAGAGCATTATAATCATCTTTAGGCAAAATGGATGGGTCGCCTTTGCTTAGCTTTTAGCTTTCATTTGCAAAATCAATTTAAGGTAATGTAGCCGCTCTGAGGTGGTGTGACATGGGACACCCCCCCGCCCGCTGCCCCGTCACCACATCTCCAGACTCGTGCAAAGCCAATTAAACATATTCTTGGAGGAGGCAGCAGGGATGATGGAGGAAGTATGCTTGAACAAAGCTAGGGTGGAAAGCAGCTGAACAATGAGACCAAGAGCAACTCCTAAGGGGTGATGAAACTGGAAGTTCATTGAGGGTGACATGCTCAAGGATACAAGGGCACACTCATGGGGAACTGGACAGTTAAGGTGTTTGAGCCAAATGTGTTTTGTGTAGCATCCCAACACACACACACACACACACACACACACACACACACACACGCACGCACCCCTTTGCCACTATATCCCTCTATCATCCACTATTTCCTTATTTATAAAATATTTATCAAACACCTATTGGATAGCCAGGCACTACCCACTATTACCTTCATTTTACAGAAAACCAAAGTCAAGAGACATTAAGTGACTCGTCTTGGTTCTCCCAGCCCAAGACTGGCAGCGTGAGGCCCCACTCGGGCAGTCAGACTCCACCTGCGTCCTTAAATCCCACGCTACTCAGCTTTTGTGAAGGAGGACAATAACAGTAACCAGTTACGAGAGCAACCAAGTGATATCTATTCAGTACTTACTCTGTGCCAGGCGCTTCACACGTATGACCTTAGCTAATTTTCATAGCAACCCAATGAAACATCTACTATTCCTACCTCTATTTTATAGATGAAGAAATTGAGATCTAGGAAGGTGTATAACTCGTCTACAGTGCATCAGTGGCGCATGTGGGGGCCAGGACGAAACTCCAGGTCTCATGAGTCTCAATTGCATGCTCTTCATACCTCTTGGAGATTAAATAGGGTCCATGGGGTGGCTTTAAACATATATCCACAAATTCTTTGTGACTCTCTTCCCTTCGATGGGTGGAGATGAAACCCTTTCCCTTCAACATGGGCTGGACAGAGGGGCTTGCTCTAGCAAATAGCATCCTGGTGGTGGGGGGTGGCGGCATGTTACTCTTTTGAGATTAGGCTATAAAAAGATGGTGACTTTCATGTTGGGCGCTGGCTTACTCTCTCTCCTTCATCGTTCATACTGAGGAATCCAGCTGCCATGATGTAACACTCAGGTAGCCTGTGGAGCCCTCACCTGTCTGGTGAGGAACCGAAGTACCCAGGAACAGAGGTCAGCCAAGACCAAAGCTTAGAAGGGTATCCTCCAGTCCCACGTGACCATAGCCCCGGCCACCGTCCTCCAACCTCCTCAGCCAGGGCGGTCCAGCAGAGCTGTCCTTGCCCTCTTGGCCCAAAGGAACTAGAAGATGATAAGTTGCTGTTCTAAGATGCTGAATTCTAAAGGAAGTTGTCAGGCAGCAATAGACTAATTAATCCCCCTGGAGGTGGCCAAAGAAACTTTGCATCTTACCTACTGATGCCCAGCCTGAGACCTGGTCTGTAAGACCAGAGCCGGAAGCCCAGGGTCAACATGGAGGGAGAGGCTTAATGGATCAGGTCAGTCATCAGTGTTCCTGTGGCTGGTGGAGGTGCTGGAAGATGCCGAGAGGCCCCACAGGGCACTAGCTGGGCTCCCTAGGACAAAAGGCTCCCAGAAGTTCACTTGGTCAGTTTGGTTTCCCTTATCTTCCCTGACAGCACTTCTGACAATGACTTGTCCTAGGGAGTGAGCTATTTTGTGAAGAAGGGGGGGGACAGCTGAGAAGGGAACGTGGAACGTTACAACAGAAAAGGATTTCTGCCCCCAGATCGAAGGCTTTGTCATTTTCTTGACTTCATGATTCCTGAAGGCCAACATTAAGGCAAGAAGAGACATTCTGACTGGTTTCCAAACCAGACTGGTTGCCTTGTTTTCTCAAATACTCTCCAGGCCCCACGAAGCTGGAGAAAAGGACATCGCAGCAGCAGTACCAGCATGGTTAGCTGGCACCTGCCAGAGGGCCCACTCAGGACAAGAATGGCCTCATCCCGGGTCTCCCTGTGCCGGCACTGTCCGTGCCCATCCGTCCTCCACCCGGCCACCAAAGCCGTCTTCCTCAAGTGCAAATGGGAGCCTACCACTCCCCTGCCTGCAGCCCTTCAGCCACTCTCCGCCGTCTTCGGGCAAGTCCAGCCTCCCAGGTGTGACTCCTATCAATTCTAGTAGCTGGCGGCCGCTCCCCTCTCCAACCCCTTCCCCAGGCCCCAGCCCCAGCCCACTCCCGGCAGTGTGAGCATGAAGGATCTCCTACCCCTCCATGCTTGGGTACACGCTTTTCTCTCTGCCTGCAACGCCAGCCCCCATCTCATCTGTCTGGCTTACTCCTACTCAGCCTTCCAGACTCTGCTCAGATGTGCCTCCTTCTCCGGGGAGGGAGAGACGGAGCGATCATGGATCCAGGACTTGTTCTAGGCCACGCCTGGTGTTAATGTGCTAGATCTGATCTCAGCGCAATAGTTCTGACTTTCCCCTATGAACTACAGCATGTTGATGGCAAGCTGAGGGTATCATTCTGCTGTTGGTACCGCCAGTAAGGAGCGAATGGGGACTGGGAACGGTAGTGAGAACATGCTCAAGGAGCAGAATTTCTTGTGCATACGTTTATGAGAAATGGGGTATAGGAGGTGTTGACAGAGCTTCCTCGGAGAACCCGTGAATGCATCTGGGATAGAGAGGAGATTTGATGAAGGGCAAAGACATCCAGGGCCGACTCAGCCAAGCTGACTGAGGGTGAATCCCACAGGACAGGAGGGCAGGATGAGGGACACTGAGAAAGACATTGGTCCCTGTGTTGCTTCTGTCTCCTGAGGGGGTCCAGGCCTGCTGGCTTCCTAGGCAGAGGGACCAGGGCTCCTATCCAGGCCCCACAGATGGTCCGTGAGTCCTCTGGAGAATTACCTACACATTCTGAGCCTTAGTTCCCTATAAAATAAGAATAATAATCCCTAGTTCACAAGGTAAACATTAAGCCAGAGATTTTAAGTCCTTGCCCTTTGGCTTTGTCTGTAATCGCAGGTCCCATTTATTAAGAAAAAAGCCCCAGGAATAGGGTTTCTGTGCACTATGGATATTTCCAGCAGGATAGCCGTTTGTGTGGGGCCCCGTGCCATGCACTGGACGGTGCATCTCTGGTCCGTGCCCACCAGATGCCAGGAGCACTCCTCTCCCCAGGTGTGACAATCGAAAATAGCTTCAGACATGACCAAATGTCCAATGTCTCCTTGGAGGCAAAATTTCCCTGGTTTGAATATTTTACCTAATTCAGACTGGCCTTGTCACTGTCTTCTCAAGTAAACTTTTAATCTCCTAGACTCAGTCTTTTCCCCGACTCCTCCAAAAAGCCTTCCCAGATCCCTCCAGACCACGGTGCCTTCCCTCTCCTGCCCTCTGACCTCTCAGAGTTCATCTGGACCCCTGATCTGGTCGCAAATCATTTGCCACCTTGCACAGGTTTGGATCTGTGCCGCCCAATGCCAGTATCTGCTCCTCTGGGCCATCATGAGAAAACATGGTGTGGGCGGTTTATCTTCAGTCCTTCCGCTCCCTAGACCCGCTGCTCTCTGGGTCACATTCCCTCAGCTAGGTGCAGCTCTCCCACAGCCTAACCTCTCCCAGTTGCATGGTAGACTTGTGTGTGCTCCAGGGCTAGGCTTCTGGCCTCAGTGAGAAGGAAGAAGAGAAGAAAGCTCCTGAGGAGAAAGGAAGCATAGATTCTGGAATTTCAGGCTTTAGGGAAAAGGATTGTCTCTGGTTCACCTCCTACGTCTACAACATATTAAAACCACCCTTTCGGCCTTAAAGAGCAGTATGAATGCCTCTGACTCACAGGAGGCTTGTAGACACCATGAGAACTGCAGAGCCTGTGGAGTCACTGAGTAGAACATTCTCACTGTGAAGATGAAGGGAGAGGCCCAGAAAGGATGAGTGGCTCGCCCCAGCCCGTGGAGCTAGAGACTGGCCAAGCCAGGTCTGGAATCCAGGGCATGGACTCCAATGCCCAGGCAGCCTCCTCTCGTGACACCAGGCTGCCTTTGGCAATGTCCCTTCAGGCCGATGCCTGGAAAGTGCCTGATGGATGCGGCCAGGGGAATGAAGGAAAGCCGGAAAGCTATGGGCCTAAATACAGAGGGTAAGGGCCAGCTGTCACCTTCATGGTCACCTTGACAGAGAGGCAGCACTCCACGCAGGCTGCTGCTGCCGGTCTGGAAGTTTAGACAGCCTGCTTGCCCGGAGCTGGCACTCCAGGCCTGGGAGGAGATATGCTTGCAACCTTCAGGGATGGGCTGAAGGCAGGAGGGCTCTCCCTGCCACCATCTCTCCTGGTCCCAACACCCTCCAAGGGCCTCCGGAACGTCAGAGCCAGACCTGCTCACTCTGACTTCCTGCTGAGGTGGGGTGTCCTGGGAAACAGGAAGGAGACCCCGAGACTCCCCGAGGGAGCTTTACTGGGAATTGCTCTCAGGAGCACTTGTGAGAGGCAAGAGTTATGCAGGATTGGGGCAATCTCTGTGGTGACTTGTATCAATCCTGCGGGGAGCTCTGGGCCAGAACGGCCCTTCACAATTTTTCTAGGAGGCAACGGGGCTGGCTCTGTGTCTTACGTTGACTGGATACTAGATGCAGGCTGCCTTGAGGGCAAGAGTGTAACCTCAGGCAGGGCAGCCTCCTTTGGCTGAGTTCAAGTTCTAGGAAAGAAATCGGCTGGGAGATATCGGTCACCAGCACTGGGGGGGAAGTGAGGGAATTGGTCCTGAAGGGGACCGGGGTGGTGTGTAGTATCTGCTACACCAGACTTTAGGTAAAGGAGCTGAGGAGAACAGGGCACACTGAGGCCCAAAAAACAGGAAGGCTGAGGATCTTTTTCTTTTTGGGTGCTATTTTATGCATGTGTTCTAACACTGACCGAATGCCAAGCTTGGGGCTGGACCCTGAGGACATGGAGATGAACCAGACACTGCCCTGCCATCCAGGAGCTCAAAGACAGATGGGGAAGAAAGCTCAAGCCTGGCTTTGCAGTTTGAATTTAAGCTTGAATTCTAGAGTCTGACAGGAGGGTTAAACCCAAGCCCTACTGCACATGGCATTGAACCCTAATATCATGCATTTCCTTCTCTGCAAAATGAGGAAAATGATATTAACAAGGGGTCTTGTAAGAATTAACTGAGATAATGCACTGGGTCTCTGCACATGACCTGATGGGTAGGTAGTACGTGTTCCAAAAATGGGTAGCTGACAGGGGACCCTGGTGGCTCAGTAGGTTAAGCGTCCGACTCTTGGTGTCAGCTTAGGGTCAAGAGATTGAGCCCCATGTCAAGCTCCACGTCCATCTGGCTCTGCACTCAGCAGGAAGTTGGCTTGAGATCCTCTCTCCCTCTCTCTCTGCTCCCTTCCCCTCAAAGAATAATAAGTTTAAAAAAAAATGGTAACTTGCAGACGCTTAGAGGTCACTTGGTCAGACTACCTGGTCTTATAGAGGCAGACGCTGAAGTCACTCGACTCTCAGCAACACTAGAGCCATGACTTGTCTTTTTCACAATTTGTATTCCCAGGACATCACACACAGAAGGTGCTCAATAAATGCTCCTGGAATAGTTGTCGAGTACTCGTAGCTCTTTAGTTGAATGAGCTTATGAGGCTAGAACTGAGGGCCCAGGTTTTTCCCAACGCGCACTCTGCCTTTCATCTCTCCCAGCCTCTAGAAATTCCTCCCCAGATTCTGTTTCAGCTTATTAGCAAATGCAAATTGAATTACTCTGTGCCCTTTTGCAACAAGGACAACAAAAACAGTTTCCCCAGGAAAAGAGGGCGAGAAGAGGTGAAAGCTGGGATGAAAGTCGAAGACAATACATTCTAATCAAACTTGATAAATATGTAAATTAAGGCAGCTAAACAGTTGGCTTTGATAAATGACTTGTCGGTAATGGATTTTTCCACAGCGAAGGCGAAAGTTCAGCCTGCCTGCTCCTCTTCCCGGCACCCTGAGCTCCTCAGGGCAGGCAGGGGGTGCTGGGAGACAAAGCAGACTGGAGCACCTGCAAGCGGCTAGGCTAGCCAAGGAGGGAGACATTCTCTCCTGGATGAAGGAGCCGAGGGGAAGTTGGGGAAGGGCCACCACTCATCAGACTCCACAGGCTGTGTCCTGAGGAGCCAAAGCTGCTGAGGAGCAGAAATCCCATCCCTCCAGCGGTTCTGTTGCTGCCTGGCGGTCTCACCAGCTCAAAACTGAGTGCCCTTCAGTTTTTTCTCCCCTCATAGGACTTGACACAGGGGTGGTATTCAGAAAAGACATTTCCTAAGCTTGCTACAGAAGGTCCTCCAAAAGGACCGCTTCCTGTGCCCACTGTCATCTCTGTTTTTCTATCTGCAAATTAGCTGTTGGGTATTCCCAGATATGGAATATAAGGGAAAAAAATTAGCTATTGGAGGCAGCTCAGCGGAAGGCCCATATAGCACGGAGTAGAAAGGAGCCGAGGGATTGCAGATCCTTTGCAAAGCACAAAACCGTTGTCCTTGGAAGCTCTAAATGTGTGTGGGCGTGGGTATCACCTAGCAATAGATAGCCAGAATAAAACTGATGATTCTAGCAGATTTTTTTTTTAAAGATTTTATTTATTTGACAGAGAGAAACACAGCGAGAGAGGGAACACAAGCAGAGGGAATGGTAGAGGGAGAAGCAGGCTTCCTACAGAGCAGAGAGCCCGATGCAGGGCTCGATCCCAGGCCCCTGGGATCTGACCTGGGCCGAAGGCAGACGCTTAATGACTGAGCTACCCAGGCACCCTCTAGCAGATTTTTGAACAGTAGTCAGGTAAGGGGTGGTGAAAAAGGGATGGGTTTGAGCAGTTTCTGGGTGCCAGGTACTTTTTAGACCTTATGACCCAGGCCTCACCAGACCCGAGGAGAATTGTCTTATTTTCCGCCCATCACAGACAAGACGGCTAAGGTTGAGTGCATTGCCCAGGGCCGCCCAACAAGCAGGAGTCACAGGTGGAATTTCTATCTCCTTGCTATCTCCTGTAACTAGTCTTTCTTCTGACGCCGAAAGTCTGAGCTATACCAGATAAAAGATATTATTTTGTATGCACATGGGTGCAGGCCCATGCATATATCTGCTTCTGGATCAAGCTCCTACAAATTCCTGAGTTTTTGTACAAAGTTATCAGAATTGAGGCCCAAACGGAAATTCAAGGTGAATGGTTTGTAGACTTGGAAAGACACTATTAACACAATTTCCTCAAACAAAGAACCAATATTTATGAGTGCTCGAAGTAGCTTCAGGAAAAAAGAGTTTTCTGGTAGGGCTAGGAATAATGTGATCCATGCCCAGAGCTGAAGATCCGTCTGACCCAATGCTGGAGGAATTCAGATTTGAGGAGTGTTCTTTCTTTCCTATTGAGATCTTCATTGACTTGTATAAAAATACCACTTTCAATCTCAAATCCCCACTGGCATCTTTATATAAGCACCAAAAATGCTACTGGGCTTTGGAGATTTCATTTAATGAAGGAAAAGTATTTCTATTAAAGAGTGTACTTTTTTTTTCCCTCCTCAACACAACATCTTCAGAGGAGCCGGAAGCTGGATTGTTCTGGGCTCTGAGAAAACAAACTAACCCATGCCTCCCCCATGACGTGGTCACACGGACTACAAAATGGCAACAGCTAAGGGAGGCAAGGAAGGGTGGGTGGTGAGGGGGAACTAAGAGAAATTATGATAGACGAGCTCCCACATACACATGCCTTCACAGTTTAGGAAGCACTGTGGCTCCTACGAGGGGGAGGGGGAGAGAGCCGTTGCCATCACTCAAGCTCAATCCGCCATATGCATTTTCTGAAGTGGCTCCCTCTGCTTCCCACCTCTCCTGGGCCCTGTGTCATCCCTTCTCAGGGGCAGGGACCCCCCTCTTGCTTCCTGTCCTACAGCGGGCATCCCATGCCCTGGAGGCGAACCTGGGCTGCTGACTCTGTCCTGCTCGCCCCCTGCCCACCTCTGACCCCTCTTCTCACCCCTCCCTCACCTGCTTACCATGCTTCCTCACACTCTTCTTTCTGGTTTCTCTGCCCTGTCTGGGGGGGCTCCCTGGCTTCTAGAAGCTGGCTCCTTACCACTGAGGTCTCTTCCCGCGAGCACAGGAGCCCCATGGCAGCAGGAACTCTGTCTTGCTAATGGCTAGAGACCCAGGTCTGACATGGGCCCCGGCAGACACGCCTGCCGACTTCGCACTTATGGAGTCAACAAATACAGCTTGCAGGTGCTGAGTGACGGGTGCTGGGGAAGGGTGGGCCACAGGAAGAAGACTCAAGAGGTGTTGAGGGCCGCAGGTTATCTGAGGTCACACAGCTGGTGACTGGTGAGACCAGAACGGATCTGTGTAGGATGAACCATAAAAGCCACGCTCCTTCTGCCTCCCTGGAGCTCCTCCACCCCCTCACCGAGGGGGGAGCCACGGAGAGTGAGGGGGCAGGAGGCACTTCGGTGTGGCTGTGCCAGTCACTAGCTGTGTGGTCTTGGGAAGCTCAGTCCACGTCTGAGGCCTCAGTCTCCTCATCCATAAAAGGGGAATAATAATAATAATAATAATAATAATGCTTTTGGGTAGTCGTGAGGACTAGATGAGTTAAAAAAAAAACATCAGTTATAGTGCTTGTCACATGATAAGCCTTCAGCTAAATGTTTGCTGTTCTTCATAAGTTGACAAATATTTCTTGGGTTCCCAGGCACCCCCTGGCCCTGGGAAGCCTTCCGCAGCACCAGGCAGTGGGGCACCCTCTGCTCTTTCCCCTCGGTGCCCCGTGTGCTGTTACAGCGGTCACCCATCCATATAATGGTACTTTGTTTTTAGTCCCTGCCTTCCCTCTCTGGTGACTGAGCTCTTCGGGGGCAGAAGCCCTGTCTGGTTCAACTCTTCCTGGCATTCATTCCCTTCGCCTGAGACAGAGAAGAGCATTTTGACATGGTTGCTTTAATGTAAAAAGTTGTGAAATGACCGCACCGAAATGGAAAATACTTCTGAAAATTAGCAGGTACTGTGCAAAGCGGATTCCCCCCCAACCCCCCACCCCAAGCCTGAGAAAGGTTTGGTCTGTACTGTCCTTCACTCCCACCAGTTCCTTACCGCCCCTGTTCCCCTCAGCACCAGCCTTGACCAGAAGCCCACCGAGCTCTTTATTTGGGCAATGTTTTTTTGTTTTTTGGCAATGTTTTTTTGGTTTTTTGGGCAATGTTTTTTGGTTTTTTTAAGATTTTATTATTTGGCATTATTTGGCAATGTTTTTTGGTTTTTTTAAGATTTTATTTATTTATGTGACAGAGAGAGACACGGTGAGAGAGGAAACACAAGCAGGGGGAGTGGGAGAAGGAGAAGCAGGCTTCCGCTGAGCAGGGAACCTAATGTGGGACTCTATCCCAGGACCCCAGGACCATGACCTGAGCTGAAGACAGACGCTTAACGAACTGAGCCACCCAGGCGCCCCATGGCAATGTTTTTTAAGAAGGCTGAAGGTATAATGGTTTGTTTCCTTGGCCGTGTCAAAACGTCCCCATATCAAAATGATTGTGTCAGAGCGGCTGCATCAACATGGCTGAAACAAAAGGCTGTGTCGAAACAATATGAACTCGGCCAAGAAGCCGCCTGGCATGTTGTGGTCCTTGATAATGGATTTCAAAACATACACCATCATAGGTGGATTAGCAAGCAGTCAGCCACACTGAGCACCAACTCTCCCTGTGGAAATTCCTTTTCGTTCCAGTGAGGATGTTTTTACCACCCTAAGGATCAGAGAGGTTAAGGATGCTGCCTGATGTCACACAGCAGGCCACAGAACAGAGGTGACTAGAGCTGAGTAAGGTCTCATTAATCTCCCCCATTTTACAGCCAAGACACCAAGAGAGAAAGTGACTCAATCAATGTGTGACTCGTCTCACAGCGAGTTGGATTTTCACACATTGGGTCAGAAACACGTGATCAGTTCTCAGGTAACTTCTCTATACTGTGCACTGGCCCACAGCCTCATGGCTGGACGCAAGGCACACGCCCAACAGAATGGAACAGCCGCTGACAAAGCTTAGCTAAGGCTCTAACTGCTCAAGTCCTAGGCATGCCACTTGAAAATTGGATTGGCCAAGTTCTTGGGGAAAGCTTTTGTGTCCAGCCAGGCAGGCTGTCAATATCCCACTAGCCGGGCAGCCTGCTGGAGCAGGAAGGCCTCTGGGTGGCCCTGGTCTACTTGAGGGAAGGTGAACATCTGCAGCATGGGGCATGGTGCTCTTTGCCTCTCTTTCCAGAATTGATATTTCTGCAGCCTGCTAAAGAAAGAAACCTCTGCTAACCTGAGTTAGGAAATGATCTAGCCCTTCTGTCTTCATGGCTTCATGACTTGGACTGAATGGAGTCTAGCTTGAATAAAATCAATTCTAAAAACTTCATTTACAAGAACAGATCTCCAGTGGGTGTTTATGGAGTGGCATTTTCCTAGGCTAAGGCTTCTCGGATAAACCTGGATTCTTGATAGAAACTCTGTCTCGGTTTATCCCAGGGCCACAGGGACTGGAGCTGAGCTGGGTTTGAAGCGTGTAACAGAGGGAAATGAGGAGACGGATGACGATCATGGGGCCCCACCAAGGTGGTCTCTGGTGTTGCTGATTCCAGAAGCCACAGCCCACCGTGGGGCAGACCTTTGCATCTGGGAAGGCACGGGGTGGGTGGGGGAGGGGTGCCTGAAGTCGCTGGCAGACACATGAGGCCTGAGAACTGGACAAGTTTGCATCATGACATAAGCAGGGGCTCTGGCACGACAGCAGGGACCCCACCGCCATCTGGACCTGCGACCGTGGGCAAGCCCCTTCACCTCTCTGGGCCTCCCTCAGCCTTCTTGTCTGTAAAATGGGAATCTTAGCAGACTATCTTGTAGTTGCACCGTGAGGAGTCAATGAGCTGGTAATTTGGAAAGCACTCAGTAGTGTCTGTACCCAGTGAATCCCATCAGTCTGTGTTTGTTGAATAAAGTAAGTACTGATTAATGATACCCATTCAGGGGCTCCAGGACTGCAGAGAGAGGTGCTCGTCTTGGGGTAGTTATTTGATACTTCTCTCCAGGTATGTAGGCATGAAACACTTTTCATTCTCTGGTTCTCAGCCCTGGCTGAATATTAGAACCACCTGGAGAGGTTTTTAGAAATACTGATGCTCAACTCCCATGCCCCTACCCTGCCCCAGCCAAGGTTCTGGGGACAGAGCTCAAAGGAAATTCTTTGAATGTGCAGTCGCAAGTGAGAAGCCCTAGCCCAGGGTGCGATCCGGGGTGGCCCTCTGCTCTCTGGGCTCCGTCCTACTACACCCTTGCTCTCTCAGATGGTCTCTCTCGCAGCCCCTCGTTCTAAAATACTGTGATGCAGGGGGTTTGGAGGACCCAGGAGGTGGCTTGGCACAGCCCCGATCAGACTACATCGGTCGTCACAACAAGGGGAGGGTGTGCGAGTGAGTGGCCGAGGAAGCATGCACACATCAAGCATATCATTTCTCATAGACACAGTCCTTCCCTGGGAACAGGACAAGATGACTAAGATAACAGAGGTGTGTGCGGCATCTCTGGGAACTCCCAAAGCTTAGAGCAGACCGCTTGGATTCATGGCTGAAACAGAGGCCACGTGTCTGAGAAGGAGAAAAGGCCTTTTCCCAAGGACGAAGGAGGAGGATTAAGACATTTGCAGCTGGGCACGTGGAGGGCCCCATACATGCATGCCAGGACGCAGAAACAGGTTCCCGGGATGGCAGGAGGAGGGAAGCGGGGAAGTTGCCATAGTTGAGCATCTGATCTATGCAGGCACTGGGGGGCATGCGGCATATCAAATCTCATTCCTTCCCGGCAACTGCCTGGAGGGCAGGTGTCCTGATCTCCATCCTGCAGACCCTATGGGTGGCGAGCAACAGTGCCAGGATCTGGTCCAGCTCATTCTGATTCCAGAACCCCATGCTCTTTCCCCTACGGCTCAGTGCCTCACTTATCCAGAGCTTCGGGTCCTTACAACCTCACACACCCAGATCACACTAAGAGACAGAAGGAAGCAGAAGGGTTGAGAGCGACCCAAATCCAGACCCAGAGTCCCCACGTTCAAGGTCACCTCCGGCCTCAGGAGAGTTTGTTCAAGGCACAGGGGTGACAGGGAGATCACTCCCAATTTCCAGGACAAAGAGGCTCACCTTTGAGAGCTAGTCTATAAGCACAGAGTGATACAGAATGGGAACTGGCAAAGTCACCATAAAGAGATGGGGGCCCTTTAGGACAGGCTGTTGATTGGTTGACACTGAGAACACAGTGAAGGAAGCAGGCATCAGTGAGCTGTCACACCTCGGGAGCTGTGACATGGCTGTGACAGGCCTAGCCTTGTCTCTGTCCAGGGCAAGGGCAACTGCTCAGTACAGCCGTGGCCACGAGGGGCTCCAGTCCCTACGAGGGGACTACACTCCAGTGCCCCGAGGCCCTGGGACCTGCCCCTAGCCATCCCCCCACCCTCTGGCCCCACCTCTGCACTCACGCTGCTGCCTTGTGGATAGCATCCAGCCTCCCCCCCGGCTTGCCCTCATCCGTGCTACTTGTCCCTGCTCCCGGCTGGTGAGTGAGGCCCTGCTCCCACTAAGGGCCAAACGGGCCCCATAGCCCCCATCTCTTCATTCAAAGGCCTCAGGGGAAAATGCCACACATCAGAAAATTCCCATTCCTTTCCACTCACACATCTTGTGCCTACTTGTGAGCACTGAGCCCTTGGGGAGATAAGACGATGCAGTCACGGGGTGGCTCCCCAGAAACGTACTGTCTAGTAACCAGGTAACATTATTAAAATGGAAAGCACATTTGCTTGGGAGGCCTGAAGGCTGAAGAGCAAACACTCCAGCAATCTGGAGACTTAGGGAAAGATGGGTGCTCGTGGAGGATCTGAGAGGTGCTCCTGGATGCACGGGTGCCGGGCTGCAAAGCCAGTGTCACGGCCGAGAGCTTCCTCCGGGCTAGCTCTCTCTCTGGGGTCAAGCTCAGACCTCTAAGCACAGCCCTCTGTGAGCTGTGCTGACCCAGCACTGGGGTGGGATCTCCTGTCTGTCTTTCCTCAGCCCAGCCTCTCGCTGGTTCAGAGTCTAAGGAAGGTCCTGCATAGCAGAACTTGCACCCCGTCCTTACCGGCACATAGTAGGTGCTCTGTCTGTGAATGCTGAAGTGAGTAGGACCAGCCACGCTCTGCTTGCTTGAAAGCCATGCCTTCATTAGCACCCCAGTGATAAACCCGACTTCCTGGCAAGAAGGCAAAGGAGGCAGGCTTGCTTTATTAATGGTGCTAATGGTGCAATAACGAGGTGGCAAGTATCTGTTTGTCTTCCCTCTCCTAGAAAGGCCATCTTCTCTCATCCCCACGGCAAAGCCCTTCTCTTTAATGCCAGTGGAGGAGTTCCAGACAGCTATTTGCATTTTCAATTCTAGAAATCATTAATATTTTAAAACTGCCAGCACCACGGTTTAACACACTTACATTTCCTACCTGCTGCTGGTAAAGGGGAATTTTGTAGTTGAGAACTATTCAAACATGGGGGGGCTTCCCAAATTTTGATCAAATTCTGCTTTCATATCCCTGCTCTCCGGAGCTCGCAGAGCGGCGGGGGAGGCGAATACGGATGCGGACAGTGAGAATTCTGAGGGACCGCCTTGTGCACGGAGGGAAGCTCAGGGGACCGGAGTTAGGAGAGCTCTTGGCACATGCTGGACAGTCCAGTCAGGTCTTAGAGGAGGCCTTCCGACTCTGGGGGAACATTTTTGTAGTAGAACATGAGAGAATCAGAAGACCTCTGCTTAGGGCTGCCCTTTTCATCACTTTTAGTTGTCGTGACAATAGGTTGAGGTTAAGCACAGGAAAGAGTCTTTGAGTCAGACAGGCCTGGGTTCAAATCCCAGTTCTCACACCACTTGCTGGGCAGCAATCATCATCAATAACATTTTCTGGGTCAGGGAGCAGGTGGGTGTCAGGGAGAGGGTGGGCTTTGCCGGCCAGCTCAAGGCAAGCAGGGTCACAGTGGGGGCAACCTGACCTTGTGTGGCTCCCCACCCTCACACCGCACCCCTGCCCTCACCAGTGTGGTGGGTTCCCTTAATGCTCACAGCCACCCAGCCCTAACTCCTGTCACCCCGCTCCCCCACCCCACAGTATAAGAAACCAAGAACCAGAGAGGTTAAGTCATGTGCTCCGGGCCACACAGGTAGCCAGCTCGGATGTGACCCCTGAGCTCCAGCAGGATTCAACAGGAAGCCCGTGTAATCCAGTACCCGGGGTGAGGGTGAAGCCAGCGGCAGCCCAGCGCTGGCAGGATTTGGTCACCTGTGAAGGCAGCTGCTGTGGTTGCTACTGTCTTTCAAAGCCCGGCTCATGAATCTCTCTGTCCCGGTCCCCTGGTGTGTCCGGCTCACAGCCCTGGCACCACGGCCATCCTCCTGTGTGCCCTGCCTCTCCTGAGCCATGGCACCTCCCCCTTTCCCTTCCCCGGCACTGTTCCTGGCACACCGTGAGGCTACAGGCGAGGTTTGCTGAACAGATTGAGAGAAAACAGTATTAGCCACACCAATTCCCAGGAGGAAATGCTTGCCAAAGATCTTTAGCCTGGACACATCAGTATAAAAATGACACGGCTATAATTTGCTTTCAGATTCAAACTGGGAAGGTGAACTCTGACCCTGTCAAAAAATGAGAACAAATTAAATTGAAACACAAAGTCATTTCCCTTGTTCCAGGGCTCTGGATTTCTAATTACTGTGCAGCACAGCTCGCGGGCCCGCAAGGGGGTCTGTAAGCTGGTGTCCACTACTTCGAAGACGGAACTGAGCTCAGGAGAGCGCCTGCCGTCCATATGTTTGTTTTTATTTCCTGGAATGTACTGTGCTTCTTGTGGTATCTAGGTCCCTGGATGAGAGCAGTCCCAGGCGATTAGAAAAAAATCAGTAATTGCTAGAAGCTTTGTACAAAAGAACACACAACAGGACGGCCCTCTGCACAGTCACTCATGCGCCCTGACCCAGAGGGGATGGGACAGTAACCACAGCAGCCTCGGTGGGGAGAGAGGTGGAGGAGCTCCTTGCAGGGAGCAGGAGGCCTCTATCCCCTGCCCCTCCCCCGCAGCTCCCTCAGCACTCAGAGCCTTAGCAGGGCGACTGGGAAACGTGGATGCAGGGACAATGGTGAGGGACAGAGACCTCACTCAGGTAACAGCCGGGCAATCAGCAGGTGCTGAGCAGGTTACAAAGGAAACTGACTTGGAGCAGAAGGTGACTGTGGTCCCTGGGCTCAGGTCTGCCAGGAGGTGGCCGCCCCTCCTGCGTGGGGACGTGAGGAATGGGTCACGCTCTTCAAACCACTGATTCCCAGATTTACAAGCGTGAGAATCCCCTAACAGGTTCCGGGACCCCCACTCGAGACTTACTGAATTAGAGTCTGCAGCAAAGTGCCTGGGAATCTATAACATTTTTTAAATTAGTGCCCTGGGTACTTATGATTGGACAGTTTTGGAGATTACTGGAGCACTAACACTTTCCTTATTGGAGCCTTTGGAATACAGCCTGGCCTTGGAGAAGTCACATTCGTTCTCGGAGCTTCCATTTCCACATCTGTACAATGGGGATGGGGATCCCCCGCTCTCAGGGCTGTACTGTGTCCGAGGAAGAATAAGGCAAGCACGTCAGGTGTGTAGACAGTGCCTGGCACTTAGAGGATGTGCAGGGTGTGAAGTCCTGCCCTTACCTGCGTGCGAAGGCCTCTGTCCTCCAGACCAGTGTCCCCAGTGCTGCCGAGAATCCTTCTTCCAGTTCTCAAGTTTTTGGCTAACAGCCACTACGGAGCCTCAGCCTCCAATGTCCCCACCCCCCAGGGGCGCTGTCCGGTTCCCACCCCCTCCGAGGAACCAGTCCCGGGAGGCTTCAGAGCCTTCTCCAGTGTCAGACGTCAGGACACAGTCTTCCTTGGGGGAGCTCTGCTAGGGAGGCCGGGGCAGAGGGGACCTCCCGAGTCCTTGACAGAATCAGCCTGTGCTAACAACGCATCTTCCAGATTTCCACTCCCCGCCTCCAGGGTTCCTGATTACTTCACAACAATAGGCCCAGGCTGGGAAGAGGGGCTCTCAGCTCCGAGTGGGGCCTGGGCGGGGGGGTGAGTTCCCTCCCTCCCTCCCGAGTTCATGCAAGTTGGCAAGAGATAGGGTTAACGAGGTGAAGTGAGGCAGGCCACAGGGCTGTTTCCAGGCTGAATTATGTCCAGAATTCATATGGTGAAGTCCTAACTCCCGGGACCTCAGAACGTGACTGTATTTGGAGACAGTCACAAGGAGAAATTTAAGACAAAATGAGGTCTTATGAGTGGGTCCTCAGCCCAAATGCCTGGTGTCCTTATAGGAAGAGGCGATGGGGACACAGGCCTGCCCAGAGGGAAGAGCACGTGAGGACAGAGAGAAGACGGCCACCCACAAGCCTGAGAGAATCAGCCTTGCTACACCAGAGATCAGATTTCAGCCTGCCATTTGTGTGGCCATTTGTGTGCAGGCTCCTTCTCTTGGCTCTTGGCCCTTGACTTTGGGAAAGTTTTCTCCTCCAGGGAAGAAGAAAACCATATGTTGGCTCACAGGTTGGTAACACGGGCACACTTCTGAGAAGAGAACATAAGCGTGACAAGCCCAGCATTTACTAAGTATGTGACGCATGTTATCTCCCTTCCGCGTTCAGCTATGCAAAGTTGGGCTGGCCTGTGACCCCTCTGAACCTTGATTTTATCACATAGGAAATGGGCGTCACAGCCTTTGTGTACCTCACTTAACAGAGCTGCTGGGAAGCCCAGCAAGCTAACATATGGGAAAGGTTCAAGAAACTATAGACCGCACTGCAGATGGGAGAGACCATCGCGTCCGGGCAAAGCGATGTTGTCCTCCCCAGGAGATGCTTTTATTTATTTATTTATTTATTTTAAGATTTCATTTATTTATTTGACAGAGAGAGAGAGATCACAAGCAGGCAGAGAGGCAGGCAGAGAGAGAGGGGGAAGCAGGCTCCCATTGAGCAGAGAGCCGGATGTGGGGCTCGATCCCAGGACCCTGAGATCATGACCTGAGCCGAAGGCAGAGGCTTTAACCCACTGAGCCACCCAGGCGCCCCTCCCAAGAGATGCTGCTTCTCCAGCTAACATTCCCTCTGCTTGTGTTCCCTCTCTCGCTGTGTTTCTCTCCGTCAAATAAATAAAAATCTTAAAAAAAAAAAAAGAAGAGATGCTTTTAAACTGAGATCTGAAGTACAGAGCCATAGAAAGGGCAGTGGGTTTAGACACATAGGCTGTGGGTCCAAGACCCAGCTCTGCCATTTCAGTGAAACTAGCCGTGTCTCTAAGCTTCAGTAACCTGCCTATGAAATAGGCATGGGCAGCTGTGACAGAATACACGAATACTTTCAGGCATCCTCCAAGCCCCAAGTGATCCTGGACACCGGCCCCCTCAGCCTTCAACTGGGGTCACGGCAGACAGGGAGCCCAGCGTCCTGCCGATCCGAGTACGGCCTCCTGCTCAATCGTGGTTGACTCCTGGCTTCTCCCCGCCATCCAAGCTGACTCACCGTAAGGACAAGGGCAAGTATTAGGGATGAGGCAAACAGCATAACAAGAAGGGTATTCAAAAAAAACCTTCTCTCTCCTGCAACACTCATCCAGGGAAGGGTGTGTGCAAGGCGAAACTTCCCAGAGGGGGCTTCGGGAGGGCTAGGTTTGCTGCCCTTGAGGGCCTTCACAACTCTCCGCCATCTGGCTCTCTGAACAAATGAAAACAGGAAGTTGTCAGGACATGAACCGCCGCCCACAGGACAGGTCAGGGCTTCCTGATGAGGCACTGAGCATTAGCACTGTCATTATGTCCCGGTCAACAGCCGACTTACCCAAACCACACTGGGTCTGAGTACTTTACACGCGGGAAGGTGGATGAGGGAGATGGCCTAACCCATCCTTCCAGGTTGGAGGCACCATTTTGAAAACCGGGTAAGTCAGCGCTCTTTGGCTGTCATGTGACGTTCTAATAATGCCCCCAGGAAACGTGCCCAGAGAAAATCCGTTTCTCTGGCTCTGCAGGTGTTTGGAGTCTGGCTGCCTACACCATTAGGAGAGCAGTACAGAGACCCAGTCTCCACACCCTGCAAGGGATCAGGAAGGGATGGGGGATACCGTCTCCCCTGCCAAAGGGTTGCCATTAGGATAATAGTCAAAGACTCGTGGGCTGTGTCTGGCCCGTGGGGATCACTGGAAAGTGCACTCAGGCCTCCCGGAGCCCTTCCTGGGGTTGGCTTCTGCTGCCAGGCCAAGTCTGAGAGGGCCCACACATGGTCAGAGGAAGACCTGCCAGGAGGCCTAGGTCAGTGGATGCTCCAAAGCAGGAGGGAGAGAAGAGGAAAGAAAGGAAGGCAGAGGGAAAGAAAGAATGAGAGCACTTTCAGGCCCGTAGCGCAGGCTGAGTTCTGGTCCCGGACTCAGCTGATGCCGGGGCCAACCTTTGACTTAGACATCAGGCTAAACTTTCTGTCAACTGTGGTTTGTAACATACGTAACCCATAACACGAGGATCAAGCAGAGTTCAGGGAAGGAGCCTGCCTATGTGGCTCCCTACTGGGCCCGGAGGAAGGAACTGGCAGAAACCTTAAGTAAGTACCACTTAAGCCTCGCATTGTAAAAAGGCGACACCTACCTAATAGCTTAAAGATGGTGGCCCAAAAGGTCATCAAATGCTGGAGTTTATCCAAGAATAGAGATTTCTTTTTGTTTATAAAACAACAGCTATCAGAAAAGAAACCTGGGGAGTTTAGCGATTGACAATAAGGAAAAGAGAGACTCTGAGAACAACTGCTTCAATGTTACATTCTAGGGAACCCCAGCGGAGGCGGAATCGATCTGGACTTCTTTCTGGATGCTCTCTGAGTAGAAGCCTGGTCTGGTAGAGGAGGAGGGAGTCAGGGTGCCTGGTTCTGGCACTGCCCTCGTGCCTGGTGCGTGAGGAGCTCTCCCTGCAGAGGCCTGCTGGGGTGGGTGGGTTCCCACAGGAACGAAGCAGACAGGGGTCAGGCAGGCTGCGGAGGAGTCCGCGGCGCATGCCCCGTCTACAGGGCTGGCCCCCTCAGCAACAGCCCTTTAATGCCCTGGAGGGATTAGGCCCTGGCTTCCATGATCCCTTCATATCATTTTTCAAGAGTTGCTGGGGATCTTGAATTTTATGAGAAATTTCTACATATTGGAAACTTTTTTTTTTTTTTTGTAAAGCAAAAAATAAACGTCCGTGGGCTTGGCCCGTGTTTCTGTTATGAGCCGTGGAGCCCTGAGGAGCTGGTTTTACTATCAAATGTGACAGTGATTTGTTCTTTGGGTCTGACTTCCATTTTAAAAGGAGAGGAGAGGGAAAGACCTCTCTCTGGGACATTCCTGCTTACAAAATTCTGGGGGTCTATGACTCCACATGCCATCATCTCCCAGCCTCGTCAGAACAAAATGCTGTGGGCTCCGTGGGGGCAGGAGGGCTAACCTTTCACCTCTCCCAACTGCCAGGAATGGAAAACTCTAGCACTTACTGCTGGACGACAAAGAATCCCATGGAGCTTTGACACGGGGTGGGGACTTGCCAGCAAGCACCATCTGGTGGGCATGGCCTCTAGAGACACCAAGTTCTGCCACCAATTGCTTACTTGACCTTGATAGAGTCATCTCCCCTCTCAGAGCTACGGTGTCCGCATCTGGCCATCCAAGGAAGAGGTCCAGCTCAGCCACATCTGAGGGCCCGGTCAGTGCCGAGGCTTTGCTCCAAGGCCAAGCTAAGTGACTGTGCACAGGATGGAGGACAGCCCCTCAGTGTCTGCAGTTGGCAGGCTCATGGGTGTGTATGTGAGTGTGTGTGCGTGCGCGCACGTGCTCATACAGGCTTGGCTATCCTCTGGGCATAAGACAATACTCAGGGATGGTGGTGGGGAGGCAGTTGAAACTCATGGGGAGGGGCTGACAGAGAAGGGATAGCTGGGCAGGTCAGGGAGGAATCAAGTGAGGGGCAGACAGAGGTCAAGAGAGCCCCAGGGAGATGGAGACAGATGCAGCCAAGGCAGAGAAGCAAGGAAATTTGGAGAAGGTGAGCGACTGCACCAGAGGTGCACAGAGGTGCACAGGAAGGGCCGAGGACCATGTGAAGGGAAGGGTGGGAGCTTCGGGGAAGCCAGGGGAGCTGCCAAACCATTGGCTTCAATGAAACCTGTCACTGGGCGTCCAGAGACTGTCAGGCTGGGATGGAGCGGCGTGGCTCGTTGGAGAGGAGAGGTGGAGGAGAAAGGTCCTCAGCGGGCTCTGCTGTCAGCAGCCCCCAGCCCTGCGCTGCCACCACCCCAGAGGTGATGCAGGGAGGCGGTGGGGAGAGGCCATCCATGCAAATGAAACTCTCTGGTCTGGGGCTGGGATGGGGAGGGTCAGGCTGTAGCAGAAAAGCCCTCTGGTTGGAGTGTGAGACCCAGATCTGCTGGCCAGCAGCTGTGTGACCTTGAGTCTACTTCTTCACCTCTCTGAGCCTCACTATCCTCGTGTGACACGGGGGCACCAGTGCTTCGGTGGTGTCTGTGCTCAGTGTCTGGTGAGTGAGGTGTAGGGTGCGGCCAGGGGCCATCGGCCTGCGCTCCCCACCTTGGGACCCCGCCGCCGCTGCCGCTGCCCTCCTGCATGGCCGGGGCTTCCCGGAGGGCTCTGCTCCAGTGTCCCATCGCAGGGGAGCCCCTGCACAGAGCAGCACCTCTCCCCGGCACCTCTTTCCTTCCCTGCCTTCTTCCCTGCTGCGCTCCTCGACCCCTGACACGTGTAGGTTTATTTTCCCCCACCGGCATGCAGGCTTTCTAAAGACAGCAGCTCCACCGTCCCAGACCCCGAATAGCCATGCTGAATGGATACTTGCGGAAGGACGGACGGAAGCCAGGGAGACGCTCATCCTGCCACATTCACAGGTGGCTCAGAGGACCAGGCAGAAGTCAAGGTGCCTGGCCCCGATGGGGATGAGGAGCCCCCCTCCCCGGCTGGTCCTCCTGGGGCACGGGCCTTGGCCCTTCTCTCTGCTCTCACCCCCACCCGAGCCCTGGGGCCTTCCCTTCCTCCTGCTCCCTGCGCTCCCGGCTCCCCCGCAGCCCTCTCCTGTATCCACACTTCGCGCAGCACCCTGGGCATAGAACGCCCTCCTCCCTCGGCTTTGCCAGGTCCTGCCTGGCTTCAGGGCTCGGCGCCAGTCCCGCTTCATTCCTTCCCTCGTTCAGATACTCACTGCTGAGCGTCTGTTCCTGAGGGGGATGCTCTATGCGATTAGAACAGACTCTACCAGCTCAGAAATGAAACTGTGGTCTCCAGGGACCCAGATCCCCCAGTAGGAGGAGACAACACCATTCCCTCCGGTGCCCTGCAGGGAGGGCCTGACCAGTGCTGAGAGGCTGTGGGGGCCCTCAAGGGCTGATGCCGTAAATTGCATTTCTGGGATTAAGGAAGTTATCTCCACTTCAGACCTGTAGGGAGGCAGGGGGTCCTGGGTGGGAATGGTCTGATCCAAGATGCATTAGCGATCCAAATAAGAGATGCTAAAGGTATCACTCTGCCACTGTTAAGGGTTGGAGACACAGAGGGAGGGAGAGTTTGTGCATCTGTGAGGAGAGAGGGGACATGAATGATGGGGCTGAGGGTTAAAGGGAAAGTTCTGGGTTTGAGCCTCAGGCTCGGCCTTGTCCCGTGAGGCCGGGGACAACTAGGACCTACTGGGATCTATGATACCAGGGCAGGATCCCCGTTCAGGAACACAGGAATCCTCTGCTTGGTATGGGGTCCTTGTACGAGGGAAGCTGGCAATAGCTAGAAGGATCTGGGCCTGGACAGCCACAATACAGCGCAGAGAGAGAGAGCAGGATGCCACATCTGGGGAGCCCTCTGGGTCACCTTAATCCTAAACATTCTAATTTAATCCTAAATGTTCTAACTTAAATCCTAAATAAATCCTAAATTCCTTCGTCCCTCCGTTTGTCCCTCCTTCCCTTCCTCCCTTCCTCTTTTCTTTCCTTCTCTTCTTTTTAATAAATATTTCTCAGGCACTAGGACTGGGGCAGTCTCAGAGCAATCTTCTCACAGAGAAGACGGTAGCCCAAACCCCCAGCAACTGGGAAATGGGCATTCCTGCCTGATCAAGGGAGTTCATTACACCATGTTAGTAAGTTTTTTCCTTATCCCAAAGCTACTGTGCGTGTTGGGATGCGGCTGCCTGTGATCTGAGGGGAGGTAGGGCTGATCAGACCTTTCTTTGGTAAAGACGGCTCCCATTGCGGAGGAGAGGCAATGCCTGGTCCGGAATGCCCTGAGCTCCCCTTCCCTCTGTGGCCACGAGGGCTGCATGGTTAGAATTCTCTGCTGTTACATGGAATATCCCCTTTACACCCTTAGCACTTGAAGGGCCAGAGGGCAGCAGGTCTGTCTGTCCACCCAATGGAGGCTGGCATGCAGTGCAGGCCCAGTGCCCAGCAAGGATTTGCTAAATGAATGACTGTGGGCTTGCTGAATGCATGGAGTAGGTCAGGGCCCGCCCCAGCTTGAGGGGGAGGAGCCAGGGAATCAAGCTTAGTCCACTTTGATTCTCAGAACCACATGGATTCAAGGCAGAGTGGGGGGTGCGCGTAGAGTCTCAGCTCATTTACATACTAGATGCAACAATGGTGGCACAGAAGGGTGGGGTGACTTCCCCAAGTTTTCACATTAAAACAGAGGAAAGACCAGGTAAGTCATCAGATGTCTGAGAAAGAAGGACCACTAGAGACTCATGAGTTCAGTCCCTTTCTCCAGGTAAGAACACTGATTCCCAGGAATAGGCTGGCTCCCGCAAAGGGTCACGCAGACAAGGAAGGCAGGTCACTTGTAAGAAGTTGCTCTGTACACACGAAACACGTCAGGCAGTACTGCACAAAGTACCACTCAAGCCTTATCAGGTGCTGAAATCCATCCGGAAAGGTATGAGGTGAGTAAAGAGGTTCAAGGCAGACCCCGACTGACCAACGGACATGTAACACATGCTGCCCGTGTGAGTCACCTATGTGAGCCTCAATTCTCTAAGAGACATGTTAAAAAAGTACAGGAGACAATAAGCTGTCTAAAAAAACAGACATCTTATTTCACTCAAGTCTCTAAAATATGATTTCAGCTTGTCACCCTCGCCCCTGTTCTACACGGCCCTGTTTCAGCAGCATGACCAACCTTACAGCTCACATGGCCCTCAGTGGGTACCAAGCACCCTCCTGCTCATTGTGCATGCATATCTTTACATCACCCTGCTAAGTACACCCGAATGGAAGACGGCCACCCATGGTGACACAGCTGAGTTACACGGGAACCCGACCTCCGACCCCCCAGCTCCTGCCAGGACACCAGCCCTGCCCGGAAGCCAAGTGCAAGGGGCTCCTGCCTGGGCCCAAGCAGGCCTGTGCTCTTTCTGTGTCCCTTGCCTGCTCTCTCTCATCCTCTGCTAGGGCTGAGCCTCCCACCCTGCCCAGTCCGGGAGTTTCCTCCCTGGGGAAACGTTCTCCAACCCTAGTCTTAAAAGTCCACCCCAATTTCTCCCTTCTTAGAATTTCTATGAAGGAAGAATCTAAAATTTTGTTGTAAAACAAGTTGTTTCTAAAGATTTTAACAGTCATCAGACTGTTCTCTCTTCCCATTAAAGGTCTAAGAGGGAGAGAGAAGAGAGGAGGTAGAGGGCCAAGGAGAGGGTGACAGACTCCTCCCCAAGTTCCTGACGCTACATCACAGCAGCAACTAATGGCAAAGAACGGTAGTTCCAGGAAGGGGGAAACAAACGGAATCTAGCCAGGAGTCCGGTAAATTGTGAGCTCTCCAGAGGCACCGACAGCTTCCAGCCCCAGACTGGGGGCGGTGTGTTGGGGAGCGCTGGAGGGCTGCCATCCGAGCCTCCCACTGGGCCCTGCAGGTACGGCTGGGGGAGCTGGAAAGGCTCCGCGAGGCTGTCTGTCGAGTCACCCACACAGAACGCAGCTCAGGCGGTGGAAGGAGTCTGGCAGAGGCAGCGTGGGCTGGCCACCCCCGAGGAAACAGAAGGGGGACAAACACTGTGTTTGTAAACACAACTACAACCCTGAGCCCCCATTCAGGCAGAACTGGATCCAAGCCCTGGCTTTGCCCCTGTAGGGACCGTGAGCTTGGGCAGAGCAGGGCTTTAGCCTCGGGGGGCTTGTTGGGACAGGCGACCCTACTTGCCACGTGGGAGATTCAGGAAGCCAAATGGGCTGGCATACGGTATGGGGCCCAGCATGCTGTGGGCACTGAGATGGGCTAGTGACCACCTCCTGGGCTTTCTCTCTCCTTCCTCTTTCTCCCTGTGTCTTCTCACCCAGGGAAGTGGGACAGGAGGGAATTGCAGTGCTCTGGGTATTCCAGAACTCGCCGTTCCCCAGTAACAGGTGGGGCGGATTGGGATTCACTGCGTGTCAGGCGCCGGGTTAGGCTCTTCCCTGGATTACCTCAGTTCATCCTCTCAACAATGCCAGTGGGTAAGAGCTCTCATTAGTGTGTACTTACTTGATCACGGAGCTGGTAAAAGGAAGATGCAGAATTCAACCCAAGATTGTGGCTTCTGAGCTCACACTGTTGATGTCGCTCAGCAGAAGCACTTACACACCCATTTCTTTGCCTATTCCAAGCTCTTTGCTCTCACTAAGGCACTAAGGCTAACCTTAATCTAGCTGTTAATGTCATCTTCCCAGTCACCTGATCCTCTGTAGCCCAGGACCTGGCTGGGCATAGATTAAATGCCCAAGGAATATTTGCTGGGGAAGGGAGTGTGTCTAAAAATCATTTGTACGGGAAAGAGATTTAGTCAAATTCACCCTTCACTTTATAGAGAAGAAACTCAGCTGATTTTGTTTAACATGATGCAGGAAGAACTGGAAATCCGTCCCAGGGTCCTTGACTCGGGCCAGCCTGCTTTCCCTCTGTCAGAGCCCATCTCCTGCTTCACTCACGAAAGCAGATTCCGCGGTGGCACGTGTGCACGTAGAGATCTACACACTTGTTCCAGACTTCAGGGCTGGGGGCACCTTGAGGAACAGTATTCCCTAGAACCATCCCTGTGTCTTGCCACAAGGTGGCGCTCTCCTCACCACGGCTTTTGCACTCCAGCAGCCTCCTCTTCCTTGAGAAGTCTCAAGGACAGAAACCCATTTCTCTGTTATCTTACAGATCAGCCACAGACTCCAAAAAACAGAAACCCCCTTCCAAGTCCATGGGAAAACTGAAAGGCGGAGGTCTCTCTTGTGATTTCAGGTTTTCTGTGGATGGAGAGAGTGAGAGGCAGCCTGCTGAACGAGCCTCTCCAACCCGGTGCCCGTAGCCTCTGCGGGGGGGGGGGGGGGGGGGGGG
>CM053606.1:32442394-32465091 GCA_028646535.1 Procyon lotor
GACCCCCCAGTCCCTGAGCACACAAGCTCTGCTGCTTGGCCTTGGTAACTGCTCTGTCCTTGAACCTGTTTTACCACTAGGTAATCGACTCAATTAATAAAAAAAAAAAAGTGGTTTGGGGCGTGGTGACTCACACCTGAGCATTCCTGGGGTCCTGAGAGTTTGTTATATGGTGAGGTACATGCATTGTTCCCCCTCACGTTGGCACACCCGTGAGTGTGCCCAGCCTCTCTCCAGGATCCCAGAGCAGCAACGAGAAGATTACGGGGTGGGAAAGGATGGGGTGAGCGGAGAGAGAGAGTACGGATACCTGTAGGTGACTATCTACCGCAGGAGGTGCAGAACCACTGAAAAGCTTTTCTAAAGTGGCTTCAGAAACAAACATGGGTTTGGACTCCTGCTTTCCTCACTAGCTGTGTGTGGACGACTTAGTATCTTTGACTAGCTGCGTGTGCCAATGAACTTGTGTTGCTCTTCTTGATCATAAATTGGGGATCACCACCACACCTTCTGTGTGAGATTGTTGGAAAAACTAACAGACACCTGGCCCAGTGCCCAGCAAGTCAGTGTGCGGTCACAGTGATGGGGGCCTGGCTCTTGTGATGATCCTTTTTGTGTCTGAGGGATGGTTTTCCTCTAGGAAGCGGGGACAGGTGTCCCCTCCTTCCTCAGTGCCACGCTCGGTCTACCTATTCTGCCAGCATCATCAGCCTCTGCTCCTGGCCAGGCCCTGGGCCGGGCATCGGCTGAGGGACCGGTGGCAGAGGAGGAGAAGATGCCATTAGGCCAGGTGCCTAGAAACCTCCCTGAGTGCCTTCCCCCGGCCCTAGGCCGCCTGCCCCCATAACCAACCTCACCCTCCACCCAGCGAAAGTCCTTCTTTGGGTTCCCATATGTGCAGCCTCCCGCACATACCTCTGCAGAGCACGCAGCACACAATTTTACAGTTCGCTCACCTGTCTGTCCTCCCTCATCGGAACGCATCTCACCTGGTCCTGCTACCTCCGCCCTGATGCACCTCTCCCCTGCCCCTGTCCTCTTTCTTGTTCAAAGATCACACTGTCGAAGAGCCGCCCCGGGGAGATTCCAGCATTCTGACTTCCGAGACCATGTCACAACTGGCCTTCACCCAATCCCCAGCTTCCGGGTCCCCCAGCTGGAGAAAACCCCCTGCAGCGTGGGGCTCCTGCTTCCCGTCTCCCTCATTCCCAGAGACGCAGGATACTGTGGTCCTTCCAACTCTGGGTCCCCAGCTGCTAAGAGATGGCCCCGTTGGACTAATCACCTTCTAAACAAATGGCACGGTGACAAGCAGGGTAGGGGGAGGCTGAGGCCGCACAAGCTGGTGTTTTCAATTTAGAGGCCATGCATTATTTACACTGCCATTACTCCCCTCAATTTGACTTCACGCTTTAGCCCTAATTTCAGTATAATCAAAGCCAATGAATATTTAATCAGGATTGCTTCCAGAAATTGAGTAATGCCATTAACATAATGGCCTCAGGACTTCAAAGCTGCTTTCCTTCAAATGCATCTGACTTACACCTTTCCCCACCCCCATCCCTTTAACCACTTGTATTTCAGAATGGAAGGGGCTTTGGGCCCCAGCAGAGCAGTTTGTCCAGGTGCCAGGAAGGGGGCTGGATTGGGGGAGGGGCACGGGCCCCAATGAGAGAGATTCGGGAGGACCGCCAAGCTCAGCAGGCGGACCCCGTGTCAGGCTCTTTCATCTATAAAGATATGGAATCGTAGCCACATCCCTGAGAGTCTTCAAAGACCTTCAGAATTCAGTTTCTAAACATGGCTATTGTACACAGCCAGGTTTGGGAAGGGCTGGCCTATACTGTGGCCAGTCGTCCATCACTGCCAACAAAGCTGTCCACTCTTGGAGTTCTCCCTCCCTCCCTCCTTTCTTTCTCCTTAAGTAATCTCTACACCCAACTTGGAGCTCAACCCCACACCCCTGAGATCAAGAGCCACATGTTCTACCAACAGAGCCAGCGATGTGCCCCTTGGGGGTCATCTTTGGATATCCTTGGCTGAATGGCCTCCCTATCTGGCGTGAAGCCTGCCACTCTGCCCTCTGAAGCCCCACCAAACAGGGAGGCTCTGTCTGTCCCGGACAACCTGCAGATACTAGAAAATGTTTCCCTCTCTTCCTGTGCACCTTCCTCCTCACAGAGCCGGGGGTTAGGTGCCTGGCCAGGCTCTGGAGGACACAGTGGGGGACCGTCGTCCACTGGCTTCCCGGGAGCTCAGCACACACATTGTCTGGGGATATACAGAGCTTCCAAAGCACTAATACTTCCCTCTCCTCCTTTGATCCTGGAAGGATTCACATTTTCCTTCCACAGGGTGAAGCTGGTAACCTTCCCGAGGGGCTCTAGGCTCAGGAAGAATCTATGGGTGTTAGATGTTAAAACTGGGAGCTTCAAAATGGGAAATGGGTCCAAGGTCACAGCTGGACAGTGACAGGACGGGGCTTGGAACGTGGATGCAGGGGCCTTAGGTTCCCTGGCCAAGGTCTTCTCCTTTACGAAAGGATGTGTGGTCTCCAAGCCCGAGGAGCCATGGTGGCACATCCAAGGGCTGGCTTACTTGCCAAGCCGGCGCCAGGACTGAGGGGATGGGGATTATTCCTAGGAGACGCCTCACTTGGTGTTTGTTGGGAGGTCAGGCATCTCTGGGTAGAGGACGTGAGGGAGTCAGGGAACCGATAGACCCCAGTGTGCTGCGAGCTGCATGTGTGCAGCCAGAACCGCAGGTGGCCCTTGTGAAACTGTATCGCCTCCAGGGGACCCTGATGTCCTTCTGTTGGCCCCCCTCCCTGGGAAGGCCCTGCTGACTGCAGGGCGGAGTGTCCCTCACCGAAGGTGCCAAGCCTCTGTGCATGGCTGGGTCAGGGTGCGTCTGTCTGCCTGTCTGCCCGCACACCAGCCTCCCTCCGCAGACTGCAGGCTCCCTGAGGGCAGGGCCTGAGCTGCCACTTGTCTCTGTGCCCTGGGAAATTGGGCACTCTCTGTCGGTGTCACATCCCGCCACTAGAGGACTCAGCTGCTGTTCACCAGCAGACGGGAAGCTGCCAGCCTTGCCACACTAACCCACGGGGCTGGGGAGCTCATCACCTGATTCATCGAGGGCCTTCTCGTTAGCAGTGAGCAGAGGAACAAGCACCTGGTGCTGTCACCTGGTGGAGACTTCCAGCGCGGTGTCCTCCACACCCACCTTGTTCTCCCGCCCCCCTGCTGGGAAGGAAGGCGTGTTTCTGGAGCCCCTGCCAGGTGCCAGGGCTTTCCACACTGTGTCTCTTCCTCTTGATAACAACTCTGGAATTTGGACACGATCATTCCCACTCTACATACAGGAAAACTGAGGCTCAGAAGGTGTGGTGACACTGCTGCACGTAGGAGGCAAAGATGAGACGTGGTTCCTCACCTACTGACTCAGAACCCCGAGTTTTTTCCACAGCTCCAAAAACTACCCCAAGTGGCTGAATCTCTGACTGAGGGATGTTGGTATTGACCAGACAGATGGAAGGAGCATGTGGGGTTTCTAGCAGCGTCTCCGGTGCCTGTGAAATCACCCCATGGAATTGTTCACCTGCCCCACCTGTTCTGGCCCCCGAGACACACCGAGCATGAGGGAACAGAAAGAGTAATCACGGGAAGCCCTCCAGATCTCCAGCCCAACATCACTTTACTGGGGATGGGCAAGTGTCCTGGGGCCTGGGTTGGTGCGAGGGGCTGAGACCCCGCCAGTCTGCTGGAAAGGATGCTAAATATTAGGGAAAGAGAAGGAATGTCCAGCTTATTGAGCCTGACCCTTGTCACACCCCTAAGCCGTCAGCCTGACTTTAGACCAAGCTCTGAGGCAGTTACACAGAAAGATCCTAAGGCTGGGCTGAGCCCTGGTCCCTGTCTTCCCTCCCCTGCATCCCAGCCCCCAGGGACCTGCAGCACGTAAACTCCGCCTCCACACACACAAAGCCAGACCCTGTTTGGGGATGAGCTCAGCTGGACGTGGGCACTGAGAATGGCTAGCAGGCTTAGGGCAGTCCAAGAGCAAGAGCAGATCCATGGGGCACAGGGAAGCAGCTGGGAGGCAGGTGCCAACAGAGCCAGGCAATGATCAACCAGAACATAAGCCTGTGACCAGGAGATGGGGAGAGGGAGGCCAGTGGGGTACGATTAGGGGAGAAGCCCAGGATCTCAGCCCTCAGTGATCGCCTTGGCCAACCCCATCATTTGGACCCAATGACAAAGGAAACTGTCCAAGGCTCCCTGGTGTGTTGGAAGCTGAGACCAGATCAGAGCCTATGGTCCCCAGGTGCTGAGTTCCTCCACTGCTTGGCTGGAGGGCTGGAGCCCTGTGGTGTTGCCAGCACTTCAAGAACTCTGTCCGTCTTACTGCAGCCCCATGTGCTTGTGAGCCAGGGGTTCTGGTCTTCATTTCACGAGACACAAGGGTGCTCGGAGAGGAGACAAGCCTTGCCCAAGAGTAGGGATAAAGTCAGAGCGGGGCCTGGAACCAAGTGGGAGCCCTTGGCTCTAAGCCCCACCTCCTACGTGTCCAGCTCTACACCGGCACCTCCATGTGCTATGCCATCTCGTCCACACGATGCCCACAGAGGGTAATGTGACCCCTACTTTCTAGCTGAGAATGCTCAGGCTTGAGAAGTCGAGGAACTGGCTCAAGTTCGTGGAGTAAATCAACAGGAAGGAGCGCAGTATCAGAATGCAGGTCCAGCTGGCCCCAAAGCCCTCAAGTGTCCTTGAAGCTGGAAGTGCCTCTCTCCATCTGAGACACATCACCCATTTAGCTCCCGCTGGTGGCGGCAGGTTGGGAGGTCCACCACTGGCTACACCCTTTCAGCAGCTGTGTCTGTGTATCCAGGGGCTCTCCTTGTCTGTCAGGCCTGACGCCAGGAGATGCCCAGAATTCCTTCCCCTAGCTGCAGCCTGATGGACTGTCCTGGCAGTGTGGGGCTCTGCCTTCATTTCTAGCCTGTCTCAGGAGGGGCCCTGCATAGGATCCCGGTTTTGGGAGCAGGCAGATGTGGTTGCCTGCTGGCGTGGCTACTTAACGCTCTGTGGCCCAGACGTGGCAGAGGTACTCTCAGAACCTCAGTCTCTTTCTCCATAGAACAGACACAGTAAGAACTGGCCTGTAGAGATTCTGTAGGAATATAAAGTACTTGGCACGCGGTAGGTACTCAATTAGTGATAATCTGAATAGTACCCCTTGTTCATATGTGTCGTGCGTCTCTCTCTGTAGCAGGTGCTGCCGGCTGTCCCTTGCAGATGCCCTCAGCCCACCGCAAAGCAAGCTCACCTGACATCCAGCTGACAGAATGTTCCCCTTCAGCCGGAGGCCACCCTCTGGCCATTGCAGCCCACCCTGTCCAGTGATGGCAGGCCAGAGGTGCCAAGGAAGTTATACCTCCCTCTCCTACCTGGCTGCCTTCAACCAGGAGTTGAGGGAATTAGGGGGTAAGTCACCCTGGCCCCCTTGGCCCTGCCTATTCTGCACTATCTCCCAGAGTCCCAGCAGGATTGAGCCTCAGTTGCCCACAAGGTAACCTCAATAACATGCCATTGATCAGCTCCCTTTCCTTTACTCTCTTATTTCTCACACCCTCCTGGTGTTTCCACTTTCTGAAAAATTTCTTGCACTCAAATCCTTGTCTTAGGGTCTGCTTCCAGGGTGACCCAGACCAAGGCTCTCATTACTCCCCACACCTCCACCAGGAAGTGCCCGGCACAGTCTCACTAGCAGTGGAGTCTACCAAGTTCCCACACATTGCTGACCTAGTCCTTCTATTTCAGTGCCCCCCCATCCCCCTCCAAGTCCAGTGATTTAGGGCAAGGCCTCAAGGGCACTCTCTGCAGCAGAAGGAAGTTACCCAGCACATCCAGACTTTGTTCTGACAACAAACAAGGGAGACCGCCATACGCGGAGGCTCAGCTGCTGAGGCCTTCACTTAGGAGGAATTTAGCCTCAGCATTTGGAGAAGAGTGTAAGATAAGCCCCCACTCTGAGAAGTCAGCGTGCAGCCCTGCTGCGGAGGAGGGCGGGCCTGGCCTCGTCAGTCTGCCCCCCCGTCTGCGTGTCGCTCTGCCCTGGTTCCAGTTTCTTGGGGAGCACAGAGCATGGCACCCTCTTTCAGCTGCCCACCGAAGAGCCAGGAAGGAAAGGAACTCAGAGGCTTCTATCACCTACTATGTGGCATGCCCCTCATATCCATTTTCTCATCGAATCTGCACAAAACTCAGCAAGTCCAACTATCAGTGTCCCATTATTCAAGGGGGGAAACTGAGTCTCAGGGAGATGATGCAACCTGCCAGAGCCAGACCGTGCTGTCAAAGCAGTCAGCTTTGACCCTACTATCTCTGCTCTCTCCCTCCTCCCCTACCCCAGTGGGGATACAATGCCAGTGAAGGGCATCCGGCATCAGATATGAGGTGAGGTCAGGATTCTTGGCGGAAGTGCAGTCTGAACACTTTGGGAGGGTTTTACTGTCTGCACTCACCCCCAAGCACAGGAATGCCTTTGGCCCATCTCCCCATGACCCTCTGACTCCACTCGTGCCTTAGCTCCAGCTGTCCGTTGCTTAGGATACTCCTCTCTACTGTCCCTCTTTATCTTCAAGGTCCAGCTCCAGGCCTCCACAAGGCCTCCCTCGGAAATCCTAGGAAGCAGCCACTGTTCCAGAGGAGAGCGCAGGCCTGTGAGTGGGGAGGGGTGTGGCGCTCTGGTTCTTGGCCCCACATGGGACTCTGTGTGACCATGGGCAGGTGTCTGCCTCCTTTTGGGCCTCAGTTTTTTCATCTCTGAACTGGGAATAATAATGTCTCTCTGGCCTAATTCCAGGCTGTTTTTAGCATCCAATTAGATAACAGATATTAGAAAGTTTTAAGATGGTGAATGTGTAGTAGACTTGATAATGATTCTGAGCATTAAGACTTCAAGATATAATTTGATTCATGGTAAGGTGCAGCACTTTGCCTTATTTTGTGCTGGGTTGTCATACATTTGCCAAATAGTTGTTGGGCACATATTAGATGCCAGTTCCTGCACTGAGGTGGGAGTAAAATGATGAAAACCCATAGTTTCCTGAACTCTTAGTCTAGTGGAGGAAGTAGACATAAATGAATGAGTGAATGAATGAATGAAGCATATGAAATGATCCTTCATTGAAATGTTCAGCTGTCAATAAGGGGGCAGACCAATGATACTTGATGTGACACTTTCTGTCCTAAAATCTCACGAAGATACACAAAATAAAAATTGGCAGTAGTATCATACATTATGTCAAATTTGGAGGTGGGGTAATTTCAGGGCTCTATCCTCTGCATATCCCCCTCCCCCACACTGAAGGAAATGACTTGACTTCCTGCACATCCTGTTCCCAAATCTAGGATGTGCTGAACAGGAAAACAAGAGTCTACCAGGTTAGAGGACCTGTCTTCTGAGCCAGCCAGTGCCCAGCTCTGCCTGCCCTCCCCTTCCTTGACCTTACAGACCTCCCCTCTTGTTCCCTTTTTGCTCCCTAACATGCATTCGGAAGCAGCAGCTCTACGCATGCAGCACGACAGGAAGCAGAGGACGGGCTGGCATCCAGGAACACTCAGACACTTCAGGAGAAGCCTCGTAAACAGGGACAGGACAGGAAGAGCTCTGGAAGTAGTGCCTGCTGGGGCAAGGAGGGGGTTTTAGGCGCTAATCTGTGCAAGGAGGAAGTACAAACTGCACCTAATCCTGCAGTCAGAAAAATCTAGAAGCTGTCCTGGAGAAGAGCCGACTTCAGGCTGATAAAAGCACGCTGTTGTGAAACCTCAGAAAAGAAACTGGAGCAGAGTAAGCGGACTTGCACTTCGGGTCTAAATCCGTGAGGGTCCACAGCGCTTCCCTCCGACGCTTCCTGTTTGCAAATGCCAGGTCCTGGGGTAGACCCGGCTGTATTTGAAGATGACAAAACAGAACAAAATAAGACCTCTAAAGAAACAAAACATGGGGTCTTTGAAGAGATACTAAAGCAAAAGGAAAAAGGAAACATTGCCCTGAAAACCTGGAGAAGGAAAGCTTGAAAAGAAATGAAGACCATTTCTGAGGCCATCTGCTTAGAATCCTTCGATAGATGTGAGAGGACTTGGCTTCTAAGAAAAGCAGGAGGTAGAGGCATAAGGAGTTGACTGAACTGGGACGATATGGCAAAGGAACACAAAGGAAAACACCAAATTAAAGTCTCCCCGAGAATAAGAGAAAACCAGAATTGATACTGCAGGCAGCAGAGTCCGTGATGAGGACTAACTTGAGTACCTCTCAGAGGATGCAGAGGCAAGCGTCCGCAATAAAAGTGATGGGAAAGAAGGAGATAGATACAGGAGACAAGAATGGAGTCTAAGAATTATCAATATTCAGGGAGGGCGCATACAATAAAAACAAAGGTGACAAAAACACAATTGGGGAAAAATTTAATTAACTGGAACCGAACAAAAGCAAAACAAAACAATATCAACCTGAGTCAGAAACCTGAAAGAGATCAGTGATGTGGCAAGACGCCGGAGAAGAAAAACCGTAAGTAGCAAGATCTTGGCAAAATAAACTTCAAGGATAAAGAAAATATCATACAGGAAGGAAAACAGGTTGACAGCTAAGCTTAGCGTTCGACATTAGAAAAGAAGAATCGAGTGTTGAAGAAGATGGCAAGGGGAATAAAAGCCCCTGAGATTCTATGCTGTAGAAAGAGAAGTAAAAATGATTGCTTTGTTCTTAACTGACAATTAAGAGAAATCTGAGGGTAACTGTGTCTGTCACACATTTTAAGGCATGCATTAGAAAATCAAGTTAAAAGAGGATTTTTAACTTCTAAATTAATACAAAAGATATAAACAAAGAAAATATAGTTTACAAGAAAAGAGAAAACACTGTCAAGAACAGTATATATATAAAAGAAAGTATAAAAGTGGGTGACAGATGCTTAAGGTCAAATGCACCAGATATGAAATGATTATAAACAGTTTAAATTATTCTATTGGAGGACAAAAATTCTCCAGCTGAAATGCAAACATTACGTTAAGTGCAACTTGTAAGAGAGAAATCTAATCAAAATAGTTAACGTCTACCGCATATTTGCCATGTGCGTTGCACGGTGCTGAGCATTTCATAAGCATCATCTCATCCAGGCCACAACCACATGAGGTGGGGATACTGTTACCCCTGAGAAACCTGACCCAGGTTGGGCAGCAGACACAGCCCAAATGGGATTTAAACCCAATCTGGTCTCAGAGCACAACATCTTAGACATTACCATCTACTGAACCTCAGGCAAAACTACACAGTAAGGTTAAATACTAAGCTTCCCAAGGGGCGCCTGGGTGGCTCAGTCCGTTGAGCGTCTGCCTTCGGCTCGGGTCATGATCCCAGGGTCCTGAGATCAAGCCCCACATTGGGTTCCCTGCTCGGTGGAGAGCCTGCTTCTCCATCTCCCTCTGCCTGCTGCTCTGCCTACTCCTGCTCTCGATCGCTCTGTCAAATAAATAAAATCTTTAAAAAAGAAATTAAGCTTCCCAAATATTTCAGGCAAACTCAATTAAGGAGAAAGAGGAGGTTACAACGTTAATAATAAAGCAGAATTTGAGGCAAGAACCGTGAACAAGGAAGAGGTTTCACATTAAATTGATAAGAAGCAAAATTTGCATCAAAGACTTAACAGTCAGGAATTTATTGCAACCAACAAAATATCCAAATATTTAAAGCAACAAATATTTGGAATTCAAGGAGAAAGCAACAGAAATTGAAGCAGGAGCCTAAATAGCATGCATAGATGAAGATTGTCAATTATGCTTTTTCTATTTTCAGACATTCGTACATAGGTGATTTTAAAAGGTGTATTTAAAAAGCAAGGAAATGATAAACACAAAATTGATCACCATAGTTAACTCTGAGAATAAGCAAAGTAATAGGACACTGATAAATGTGAGTTAATAGTAATGCTCTAATTCTTGAGTTGGGTGGTAAGTTCACAAGTGTTCATTAGATAATTAGGCTTTATAGCTTATATACATAACTACATTATTTTAGATGTATTAAATGTTAAAAGTACAAAGATATAAGAAAAAAATAAGAGAGATTTGAATAAAATAATAAAGTTGAGTCAATGACATATAACAATTGTTTTCACTCTACAAACATAGAATAACTTGGTAAATTCCAAATATAATATAAATATGTATAATTTTCATTCTCTAACCATGACTACTAAAACCAGAGATTAGTATTAATGTCCCAACAACAGAAATAGATGTAAGTAAAGGCCACATGGAGATTAAAATCACCCTTATAAAATGTTATGTCATAGAATAAAAAGAAAATATACAATTACAAAATATTTAGAAAATAATACAAATAAAAATAAGCAATTTATAAAACTAATGGAATGCTGCCAAAACCACACTCAGAGAGAAATTCTTATGCTCAAATGTATTCTTAACTAAAGAGGAAAGACTAAAAAAGTAAATAAAACTGTAACTACATAATCTGGAAAAAGAACCAAAAAGAAACCTAGGAAAGCTGGTAGAAAAAAAGTAATAAAGCTATAAATGAATAAATTAGCAAACAGAAAAATAGCAGCTTTAATAAAGAAATCCGAGAGCTATTTTTTCTTTTTATAAAAGCAATAAGTGTGATGACAAACCTCTGACAAACAAAATTAAGAAAAAAGTGACCAATATAAACTGACAAAATAAAGGAACTATAATCACAATGGAGTGAATAATTTATATTTTTTAATTACAAGAGACAAGGTTGTCCAGATAAGAGGGTAAGTTTTTGGATGTTACCAATATTGACTTTAGAAGTAAAAGTCCTGAGTAACCATAGAAGAAAATGAGATATTATAAAAAGGCTCTTGGCCCAAATGGTTTTATGTGTCTTTCCCCCCAAATATTTGCGGTTTGTAAGTTCTTGAAATAAATATCTCTTCTAAAGCATATAAAAAGATGGGAACCTACCCAATTAAGATAACACAAGCTCAATAAAGCTATAAAAAATGTTCTCTGTGCTTATAAAAGCCAAAGTCCCAAATACAATACCTGTAAATCAAGCATGGCAAGATCAAGAAGGTTCATACGACGATTGCAATTATGAATTAATGACGATTGCAAAGATGAATTAATGAAGTGAGACAAAATGGGTCAAATCAGAGAACTGATAGTCTTTTGAAAAAATGAAAACACGCAATGAGTTTTTTTGAAAAATGAGTGGACTCAAAATAGAAGGCGGTTCCTCACCAGCTAAAGAACATCTATCTGAAAATGAGGGTCAATTTGAAATAGCATAGGTATTCTCAGTAAAAATTGGGAATAAGACAAGTATCATTATTTCAAATAGATATAAAACACAATCAAGATATATAAGATATAGTTAATGTAGTGTGGTAGGAAATAGAATTGAGAATGATAAATATTGGGAAAAAAGAGACAAATTATCATTGTTTGTAAATGGTATGGTTATTTAACTAGAAATTCTAGCCCTAAAATTATCAACTGAAAAAGCTCCCAAACAAAATTGGTAGGCTTAATACAAATAAATATAAAATAAATTAGTAGCTTTTCTAAATACCAACAAGAACTAAGATTAAAACATAATCTGGAAAAGAACAAAAAAGAAACCTATGAAAGCTGGTAGAAAAAAGTAATAAAGCTATAAAGGAATAAATTAGCAAAACTAGCAAAAAAAAAAAAGAGTAAAACTAAAATTGGGGGGTGCCTGGGTGACTCAGTGGGTTAAGCTTCTGCCTTCGGCTCAGGTCACAATCTCAGGGTCCTGGGATCGAGCCCCACATCGAGCTCTCTGCTCCACAGGGAGCCTGCTTCCGCCTCTCTGCCTGCCTGTCTGCCTACTTGTGTGTGATCTCTGCCTGTCAAATAAATAAATAAAATCTTAAAAAAAAAAAAAAAACAAATAAAATTGGAAAACATTTCAGTCACAGTAACAGCAAAAGTATAAAATCTTAAGGAATAATTTTAATAAGGACTGTGTAGGGACTTCAGTAAACTATAAAACTTCACTCAAGGACATAACAGGAGACTTGAATAAGTGCAGATGTGTGCCCTATTTTTGTATAGGAAGGCTGAATAGTATAAAGATGTTAATTTCCAAACTAATGTATAGGCTGTATTCAAAATTAATCCTGGAAAGAATCATTCTGAAGTTTACCTGGAATAAATGGCAACATTCAGATATTATAAAAGGGGGAGATGCTTAGCCTCTCTGATGTTAAAACATATTACAAAGCTACGATCATAACACAAGGACATTGATGGTGTAAAAAAGTGAGCAGACATTTAAAAATAGGTAAACAGATAACTTCAAAACCAAATCAGCATACAGAGTCAAGCACAGGATACACTCCTATAGGCGTGTACTTGAACGTACATCACAATTATATGGAGTTGTATGTACACAAGCACACACATAAATACCTAATACTCAGCCACATAATAGTTTAATACAAGATGGGATCCATCTAAGAGCAAAAGAAGGAGGTGAAGCCACAGGGCCACATGAAATCACAGGCAGGAAGGTCCCCGAGGGTCAGGTGCAGGTAGGGCTCCCCGAGGTGTATAAAGGGGTGTGCCATGGAGATTGAGGGCAATTTCAGGGTGGCTGTGAAAGTTCCCATCACCTGACCTAATGCCCAGCACATTATATGTCAAGATATGTTTGGGGACTTAATTGGGAAGAAAAGAAGGTGAAAAAAGAGGATGGAGGTGGGGGAGGGAAGGAGGCCAGACAGGGAAAGGAAGGGGAGGGAAAGGAAGGAAGAGCGGGTCTTGTGGGCAGCACAGAGTTTGGGAGCCGGTGGGAGAGTAGGCCAGCCAGATGGCATCCATGCCAGGACCCGGCACAAGGCTCAGTACAAACTTGGGACTTAAAGACATGTTTGCTGAGGGGCACCTGGGTAGCCCAGTCAGTTAAGCACCCGGCTCTTGGTTTTGGCTCAGGTCGTGATCTTAGGGTCATGAGATCAAGTCCCCTGTGGGGATCTGTGCTCAGCGGGAAGTTTCCTTAGATGTTCTTTCCCTCTGCCCCTCCCCACAGCTCTCACATGTTTTCTCTCTCTCTCTAAAATAAATAATTATTTTAAAAGGCATGTTTGCTGAATTAATTTGATCTCTATTTTCTTTACTCAGTTACACTTTGCTCTATAACATTTAACGTGACCTGAAATGAGATCAGATGTTAGTTTACTTATTTTTTTTGTCCGTCTCCTCAACTAGAGCAGAGGGTCCACAGGACAGGAATTTGGGGTATCTTCTCACTCTAGAATAGTACACGCCACACAGATAATCCTCAGGAACTATTTGTTGAATAAATAAAGGCAGGCCGAGGGGAGCTGTGGAGGGCGATGAATGTCAGGCTCAGCAAAATGGCTGTGATATTGTTGGAACTGGGCCACCACAGGTTACCGTCATATTCATAAGGGAAGGGCGGTTTGTAGAAGCATGTCGTTTTTATGGCTGTCCCCATTTTCCAAAGCAAGGAAACTCTCCTCCCAGAGAAGTCCCCGGTACTTCTCGAGGGAGTCACAGAAATGGATTGGAATATCCAAAGTCAGGACACACCTGGATGGGACACACCAGACTAAAGAAGCATTAAGGCTCAAGGATGAGGGGAGAGGGTATACATTTCCTTTTCCTGACTTGTTCGGTAGCAGCTGACAATTCACAGACGCCCTCAGATGTGAGCAGAGCTCAAAGCAGAGCTGGCTTCCTGGCTACTTTGGTGAGGGCCTTTCATACTCCAGGGAGCAGTCACACTGAGGCGGGGGCTGTAATCTGTGGGGTAATAGTCCCTGATGGAAGAGTCCCCTCCTCCATGAAGCCTTCCTGGATCATAACCTCAATCCAGGAAAACAGTAAGCTGCTTGAAGGGACGGTCCCAGATTCCTTTTGCATTTCCAGCACCTCACACAGGGCTGGGCACAGGATAGGGCTCCACAAAGCCTCACTGAATGACTTTCACCATCAAACCAAGTTTCAGGTCCAGCTCTCTCTGACTCCAGTGCCTGACATACCCCCCGACCCTACATACTCACTCACAAGCAGAGGGGCTTCTATTCCCAGCTCAGGACGAAGCAGGACCATTTCCTGGCTCAGGATCTTCATAGCCCCCAACAACTGCGTCCCTCCCATTACAGGAATAACATCTCTAAAATGACATCTGGAGGAAAGAGGTGGCAATTTTTTTTCTATTGCTGAGGACACGATGATGCCAGAGAAATCCCGTTACAACGAAACAAACGAGAGGGACAAAGAGATTTGCATATTCATCCCATCCTACGGCTCAGGGACAACAGACTCTCATTCATGTGACAGATCAGAATCCAACATGGATATCAAGCATGGACACATGGTAGGGGCTGGGGCAACATGTGTGGAAGGAAGGAAGGAAGGAAGGAAGGAAGGAAGGAAGGAAGGAAGGAAGGAAGGAAGGAAGAAGGAAAGAAGAAGGAAAGAAGGAAGAGAGGGAGGGAGGGAGGGAGGGACAGACCACATCTCACTTCCTTTGCTCAGCACTGGGTGCCACCCAGACCCCTGTCACACCATCATCGATTCACAACCATATCATAGAGAATCGGGGTGGGCACTCCATGGCAGCAAGGAGAGAGAGGGAGAAGTTGGCCCAGGCTTGGCTTCCTTCCCGATGATTCTTTTGTGCTTTTATCAAGCAGTACTTTCCCAGGGGGTGAGCAGGAAGATCACGAGGTTTCAGCCAGGTAGATGTGGACTCAAATCCTAACTCCACCACTCACCAGCGGTGTGACCTCAGACATGCCGACGGACCTCTCGAAGCCTGTGCCCTCGCCTAAAACTATGGATACAAGTATCTGCCTGAGGGGGTACTCTGGGAATTCAAGATGATCTGTATAAAGTCTCCTGAGTATCAAATACCGTGAAAGAGCTTCCCTGGCTCTGAAATTCTGCACACATATAAACGAATCACATAGTTATTGTTCTTAACGGAGACGGAGAGTTCATTTACTTCATTAGGAAAAAGGAGAAAATGGAAGCACAGAAAGACTTGGTGACTTCTCCCAAATCTCTGCGGAAGCCCCACGGCTGGTTCTCTGCTTCCCTGCCTGGCCTCAGGCACCGACGGGCAGCCCAGGAGGCAGACCCAGGGCAGAACACGGGGCTGGCATGGCCTGGGAATCCTGGCAGGCCTCCCACCCCTGAGTCCTCACCCTTGGGGACTCCTCTCCCACTCTCCCAGCGGCCATTCACTTCCACACCCTCGGAGAGCTGCTGGCCTGAGGTCACAATGCTGGGAAAGTAGCCAACACCACACACAGCTACAAGGAGACAGCCGGATGGAGGACAGAACCGGACAGAGGACGCAGTCATCTCTGCTCTGCTCAGATGGGTGAGAAAGCATGGAGACCTCCTAGACACCCGCGCCTCCCTGGTCCTGAGTCTGCCCCTGGGAGCGGTGGGCGGACTCAGGACCAGGGAGGCGCGGGTGTCAGAACTGCTCCCAGGCCCACCCCCAGCTGCACAGTGGCCAACCTGGAACCCGAGGCAGCCAGTCATGGCAACACGTCTGGTGACCAGGGTAGACGCCCCCCTGCCACTCTTGGGAACATCCCAGTGTCAGAGCACTGGGGGAGCACTTAGGTGGCTCTCCACTAAGTCAGCCGCCATTGTCCAGTGTCCACCAGTGTCCACCAGTGTCCACCACTCAGAGGTGACCCTAACCCTAACCCTATTCCCCTTCCCCATCGCAGCCCCCATTTCTGGCACGGCTGCCACGTACCCACAGGCCCTGCGCTTACAACAGCCTTCGAGTAAGGGCGGCTGTCATGCCCCTGAGAACAGAGACATCCAGAACCGCCTAACATTGTTACTCCCCTCTTCTGCACGCGGTCAGGTTCCATTCCCTTGCTCTCTGATGTGTGCACCACGTGGCAGTCCTGTGAGGAGGTGGTGAAGAGGTGAGGGTAACGTGGGCTTCAGGTCGGGTCCACAGAACCTCCAAGCACGACCCTCACTCCTTTCCTGACAACCCTTTCCAGAAACCTCCCTCCTCCATGTTTCTTTCCCTCTTGAAGCTCAGAGCTCAGAAGTAGGAAGCCTTGCCCAGGTCTGGCTGAACTTCCACAGACGAAGGCACGACCCCCTGTCTGCCTCCCACACCCCTGATCCAGTTCTGGGGCCCCGAGGCAGCCACAACTCTGCTCCCAGCTGCACGGCCCATCTCATCCCGTCCGCTTCCGCACCCCTGCTTCTCTCCTGCATCATGTCGTGCAACCCCGGCCTCACGCCTCTGCCAGGACACCTCAGCACTTCTTGCCTCGGGGGCTCTGCATGGGCTGATCCCAAGGTCTGCAGAGCACTTCCTATCTCCAAGCTGCCACATAGGGTGGCTCTCTGGCTCCATTCGGCTCTCTGCTCAAAGGCCATCATCTTCTTAGAGAAGACATTCCCTCAACAGCATCCTTGCACCATATGTCTGCTACCCCACTTTCCTTTCCTGCAAACCACTAATCGTTACCTGCCATTATAAATCTGCTTGCCCATTTGTCCTTTTGTGTGTCTCGCTCTGCTAGAATACCAGCATTCAGAACAGGCCAGGAATATTGTGGCAAGTTCATCAATATTTGGTAAATGAGTGAACGCAGCAGCAAACAGACAGATGACTCAAGGAATGAATGAAGCAACTGTGGCGAAGGTCTCTGACCTCTGAGTCCAAAACTCTTCCTTGAATACAGTTCCCCTCCACAGCCTCAGGGGAATACCAGGGGCACTGTATCTAAGGTGGCCATGTTCCGGAGGGTCAGTCTCAGCCATCTGGAACATTCACCGAGAGGGGACAGTTTAAGCCATCTGGTCACATTGCTGAGGTTGTCCTTGAGTGGAGTACCCCAGCTGCGAGACCAGTCACCTTCTCCCCAGCTCTCCTCCTGCCCTGAACTTGGCCCAAAGGCTTAGCTCCTGGCCCAGCAAGGACTTAACCAGCCCTGGGCAGATGTGGGGTCTCTAGCTCAGCCAACTGCAGCCAGACTGCCATCGCCAAGGGACAGAGAGAGAGCACCTCTGTCATGTGCTCGGGTCCATCAGCACACACCGGAGGTATCGTCTTCCAGAAAGCATATTTGGGATGCTGGTGGGTATCCCAGGGCTCTGCTGAAATAGCCTCTTTAATTATACACTAGCAGGTGACAAAGACTAATCTTCCTCGGCAGAAACTCCCCTGTGCTTGGTGTGCTTTTCATAGTTAAATCCAGCTGTGTGGAGGCCCGGGCTCCATGGCCAGAAACTGGCCATTTCCCTGCAGCTGCCTGTTGGGACGGCCAGTGTGGGAGGCTCGGGTCAGAGGGGTGCACCCCAGGGTCTGGCAGGGAGACACCCCGGCTAGAGTTCAAGTAAGGGCCTCGGACCCTTGTCCAATCAGGGGTGAGATCTGTTGTTCTGCTTTGAGTTGGGGTCACTTTTGGCCTCTAAAATATTCTACTCTGCAAGTCTGAGAGTGATGTTCTCGGAGAGGAAAGGGGCAGGGGAGAGAAAGGACACTGCGAGCCTTCTCTGAGCATTCAGTATTTCCTACACATTTGCTCATTTAACCTTGTGACGTGGGCAGGGTCATTGACAGTTTTCAGGTGTGGAAAGTGGGGCTCAGAGAGAGGTGAAGGGATTGTTCAAGGTGACGCAGGGTTCTCCAGGGTTCCACCTAACAAACACACATCTGCTAGAAGGTTGCATTTGTGATAAAACCAGCCTGACCCTCCAGCCCACACCAAGGCATTTGATATAGAACTGCTCTCTGCTCGGCCACCCAGGTGTCTCTTCTGGGTCAGGGTGAAGAGCACCCAGGGGCAGGGTAGTGGGTCCACTGAAGGCATGCCTGGGGTGCAAAGGCTTTGTGAGGCACAGCACGGAGGCTGGCTGTGAGCTCAGAGCTGAGGAGCCCTGTAGAAGGAATGGCCACCCTGAGGGAGAGGAGGAGAAGGCGCTCGAGAGACCACGGTGGCTTGGAGACACAGAGCCCAGCATCTGCAGAGTCCCAGGGGCACCGAGGGAGTGACACAGAGAGCAATGCTTGGGACTCTTTGTGGGGAGGGTCCCAGAAGACAACCTCCTCTTACCAAGGGGACGCTTTACTCTGCCAACCATGGGGCCCACTGAGGTCTGCTGGGCAGGGGAAGCCATACTGACAACCTCATTTCCAGGAGATTATCTGGGCTGCCAAGTGAGGGACAGATGAGAATGGCTGAGCCTAAATCCTATTCCCTTCTTTTAGGAAGATGATTTTCCAAAGTACCGCTGTCTCTGAGAGGTAGCCTGCCACCATCTGGGGATACAGAAAATAAATCTCTCTGGTGGTGGCGACTTTTCCCCAGTGGCCACCTCCATCTGCTCCCTTCCCTAAGCCTGCCGGCCTGACACCCAGTCTTTCCTGCAAGCTCAGGCTCGTGGGGAGGCCCCAGAGTGTGGCCGAACCAGGGTAAGAAGGCTGTCCCTGCCCAGATACAGGACAACACATCAGGTCTTGAATACAAGAGGGAACTTGACCCCAGGCCAGGAGGACTCTGGGGAAATGGGGGCGGGGAAGGAAAGGGTGGCCACCTGTCGCCTGAGAAAAGAGACCACCCTGGCCTCAGTCTCCCTCTTATTGACGAGCAGAATGGGTTCAGGGAAGCCCCTCCCCTCTCTGCCCTTTGCCTAAAGCGCGGGAAGGACTCCGTGAAAACCCGATTGATCGCTGACTCTCAGAAGCAGTCAAAACCTATAGCTCAGAGCCTGCCTGTCTTGTTCTACCTTCTCCTTCCCTTCCACAAAGTTCCATATTCTGTACTAGGCTCTGAGCAAGACTTCGTGGCTTGATAAAGACAGATAAAGACATAAAAATACTGCTTGTTTACTGAAGCATTTTTATATGTTGTTTAGTGAGAAAAGCAAGCTACAAAGAAAGATGTGATATTTGTGTGTATTTAGTGGGTGTGTATATAACACATAGACAACAAAATAACACGTTCGGTAGAAAACTAGAAAGGCATATACTAATCTAACAGTTATTTGAATGGTGATACTATTTCTTTTTAATTTTGGACTCCCCCCCACAATTTTTCTGCATTACCCTTTATTACTTTTGAAGTTAAAAAATCAGTTGCAGCAGCTAACCTTCAATGAGTGCTTGCTATCTGCCAAGCATTCTTCTAAGAGCTTTGCAGAATTAACAAATTTAATCCTTGTAACAACCCCGTGAAATAGAACTTACTATTATCCTATTTTACAGATGAGGAACCAGAGGCACAGAGAGGTTAAATAACTCTCCCAAGGTCACACAGCTCACAGGTGGTACATCCAGGCCTGAAGCCACCCCCCACACCAGCCTCCCAGGGGCAATCTGACTGGAGAGGCTGCACATTTCCTCCCTCACCAGACAGCTTCTGGTGAGCAGCAGATGTGACAATGAGGGAAAGTGGCTTCCCTGCGTTGGAGGGCGGGGACATGAACAACAGGGGGTGCAGGACCCCGGGCTCCAAAGCTCTCCCCGGTGAGACTTCTCACTGTGGTTGACAATGACACAGAGGATGTCTTCACATTTCTGGAAGAGACCTTCCAGAAAGAGGAAGCAGAGAGACAAAGGCCGGAAGGCGGGAACTGTCTGGAGCTGTCCAAGGAAATACAGAAGCCGAAGGTGTGTGATGTTGCATTTGGAGGGACGGTGAACATGGGGGAGGAGGCTGGTGGGCCAGATACAAAGAGCTCTGCCAGCTGAGCTAAGAGGCGAGGCTTTGTCCTAGGGCAGTGGGGAGTCATGCCTTCCCAGCAGGAGATAGACTGGTCGATGGGGTTTAGGGGTCCCTCCTGAGAACCTCCACTCATTCTCTCACCAGCCCTGCTCCCTTCTTTCTTTCTTCTCTTTCATTGTGAGGGGCCTTCCCACTGAAAGGGCCTTCATGCCTTACATCCAGTGCTCCAGGCCCTGTGCTGAGAAGATCCCAAACTGGGTCTTCCATCTCCGTAGGGATTTTATAACCAGATATGAGACCGGTATTGGGACACAAGGTAGTTCTTCAAGAGATGTCCCAAATTCACCAGCCCACTGGCCTACTTGTGGAGGTGGGAGCCCCTGAGCATTCTTTAAGATCTAGTGCAAACCTCCCCTCCTCTGGGAAGCCTTTCCTGATGAATGACCTCTCACACAGAGTCTTCCATCTCTCCTCCTGGGTCACCCCTCACTCCTGGCACTGTGTGCCCTTGTCTGTCTGTCTGCCCCCACTGCTCCACTCCCACCATGGCCGACATCACAGTCTATCCACTGGAGGGGACACAGGCTGGGCAGCACTCCGAGGCGCTTGTGAGAGAGCTGGGATCAGGAAAGGAGGAGGGGCCGGAGGTTCAGAGATGCAGGACGAGGCTGCATGTTGGGGGTGAGACTGGCTCAGACCTTGACTGTCATCCCAGCAAACTAGCCAAGCGCTCTGGATGGCCTCTCATGCCTCTGGGAGAGTCTGTTCATCCGCATGTGTGAGTCCCTGACCTTCCCAACGAACCCATTAACCTTTGGTGCTGGAGGCGACTTGTCTGTACAGTTCTGAAGACAAGCATGAGGTGTGGGGATGTCAGAAAGGTCTCATTTGACACCTTGTCTGTCACCACTAATTAACAGGCCCAGAAGCACAGGAATGGACTTAGCCAGGCAAGGACCACTCTCCCTGCTGTCCCTGGGGGGGACCGGTGCTCAGGGTGACCACCTGGCCCTGGCATGGCACCTGCTCCCCGGCCCCAAAGCAAGTGTGCCTTTGCCCAGGGTTGTGAGTCCCTCTGTCCCTGCCCCCCACTCTGGCCCCTGCTTGTCCTTTTGTCCCCACAACTTCTGAGTCCCTATTTCCTCTTGCCTGGATTCCTGAAGCAGCCTCCCAACCTTAAGACCACCCTGCCTTAAGTACATCCTTTTCTGGGCCTCCCCGCTGAAGCCAGAGTGAACTTTCTAAACGCAATCTGGATAGCATGCCTCCTTGCCAGAACCCTTTCCATGGCTCCCCAAAGGCCCTTGGGATGTGGCCTCTGCCTTGTTCTCCAGCTGCACCTTCCTGGACCATCTCCCCTGCTCTCCTCACTCCGCTCCGAGCACTCTTGCTCCAGCTCAGCCTCTGCCTAGGCTGCCCCCTGGCTGGTGCTTTCTGTCCCCCGCTTCTCTTGGAGTCCTAAGGGCTCACATCCTCCAGTTCCCTTCTCCCGGGAAGGAGATGCCCCCCTCCCTGTGATTCCAATAACTCCAGCTCGCAGAAGCTTTCCATACAGACTCCTTCCTGCTCTCATTCAACAGACCTGTGCTGAGCATTTGCCACGCACCATGAGGGTCAAAGCATCTCCATCATCGCCTCCAATCCTCCAACTGCTCTGGGAGGCGGAGGACCATTCTCAGGTCCCAGCCTTTCCCCAACATTCTAGTTCTACCGTTTGCTGCTCTCTGGACCCATGGTAAGACCCTGAGCACACCTTTTGCCCTGGCTGGGACTCAGTCTCCTCCTTAACAAAATGAGGTCCTCATCCCTACATCAGAAGGTGTTGTGAGTTAATATTAGTAGCAGTAGTGATAGTCCTAGTAATAATAATAACACAGAGTACTAAATACAGGCAGAAGTCTGTTCTTTACACCTATTTTTAGCTTTACACCTATCAACTCCGTCCCCCTGCTCGGCTGGGCGGCTAAGGGACCTGCGCAGCATCACACCCGGACCCAGGAAGCAGTCAGTAGCTACTGGCATCACTGGGACAGTCACACCTGGTTGGAAGGAGGCATGAGACACAGGAGTATGCCAGGCACGTTCGGGGCCGGCAAGCAGACGAGCCTGGCTGGAGCTCGGCCCGTGTTTAATAAAAGATTAATGAAATTGTCAAATTGACCTTGTCAATGTCTGCTCAATCCAATTACATGGCTGTGGCCCCCATGAATGGGGTTAAAACAGAAGTGCAGGTGAGAGACACCAGGCCGGCAGCCCTGGGGAGACGGGCTTCCTGGGAAACCCCCCAGGGAGCAGTGGCTGCAGCCGGCCCGGCTGTCTCTGGGCCCCCCCAGGGACTGCGGGCCATTTGCGGGGCACAGTGTCCCCTCGCTCTGGAGAAATGGCAGCTGCGCATCCACTCTCCACAGATCAGGTGCTGGCACCCCTGACTGATGCCCGCGCTGTTCCAAGCCATGCCCTGCTGGGCACGGGGCACAGGGAAGGAAGACACAATCGCGTCCTTGAGAAGTCCTTGGTCTGGCGAGTGGGAAAGACGCGGGAGCAGATAGAACTGAAGTGAGAACAGTACCCAGGGAAAGCATTCGGGAAGGTTCCTGGAAAAGACAGCGCCTGAGATGAGGAGTGAGTGACCCAGGAGCCGACCCAGAGAAAAGGGTCCCTTCCCCTGGGGACGGCCAGGTTCGGGCAGGAGGACAGGGAGGGATCTGTAAGGTGCTGTGAGGGAGGGTTCCGACAGAACAGAAGTGGGAGTTTGTTTACGGTGGAAAGGGTGGGGGGCTGGGCCAGCACACGGGCAGCACAGGGCCACCCAGGTGCCTGGAGAGGACGAGGGGGTGCCCGGGGCGAGGGGGTCACAGGATGGGACACACGGTGAGCTTCTTGAGGGCAGCTTTCTAAGCAGTGAGCCCCAGTGGCGCTCTGTGTGTGCGAAGCTCAG